>JAITYX010000121.1:600000-1143118 GCA_021018815.1 Talinum fruticosum | reverse complement strand
CAAGTAGATACCTCCTAATTCAACTTTTCAACTTCTTCACAATTTACTTGTCTTTACCTCAATTCCTCAATTTATGTTTGTACTTTATAAACCAATGTCTTTTACACACATTTAACCATATACTCTTGAACTTACTTTACCAAGTTTCCTTTAGCTCCATCATCCTTTTAGTTCGATTCATTCCCAAAGATCTTAGACACGCCGTTAGCGTAGTTTAACCTCACCATCCCCACTTGCCGTTTCCCAACCTCAAATTTCCATTTAATATCTCTACCTTATTAATGAACTCTTGTTCGCCCGTCCTTAGTTATATAGTTCTTAATCACCTTTCATCACTTAATTTCCGCTAGCTTTGCTTACCTTCATGTTTAGTTCAAAGGAAATCTCTACGGTTTAACTCAAGCATCAATTTTCCATTTATACCCAATTCACCTCGTCTTCATCCTTAAGGGCTATTTGAGACCTTCACAATATTCTTTATATCTACGCAACCTAACTTCTTCTAAACTTTCAAGCATCCCAACTCAGCCTTAACCAACTACTAAGCTCCTTTAGGTTTCGATTCGGACTCAACAGTTCCATTCGATTTTCTCATAATCTAATTTAGTCCTAATCACTTCCTAGCTTCATTCTATCATATAGACATTCAATAATCATAAAAAAACTCATTTGGGTTTTGAAATTACTAATAGTTTAGAATATAAGACTACCCACCTCGATTCAGGGATTGACGGTTTGCGGAGCTTCAGTTAGCTTGGTCGGTTTCTCCCTTTCCTTTCTCTTTCCCTGCTGCAAGCCCTGGTTCGGCCACCCTCCTCCGCGCTCGACGCTGTACACCGGCCACGGTTGTCGACCTCACCAGCTGCCTTCCTCGACCCTCACATTCGTTTCACCTTTCCTAGTCTTGGTTTCGCTCTCCTTCGAGCCTTATTGTTTCGTCACACTCATCGGCCGCCTCATCGCCGCTCGCCATTCAGACACGCTAGTCTCCGGCCTCTTTTCCTCGTCCTCACACTCGCTCGCCCTTTCACTCTCGCTCTATCTCCCTTGCTCGATCTCTCTCTCCCATTTCCTAGTTCCGTTCGGTCCCTCTTTTTTTCCTTTTCGGTGGTTTCCATCAGAGTCTTGCAGCACCTGCTTCCCAATACTAATCCCCCTTTTTTTTAGGGGTAGAATAGGGATAATTAAACATAAGTCTCGCCTCGGGTTTCTATTTCGTTTAATAGCAATGAAACGAGCAATTTACCTTTATTAATTAAGCTATATAAACACATAAGCACATAATAATCACATAAAATAAATTACGTATAAATACTTAGATTAATTTAACTATAAACTAATCTACTCGAAATTCGGGTCTTACATTTCTCCCCTTCAAAAAATTTCATCCTCGAAATTTAGATACTGCTGTAAACAGAGCAGAGTACTTCTCCTGTATCTCATGTTCCGCTTCCAATGTCGCTTCGGTTAACTTATGGTGCTTCCGAGTACTTTGACATACGGAATGGTTTTAGTCCTAAGCTTCCGCTCTTGTCTTTGTAGGATCCGGATCGGTTCTTCCTCAAATGTAAAGTTCTCCTTAACCTTCAAGGGCTCATGTTTGACGACGTGCTCCGGATCCAGCACATATTTGCGAAGGTTAGATACATGGAAGACTTCATGAATGCCTTGAAGAGCGGGTGATAAAGCCAATCTGTAAGCCACAGAACCAATCCTTTGCAAGATTTGAAAGGGTCCCACAAATCTAGGGCTATGTTTACCTTTCTGCCCAAATCTCAAGTTCGCTTTTAATGGAGAGACTCTTAAAAACACATGATCCCTAACTTGGAACTCTAAAGGTCTCTTCTTCAGATCCCCATAACTTTTTTGTCTATCTTGGGCCGCCCGCAACCTTTTTCGTATTATCTTGACCGCCTCTGTGGATTGATCTACTATTTTGACCTTAGAGGGTATTCTTTCTCCCATGTCATTCCAACACACGGGAGTTCTACACCGACGACCATACAATGCTTCATACGGAGCCATATCTAGACTTGCATGGTAGCTGTTATTATAGGCAAATTCAACTAATGGCAGGTTGTTATCCTAGTTACCCATAAAATCCATGGCACATGCTCTCAACATGTCTTCCAGACTTTGAATTGTACGTTCCGTCTGCCCATTAGACTCCGAGTGGAAAGCTATGCTTATGTGGAGAATTGTACCCATCGCCTCTTCAAACCCACGCCAAAATTTGGTGATGAACTTACTCGTCCCGATCCGATACGATGCTTGAGAGGAACACCATGAAGCTCGACTATCTTAGCTATATAGAGGTCGGCTAGTTACTGAGACATGAAAGTTATCTTGATTGCAAGGAAATGGGCTGACTTTGTCAATCTATCGATTACTACCAATATGAAATCATGTTGTTTTTAGTCTTGGGTAACCCTGTGATAAAATCCATGCTGATATCCTCCCACGTCTATTCAAGAATTGGTAAAGGTTGCAGTAACCCTCCTGGTCTCTAGTGTTCGGTTTTAACCTACTGGCATGTGAGACAAATGGGTTACAAATTCTGCTACATCCCTTTTCATTCCTATCCACCGGACATGACTTTTTAGGTCATCGTACATGTTCGTACTTCTAAGATGCATTGTGAATGCCGAGTTATGAGCTTCTTCCATTAGTTCTCTTTTTAGCTAACCGACATTGGGCACAAATAGGCTTCCCTTATTCTAAAGCATCTTGTTCTCAATGCTAAATTCCTTAATCCAATCCTCCTTTACACCTTTCTTGATTTTCATCAATTCCGAATCCGAAGTTTAAAGTTGTTTGATCTTGTCTACCAAAGGGAACTTCATTTGTATGGCTACTAAATAGCCTTGGTCATTTGGTAGTATCATCTTAACCTTAAATTTTTCTAATTCCCTTATGAGTTGGTCTTTACTGGTGAGCAAACAAGCTACCGACCCTATTTTCCTATTGAGGGCATCTACCACCACATTTGCTTTACCTAGATGGTATTTGATTTCTATATCATAATCCTTTAGAAGTTCTAGCCATCTCCGCTACCTCATGTTTAATTCCTTTTGCGTAAAGATATACTTGAGACTTTTGTGATGTGTATAAATCTCGCACCTTACACCATACAAATAATGTATCCAAATTTTTAGCGTGAAGATTACTACGACTAACTCTAAGTCATGGGTTGGGTAATTTTCTTCATATGTCTTTAGTTGTCGTGATCAATAAACAATCACTTTACCATTACTGCATTAATACGCATCCAAGCCCTTTTCCCGAAGCATCACTATACACAACGAATCCTTCGTTCCCTTAGGAATTGCTAAAACTAGGGCCGACGCTAGCTGTCTCTTTAGCTCTTAAAAGCTATCCTCACACTTTTGAGTCCATTCAAACTTGTTGCCTTTGCTTGTTAACGAAGTGAGAGGAAGAGAAATCCTTAAAAAGTTTTCCACAAACTTGTAGTAGTAGCCCGCCATACCTAGGAAACTTCTCACCTCAAATACGTTCGTGGGCCTTGGCCTATTCACTATGGCTTCGTTTTAGCTGGGTCCACGGATATGCCCTTTCCGGACACTAAGTGCCCCAAAAAGTGGACTTTTTCTAACCAAAACTCATATTTCTTAAGTTTGGCGTATAACTAATTCCTTTGTAAGGTCCGGAGTACTATCCTCAGGTGTTCTTCATGTTCCTTTCTACCTTTGGAATATATGGAGATGTCATCAACAAAGACCACTATGAACTTATCAAGGAAAGGGTGGAACACTCTGTTCATCAAGTCCATGAAGACGGCGGGAGCATTGGTAAGCCCAAATTAAAGAACTAGGAACTCATAGTGACCATTCCGTGTCTTGAAAGCACTCTTAGGGGTATCTTCTTTCTTGATTCTTAACTGGTGGTAGCTCGACCTTAAGTTGATCTTTGAGAAGACAAATAAGCCTCCATGTTGATCAAAGATGTCATCTAATCTTGGGAGCGGAGACTTGTTCTTAATGGTCACTTTGTTCAATTCCCTATAATCAATACACAACCTTAGGCTACCATATTTCTTTTTACAAAGAGTACTGGTGCTCTCCAAGGTGAAAGGCTAGGGCTGAATTAGCCCCTTATCCAAGTAACTCTTACATATTGGACCTTTAACTTAGCCAACTTCACTGGTACCATTCTATATGGTGTCTTAGATATGGGTATAGTGCCTAGCACTAAGTCTATGGTGAACTCAACTTCCCGATCCGGAGGTAGCCCTAGCCCATCTTTGAATATTTCTCCAAATTCTCTCACGATGGGTATACTTTCAACATGGATCTCTCCCGATTCGGCTAGTTCCATAGCACAAAAGTTCCTTTGACATCCCCTTTTAGCATTTTGCACTCTCGTACTACGGAAAGGAGAAGAGTCGTCTTCTCAAGGCTATTCCCTCTAAACTCCAACCTTTCTCCTTCAGGAGTCATCATGGATACTAGTGTCTTATTGCAATCTATGACTACCTTATGCTTTGACAACTAATCCATCCCAAGGATAATATCAAAATCTCGTATGTCTAATTCCATCAGATCTACGGAAAAGATTATGCCATCTATATTTAATGGGCAATCCCTATATATCACATCCGTTTGAGCTACCGACCCTACTGGGGTTGATATGCGAAGTCTAGAATTTACCATAGCGAGGTTTACACGACAACCTTTTAGCAAATTCGGAATTCACAAATGAATGGGTTGCTCCTAAATCAAATAAAACATAGACATATAGGTTGTTGAGGAGTACCGTACCTCTCACTACGTCGTTGGGGTTCTCTATTTCATCGTCGGTGATACCAACGTTGTTAGGGATACCCGTATCGTTGTTGAGGTCCTCCATTCCTTCTTCTTCGATAAGGCTATAGACTCTCCCACCTATATGGGGTTTCTTCCCCTCCTTCCTGTTTTTAGCTGAAGGTTGACCTTATTGTGAGGAGGATTGAGGTTTATATTGTTACTTCGTCCAATACCCTAATTAGTTCCGGTTTGTTGGGGACAATGCGTTATGAGGTGTCCATATCTTCCATACCAAAAGCATGGCCCCTTTTCTCCTGTACATGCTCCCGAGTGACGGCGACCACACTTCTTACGAGCTGGCGATCATCCCACTTAAAGGGTTGTTAACCTTGGGAGGAATTACGTCTCGTATCGAATCTTTTTGCAGCTTGGCCGGATTGAGAGCCGATATCACTATACTCAGACCTCCTTTTGATTTGGAGTTGGGTCTGTCTTTAGCGCTGCACTTTCATTTAGTACCCTTTCGATTTTAAAAGCCCTCCGGTACATTTCTTGGAAATTTGTGAAGACATGGCTAACCACTTTATTCTTTAGCTTGGGCCTTAACCCATGTTCAAACCTATCCATCCGCATCTCCTCGGAAGCCACCTGGGACGGTGCAAATCGACTCAACTTGTTGAACTTGGCAGCAAATTCCACTCGCACTCACGTTCACTCCCTGCTTGAGTTGGAGAAATTCTTACTCCTTGGCCTATTTGAAAGCTTTAGGATAATATTTCGCCCCAGTACTTCCTTAAGTTTTGGCCAGGTTCGTGCAAATTGTCCCTTACGGGGCTTAACTATTTGCACCAAAATCGAGCTTCGCGTTCAAACCGATGGGTGGAAAATTGTACCTTGAATCGCTCTAGTCACTCCATTACCTCAAAGAGACTCGTCCATAATTAATAACCATTCCTCGTACACTAAAGGGTCTGTGCCTTCGGTAAATTTAGGGGTTTCAATTTCGAAATTGGCAGACCATTTCCATTATTGTAGGCCCTGGAGGTGAAGGGGTGGAGGTGGAACTTGCTCTCTTTGTGGAGGCATCTAAAGTGATCAAAACAAAACGATGCCTCAATTAAGTGTGTTATTACTATGAAATCCTAATAGACGGATGCCTATCTTAAACGCTTGAATACGAATAATGACTAAAACATAAGTAAGGCAGCAACCAATGCACATATAATCACATATAGTACACATATCTTATGCTTTAGGACACGAAACCTAATTGGAGCTAAATTGGGTGACCCTAACGCTCTGCTACCCTAAATTGTAACACCCAAAACCCACCCTAGGAGTATTACACTACCAGAGATCCTCAAAGGAACTCCCAAGGCTCACTCGGTGTTGACTTAGCTGTCTTAATCTAACTTAAGGGTAAGGAATTAAATTCTCCACAAGGGTTAGGAGTTTTCTAAAAATTTTGGCGAGTTCTGTTTGAAATACGGCCCAACCCATAGGCTTAAAACCTTAAAACCTATATGAAATTCATAATAAAACTCAACGAGCCACACGCTCGGGGTACACGGCTCAACGGCCACATGCCGGAGTGTATTCGCAACCATAAAACTCACATTTCGAATCAGTTTACAACCCAAGTCACAAACTAAGCTAAAAACTCAATTAATAAGCACTTGAGATCAAAATTGCCAGAGAAAAGAAATCTCCGGCTTATAAGAGCTACTAGTTCGGGTCTTTGTACCTACATTAAACTTACTATGCATTACTATCTCTTTACATAAGTAACCAAATATATACAACATGTTAAATAGGGAAAATGCATGAACCCACTTCCACTCACGATCACCATCAAGGCAAGCATCGCAGCCAATCGTATCAAGGAGTACCTCCAACTGCGATGGGAAAAGGGGAAATTTGTGGGGGTGAGCAATAAACCATGGGCTCACTGGAGTCTTACACCCTTAAAATGGAAATTCTTTGTGCATATTACTCATAGTAATGAAATCGATGAAAACGTAATAACATAGTACAAATCTATATACTTTCAATGAAATCTCTCGGCAACGCAAATATCATAACTCTTTAATCATTTAAAAGCACGATTTGACATTCATGAACAATTCTTTTGGGACTGATTCAACTATGTAGGCCTTCATAGGATTCGAACTAGCACTTCTTAATTTCTAGGGCACGACCTTGAACAAAAGGCTCCGGGACCTATCTTGAGGAAGTCTCAGATCGGGCATCCCGCCACTGCAGGACCCCTGTTAGAACCCTTCCCTCGAAGTTTCTAGTTGGGCATCCCCGAGTTCGAACCCTTCGATATGCTAAGCGATCCGTAGCCAGTCGATTCAAAACAATTTGTACATATTCATTCATCACATTCACTTCACGACTTTCTCAAGTTGATTTAACATCAAAGAAGGCATGACACCATGTGTGACCCTTATAAATTCACTTTTTCAAATCAGTTTGACACATTGGAAAGCATAGCACTACGTGCCATCCCTCCAAATTCAATTTCTCAATCAGATTTGCTTCTTTAAAACAGAATCACGCCTAAAAGGTAATTCATAAGAAGTTGCATTCAAGGATCATTTTACGTAAAATACAAAATGCCTTTTAAAACTACTTTTGAGCATCATGTAAAGAAATCACTTAACACGAATAGCCATCATTCAATGCAAGCAGTCATTCTCAGCTCTTTTCCAACTATGCCTTTCCCAATCCATCAATTTAGTAAGATTAATTTCATTTTCTCGAGCCACAATCACCACAAGTAGATACCTCCTAATTCAACATTTCAACTTCTTCACAATGTACTTGTCTTTACCTCAATTAGTCAATTTATGTCTCTACTTTAGAAACCAATCTGTTTTGCCCACATTTACTATATACTCTTAAACTTACTTTACCAAGTTTCCTTTAGCTCTATTCATCCTTTTAGTTCAATTCATTCTCAAAGATCTTAGACACGCCTTCAACGTAGTTTAACTCGACCATCCCCACCTTGCCGTTTCCCAACCTCGCAATTCCATTTAATATCTCTACCTTATTAATGAACTCTTGTTTGCCAGTCCTTAGTTATATAGTTCTTAATCACCTTTCATCACTTAATTTCCGCTAGCTTCGCTTACCTTCATTTTTAGTTCATAGGAAATCTCTACGGTTTAACTTAAGCATCAATTTGCCAATTATATCCAATTCACCTCTTCTTCCTCCTTAAGGGCAATTTTAGATCTTCACAATATTCTTTATATCTACACAACCTAACTTCTTCTAAACTTTCAGCATCCCAACTCAACCTTAACCAACTACTAAGCTCCTTTAGGTTTCGATTTAGGGTCAACTGTTCCATTCGATTTTCTCATAACCTATTTCAATCCTAACCATTTTCTAGCTTCATTTTATCACATAAAAATTCAATAATCGCAACAAAACCCATTTGGGTTTCGAAATTACTAATAGTTTAGTGTATAAGACTTCCCACCTCGATTCGGGGATTGACGGTTTGTGGAGGTTCAGATTAGCTTGTTCGGTTTCTCGCTTTCCTTCCTCTTTCCCTGCTGCCAGCCCTGGTTTCACCGCCCTCCTCCGCACTTCGACGCCGTCACTGGCCACTAAAGACTCGGACTTTGCATAAATGTCATTCTAAGTACCATCAAGGGATTAGGTACAGACTTCATCTCTTGTTAGTCTTGATTACAAGTCATTCTAAGTGCTTCGATCCGAGTGATAGAGAATCTTTTTTAGTGTTATAGAAACCATTGCATATGTTCTCACCGATTCCGATCGACTTAGAAAGCATACTCTTGCTTATCGGTTAACACACGATTCCGAGTCACTCGGATAACACTCGAACTTATTGCATGTTCAAACATTTTCTCTAACGTACATAAACTCAATTCGACTTAATGTTCTAAGCCTCGATCGAATTACGAGTGTTAATTCCTCTCTTTAAGTCAGCATGCTTTGTTTGAACCATGCCTATCTAAGTTCAAGTATTCCTACTTTGATATTCCTCATTTAACTTGAGTTACTTCTAGATTCACTCGGATGGAATTTGAGTATAATGAATATTAGACTCGGAAAATTCCACTCCTTCGAGACTTAGATAATTAGGCCCTTAATTATCTTAATTATAATTATTATCTCGTGTCTAATCTTGGACCAAAGTATTTTATACTTTGAGAACCAAAATTGATTTAGTTTTGTAGGTTATCTAAATGAGGTTATCCTACTTTTGAAATAGAAAAGTAACCAGACTTCAAGATGTCGAATCACGAGCAAACAGGGCTTTTACTACTTCTAACCAAGGCCCGGACATTGTGTCCGAGTTGTCCGTTTCCAAAGCTGGAAATCTGCATCGCCTAGCTCAACGGTGGTTTCCAACCTATTTTTAGACACCACCAGGTGGATTGGGACATCCAAAGGAGTCAAGAGCCGTTGTCTAATGTTCACACCTCAACGGATATTTTCCGAGTCACTCGGAAAAGCCAATGCAACGGTTACAAAGGATTTCTAATCGGAAGAAAGACACAACGACTTATCTACCTGGTCATCTATAAATAGAAGCCACTTCACAAGACAAGAAGATTATTGAACCTATTGTTGAAATTATTTCTCTCTGTGTAATTCTCATTCAATCTTCTACTTACAACTCGAACTCGTACTTAACATCTTTTTGAGTTGTAAGGTCTTGTAATCAGTCACAAACACTTAACTTTACTTTCGAGTAAGGTCCCTTGACTGAACTATAAGGGTTAACTCAGCTCGGTTGCCCCTAACTGTAAAGATTATCTCGGTTAGGAAGTACGAGATCGGATAAGGGAACTTCGAGTCTAGGAAAATCTTGTAAGGAATTGTCCAAGGAACAATTCCGGTTGAGTCTTTCTACTGTATTTTGTGGATTCAAATAGTGGATTTGACTTGGTGCTTGGATTAGCAGATGATCGTGGTTTTCCGCCCCAGGAGGGTTTCCACGTATTTTCCGAGTTAACACTTTTTCGAGTCCAATCTAGACTCGGATCGTGTCAAAGTCGGTTCAGCTTTTAACCTTCCATTCTTTGTTCAAATTTCCTCATCATCCTATTCACCCCCTCTAGGGTGACTAAGTTTCTTCAAGAGCAAACATTCAATTGGTATCGAGCCTAGACTTTCGGAAAGTATTTAACTATCCAAAGGTCTAATGATCAAATGGCTCGGAACAATTGCGAGTTCGATGAAGGAAGATCATCCAGCGAGACCACCAAAGTTCAAAGGATCTAACTCGTGCACTTGGAAGAAGCTCATGGAATATTTCCTGCTGGATCACGATGAAGATATCTAGAACATCCTACAAGTAGGGAACTACATTCCAATGAAGATGGAAGAAACAAGACTCGTGGCCAAAACAAAGTCCGAGTACACTCATCGAAGAAGCGAGAGAAGTTCGAAAGAACTTCAAGGCGATGAACATTCTTTGGGTAGAAAGATTACTAACAATCTCAAATCTCTGGGTAGAAAGATTTCCCATGAGGAAATGTGCGAAATATACTTAGAAGTCTACCTAAGAGAAGATGGGGTCCCAAGGTGACAGCCATCAAAGAGGCTCGGAACTCGTCCTTATTAAAGCCGGACAAACTCATTGGGAAGGTATTCACCCATGAGATCTACCTGGAAGAGGAGGATGCAGAGGTCAGCACTAAAAAGAAGATCGCATCGAAGGCCTCCCAAAATAGAGGAGAAAATATGAGTTCCTCCGACTTAGAAGAGGATTCCATGGCACTTATCACTAGAGGCTTCAAAAACCGACGAAGCACAAGAGATGGGATAAGAAGCCAAGAGAAGAGTTCTATAAGAAACACAAGAAGGATAGAAAAGGTAAACACTCTTCCCCTTTCAAAGTTATCTTTAATTAAGAACTCCGGTTATTTTGAATGTGATAGCAAGGAACACATAGTCAAAGACTGTCCCAGGAGAAAGAGGGACAGAAAGAAGAACAAGGCTATGATGCCCACATGAAGTGATGAAGAATCATTAGAAGTTGATGAGGACTCGGATGAATCAAAGTGTCCGATGGCACTCTCGGACTCGAAAGCTGAATCAAGGTCAAACTCGGATCACTCGGACGAGTGAGGAAGCAAATCCTCGGGAGGTAATTGAATACTTCCTCAAGTTTTCCAAAGTTGATTTAGCCAAATATATTTATACTTTGGAGGAAAAGGCCAGTTTTGATTCTTCTCGGTTTAAAGAACAACTTGAGTCTCGTTACTTACGAGAGCATCTCTTTGAAAAATGAATTAGAAAAGCTGAGACTTACTCTAAGAGAACTCAAGATTAGTGCTGATTCCAATGAGACCGAGTCCGAGTCACTCGAAGAGAAAATGAGCATCCGAAGCAAGAACTCAATAAGTCTCAAGAGCTTATTTTAAAATTTACTCAAGGTCGGAAAAACCTTCATATGCTCTTAGGGTCTCAATGTGTTTCCTTCGTAAAAGAAGGACATGGTTTTAACAAAGAGGAGGAGTCTAATTCCTACTCGGAACTTTTTAAAAATGATTCTAGAGCTGTGAAATTCAGGAAGGTTGAGCATGGTCCCATTCATAAGAATGAAAGGAGGATTGAGCCTAGACCAACTTACAGGAGAAAACCTTCTCCATAAGTTTATAAAAGAAAAGCTTTTCAAAAGAAAGAGACACGGACTTAATTCTCTAAAAGAAAGACTTAGAATCGACCAAACCCAAAGTGATTCAAATATGGGTTCCTAAGAGTCTTCTTCCTCGAGAAAGGACCACAGTAAAGGAAGTTACTCGGGTTCCTTAGAGGAAGTGAGAAAGGTTAGTTTGTTTCGACTTGCAGGTAGCTCGGAAAAGAACAAAAGGGCATTGGTACCTGGATAGTGGATGCTCACGTCACATGTTAGGAAATGCAAGACTCTTTTATGAGTTAGAAGAGTATAAGGGAGGCAAAGTCACATTTGGAGATGACAGCAAGGGCATGATAATTGGGATAGGCAAGATTAGAAGAGGAAACAATCTAGTCAGCCCAATATATCTTGTCAAGGGATTAAAATATAATCTACTTAGCATCTCTCAATCTGTGTGACAAAGGTCAAGAGGTAAGATTCACTCGGACCAATTGTTATATTTCGATGATACTCGCCGAGGGACTAAGCTCTCGGATAAGAGATCGGGTAACACCTACACTATTCCTCTTTCCGACCCAAGTCAAAATTTATCTTACTTAAAAGAATCTCTACATGATCATTCATGGACATGGCATCGTAGATTAGGTTATATTAGTATGCATACCATTAAGAAGCTTGCTTCTCATGGTTTAGTTAAAGGATTGCCTAACTGTGCATTTAATAAAGATAAAATGTGTGAAGCTTGGACAAAAGAGAAACAGGTCAAATCATCTTTCAAACCTCTAAAAGCTGTTTCCACATCCAAAGTGCTTGAATTGTTGCATATGGATTTATGTGGTGAAATCTCTGTCAAGAGTCTCGGAGGTAAATTATATGTGCTTGTGATTATTGATGATTACTCACGCTTTACCCGGGTTTGTTTTCTTAAACACAAAAATGAATCATTTAAAGAGTTTAGCAAGCTCGTAGGAAAATCCAAGTTGAGTCTCGGACTCAAATCTAGAGAAATCGAACTAACCATGGAAGAGAGTTCGACTACTCGGAATTTACAGAGTTTTATGATAAGAATGGCATCTCCCACAACTTCTCAGCACTAAGAGCTCCTCAACAAAATGGAGTAGTGGAGAGAAAGAATTGGACTTTTGAAGAAATAGGAAGGACAATGATGATTGAACATGATTTACCCTACTATTTCTGGGCTGAGGCGATCAACACAGACAAACTACACATTAAACAGATGCCTCATCGGACCCATCCCAAAGAAAACTCCATACGAGCTCTACAAAGGGAAGAAACCTAACATTTCATACTTCAAACCCTTTGGGTGTAAATGCTTTGTTCACAACAATGGTAAGGATCACCTAACCAAGTTTGATGCTCGGTTAGATGAAGGTATTTTTCTTCGTTATTCATCTTATAGCAAAGCATATCGTATTTTCAATAAAAGAACTAACAAAGTGGAAGAAAGCATCCACGTTGTTTTGATGAGATTGAACAGGAAAAGCCAAGTGAGTCAACATTCTCGGACCGAAGCTCAGCAGAGATGATAATCTTGGTGCAAATGAACTCATCAAAAATCAAATCAAAGTCACTCGGAATGAAGTGACTCGGAACAACATGACTCGGAATGAGACAATTCAAGAGCCAACTCAGAATGTTAAAGGTCAATCAAATGAACAAGCTAACTCGGAACGGACTTCGAAGATCAACCAATTCAACCTACAAATCTGGTGAACCGGAGAACAGGTAGAGCATTCAAGTATTCTTCGAGCCACCCACTAGAAAACATCTTATCTAATATCAACAAGTGGGGTAAGAACTCGTTCCTCTCTACAAAATCTATGTGCATTCACTGCATTCATTTCATTAACTCGAACCTAGAAATGCACTAGAAGCCCTAAATGAACCTGAATGGGTAGAGGCCATGCAAGAGAAAACCAAGTCCGGACTCTAACCAAACGACTTTCCGACCACCCAGTCATAGGAACCAAATGGGTTTTCAAGAACAAACTGGATGAAGGTGGGTTGGTAGTCATAAATAAGGCTAGACTTCTAACTCAAGGTTACAATCAAGAAGAAGGGATGGGTTGTGGGGAAACCTTTACACTGTTGCCGGAATTGAAGGTATTAGAATCTTATTGGCATTTGCATCTAGCATGAATATCCAATTGTATCAAATGGATGTTAAATGTGCATTCCTTAATGGTTTCATTGAAGAGGAAGTCTATTTTAAGCAACCCCTGGATTTGAAAACTCAAAATTTCCAAATCATGTTTTCAATTACAAAAAGCTCTTTATGGTCTTGAACAAGCTCCTAGAGCTTGGTATGAAAGACTCGAACAATTTCTTAGTTGAAAATGATTTTAGAAGAGATTAGATTAACAAGACTCTTTTTATAAAAACCAAGGGGAAAGACTTTCTTATTGCTCGGAT
The DNA here is from genome assembly GCA_021018815.1 of Talinum fruticosum. NCBI lineage: Eukaryota > Viridiplantae > Streptophyta > Magnoliopsida > Caryophyllales > Talinaceae > Talinum > Talinum fruticosum. The sequence goes on along the minus strand of JAITYX010000121.1, from coordinate 1,129,291 downwards.
CTATATTGATGACATAATCTTTGGAGCTACTAATGAAATTCACGTGTCGAGAGTTTTCCGAGTTAATGAGACAAGAATTTCAAATTAGTATGATGGCAGAACTCAACTTCTTCCATGGTCTACAAATCAAGCGAGAACAAAGATGGCATCTATGTCCATCAATCAAAGTATACCAAGGACCTCATCGAAGAAGTACAAACTTCAAGACGTAAAGCATGCAAGCAACACCTATGAGCGAGCAGTATAAACCTGGACTCGGACGAGAAAGGTAAAGCGGTAGATCGAAACTCTATCGAGGTATGATTGGATCTTTGCTATATCTTACATCCAGTAGGCCAAACATAATGTTTAGTGTATGTCTCTGTGTAAGATTTCGAGCTAATCCAAAAGAATCACATCTCACTCGTGGTGAAGAGAATATTCGAGATATCTTGGAGGGACTCGGAATCTAGGTTTATGGTACTCAAGAGACTCATAACTCGACTCTTACTTGATACTGAGATGCTGATTATGCTGGGTATAAAGTTGATAGAAAGAGCACCTCAGGAGCCTCGCTAGTTTCGGGTCAATCCCGATATCTTAGCACTCAAAGAAGCAAAACTTAGTAGCTTTATCAACTGCTGAATCCGAGTCTATTGTAGCTGGAGCATGTTGTGCTCAGATTTTATGGATCAAGCAACAGTTGAGAGATCTTAGACTTTTATTCAAATCAATTCCAATCAATTGTGACAATCAAAGTACAATTAGCATCACCAAGAATCTAGTTCAACACTCAAAGACAAAACACATTGAGGTCGGGTATCATTTTCTAAGAGACCATTCTGAGAAAAGGTGATATTGAACTTGAATTCATTCCTACTAAACTTCAATTAGCTAATATCTTTACTAAGCCACTTAGTGAGGATCAGTTTTGCTTTATTATGAATGAGCTTGGCATGATCAATGCATAATTATGTGCTTTTCCGAGTGTGATTAGATTGCATGATTATATGCTTTCTATCTCTAATAGCCATTAGTTCAGTTGAACCAGTGACACTCGAGCTATGAGTTATTATTTGTTATGGTTTCTAATTCACTCGAAACTTCACCGAGTCGGACTCAGATTTTGAGAAAATGGACATCAAACTTCGAAATCATCTCTAGATCGGTGGAGAATTTCAGAATTTTTTAAAAAATTTCTCTTTTTCTCTCTCTCTCTCGCTCATTGATAAGACAACTAGCCATTGGGAGACAAATGTTGGAATTCTAACTGTTGGAGAGCAGAATCAGCCACACCGGTCCGAGGCGACCGTTAAAGAGTCGGGTCGAACGTACCATGAAGGATATTTCTTTCTCTATAAATAGCATCTATTTTCCTTCATTACGCTACTTTTCTCTTTACACACTCTCACTCTCTCACTTACTTCAACTCAAACAAGCTCTCTAAGTTCGAAGAAGATTTCATCGCTCTCAAGATAAATGAAAGAAGTCTCAAGTAAGCTCTGTCACTCTCAGCTCTCTCTTCTACCCCTTCGTTTTTTTTTCTATTTGGTCACTTTCGTCGAGCTATCTCTCTCTCTCTCTCCTCTCTACCAAAAGTTCATCTTTCTTGCCTTTTCTTCATCAAACATGCCGAAAAGAGGTTCCCACCATGATTTTCTTGCTTCCACCACCAAGAAACCTCGTACTGAAGCTAGGAAGGCCCCTCCAATCCTTTAAAACCTCTTGTCATCCAACATCTAATATTGGATGACAAATTCTTCCCGACCACAAAGTTTTCGTGGTTGGCTAACATCAAATCAACAAGGGTCTACAATTTCCTCTCTTTCAGCGAGTTCATTTACCCGTAACTCGTTTCGAGTTCTATTCTAGCCTCTCTAGCTCCGAGGGTATCCTAACCTCTAGAGTTCGGAATGTTACAATTCACATCAATATCTCTGTTCTCCACCGACTCTTCAAAGTCTTTTCTCTTTTCCTCAATAGCAACCCCATACCTTTCAACGAGGTTACTCGATGAATTCTTCGAAAAATATGCCAAAGAGTTTCCGGGTCACGTAAAAACTTCTCCGTGACTCAACTCAAGTTAAGCTCGCCTTACGTGCTTTCTGCAACATTTCAAGCACTTTGGATGTAGAAATAGTTTTCGGAGGTTTGAAAGATGATCTTACATGGTTCCCTTTTGTGCATGCTTCACAGATTTTATCTTTCTTAAATGCACAGTAGCTAAACCCCTAACTAAACCATGAGATGCAAGCTTTTTGATAGTGTGCATGCTAACACGACCTAGTCTACGATGCCATGTCAATGAATCATCATGCTATTATGCTTTTAAACAAGATAAATTCGACTTGGGTAACAAAGGGGAATAGTGTAGGTATTACCCGATCTCTTACCCGAGAGCTTAGTCTCTTTGGTGGCTGCATCGAAATATAACAATTGGTCGGAGTGAATCTTACCTCTTGACCTTTGTCACACGATTGAGAGATGCTGAGTAGATTGTACTTTAATCCCTTGACAAGACAGACTAGGCCGACCAGGTTATCACATTTCCTAACCTTGCCTATTCCAACTATCTTGCCCTTACTCGTCATTTCCAAAAGTGACATTGCCTCCTTTATAATCTTCCAACTTAGAAAAGCGTCTTCAATCTCCCGATATGTGACGTGAGCATCCACTGTCCAAGTACCAATGACCTTTTGTCCTTTTTCGAGTTACCATCAAGTCGAAACACACCAACCCTTCTCACTTCCTCTAACGAACCCAGTAACTCCCTTTACTCGTGGTCCTTTTCTAAGGAAGAAGACTCTTGGGAAACTAGATTTGAATGACTTTAGGTTTGGTATGATTCCGAGTCTTCCTTCTAGAAAACCGAGTCCGTGTGTCTTTCTTTTGAAAATCTTTTCTTTTATAAACAGTGGAGATGGTTTTCTCCTGTAAGCTGGTCCAGGCTCGGTCCTCTTTTCATTCTTATGAATAGGACTATGCTTAGCCTTCCTGAACTTCGTAGTTCTAGAATCCTTTTGAAAATATTTGAGCAGGAATTAGATTCCTCCTCTTCGTTAAAACCTAGTCCTTCTTTTACGAAGGAGACACATTGAGAGCCTAAAAGCATATCAAGGTTCTTCCGACCTTGAGTGAATTTCAAAACAAGCTCTTGGGACTCATTGAGCTTTCTCTTTAGATGCTCATTTTCTCTTCGAGTGACTCGGACTCAGTCTCATTAGCTTGAGTACTAGTCTTGAGTTCTTTCAAAGTTAATCTAAGTTTTTCCAATTCATTTTTTAAATCATTTCTCTTAGAAGTGAGAGACTCAAGTTGTTCTCTCGAACCGAGAAGAATCGAATTAGACTTTTCTTCCAAAGTATAAATATATTAACTAAATCAACTTAGGAGAACTTAAGAAAGTATTCAATTACCTTATAAAGACTTGTCTCCTTGGTGTCCGAGTTGTCAAAGTCCGACTCGGATTCAACTTCCGAGTCCGTTAGTGCCATTAGACACTTTGAGTCATTAGAATCTTCATCTTCTTCAGATGAATCTTCATCACTCAATGTGGCCATCATAACCTTCTTGTTCTTTCTGTCCCTCTTTGTCCTTAGACAGTCTTTGACTATGTGATCTTTGCTGCCACATTCAAAACAACCGGAGTTCTTAGTTAAAGATAACTTTAAAGGGGAGGAGTACTTACCTTTCCTGTCCTTCTTATCTATCTTGTAGAACTCTTCCTTTGGCTTCTTCTCCCATTTCTTGTGTTTCATCATTCTTTTGAAGCCTCGGGCAATGAGTGCCATAGGGTCTTCTTATGAATCTGAGGAACTCGGACTTTCTCTTGTGCTTTCTAAGGCTTTAAGCGCTATGTTCTTTTTAGTGATGACCTCGACATCCTCTTCTTCCGAGTGAATTTCATGGGTAACCAGCTTCCCAATCATTTCGTCTTGCTTTAGTTGAGAGAGGTTTTGAGCTTCCTCAATGGTTGTCACCTTGGGACCCCATCTTTTCTTTGGTAGACTTCGTAGAATTTTTCTCGCACGTTTCTTCATGGGAAATCTTTGTACCCAGAGATTTGAGATTGTTTGTAATCTCATTGAAGCGTATAAACATCTAAGTGATGTTTTCTTCCAGCTCCATCTTAAACAACTTATATTTGTGAAGATATTGAGTTATCTTCGCTGTTTCACTTGGCTTGTTCCTTCATATGTGTTGACAAGAGTGTCCCACACATCTTTAGTTGTGTTACAGGATGACACTCTGTTGTACTCTTCCGAGCTGATAACACACATCGGAATGTTCATCGCTTTGAAGTTATTTCGAACTTTTCGACTCCTCATTGGTGTACTCGAACTTCTCTTTAGGCACAGATCTTGTACCTTCTGTCTTCATTGGAATGTAATTGCCTTCTTGGATGATGTTCTAAACATCTTCATCGTTGTCTAGTAAAAAGCATTCCATTAGCTTCTTCCGAGTGCACGAAGTTTGATCCTTTGAACTTTGGTGGTCCGGTGGAAGATTTTCCTTCATCGAACTCTACAATGTTCTTAGCCATCTGATCTTTAGACCTTTGCATTGTTAGATCCTTTTTGAAAGGCTAGGCTTTGATAAAAATTGAAGGTTTTCTCTTGGAGTGTCTTAGTCACCCTAGTGGGGGGTGAATAGGGTGATAAGGAAATTTTAACAAACTTATAAACTTTAAGCTTGAAAAGAATGAAGAAGATAATCCGAGTCTAGATTGGACTCAAAAATGTGTAAAGACAGAGATATGTGGAAACCCTCCTGGAGCGAGAAAACAACGAGATAGTGCTAATCCAAGCACCAAGTCAAATCCACTATTTTGAATCCTCAAAATACAACGAGTCGACTTAAGCGGAATTGCTCGCATAGATAATTCCTTACAGAGTTTTCCTCAACTTAGAAGTTCCCTTATCTCGATCCAAGTACTTCCTAACCGAGGTAACCTTTACAGATACCGACAACTAAGTTGAGTTAACCCTTAAAGCTCAGTCAAGGGACCTTACTCGGAAAGTAAGAAAAGTGTGTGACTGATTACAAGACTTTACAACTCGGAAAGTATGAATTATAAGTAGGGAGTTGTAAATTGAAGATTGAATGTGAAAACAATGACTTTTGCTTAAGTAATGTGTTTCAACAATAGTTTCAGCAATCTTCTAGTCTTGTGCAGTGGCTTCTATTTATAGATGACCAAGCAGATTAGCCATTGTGTCCGGTTCGTTGGATCGAAGTCTTTCTTTGTCGTTGTAACCGCTCTTTTGAGTCGCTCGGAAAATATCCGTGTGGATGTGAACGTTGTGCAACGACTCTTGGCTCCTAAAGGTGCTCCGGACAACTAGTGATGTCTAAAAAGTAAGGTGGAAACCACCATTGAGTTTAGCGTAAAAGTTGTACAGTTTTGGAAACGGACAACCCCGACACGGCGTCCGAGCTTTGGTCGAAGTAGATAAGCCTTGTCCGCTAGCAATTGACGACTTGAAGCCGGTTACTTTTGTAATTGAAAAATGAGATAACCTCGTTTGGATAACCTACAAAAGTAAACCACTTGGTTCTCAAAGTATAAAATAATTTGGTCCAAGATTAGGCACGATTAATAATTTAATTAAGACAATTAAGTGCATAATTATCTTAGGCCTAGAAGAGTGGAATTTTTGAGTATAATATTCATTATACTCAAATTCCATCGAGTCGGTTTTAAGAGAGATCAAGTTGTAGAAGTGAAAACATCATACTATAAGGAGTCGATCAAGACAAATAATTCTCAAACACACAAACTGACTTAGAAAATAGAATTAACATCGTAATTCACTTTGCGTTCAAATATGCAGTCAAAACTCGGATAAAAAGTGTTAAGAGAGATTATTTGATCATGTGATAGATCTGAGTGATGTCCGAGTGACTCGGAATTAGCAAAGTGAGAAGATAAACCAGAATGTATTTTCCGAGTCGGTTAGAAATGAATGAAAACTTATACAGGAGTTTCTACAACACTCGGAATGATTTGTAATCAAAACTTTAGAGGGATGAGGTTTTTATCTAAGTCTTTATGTAGTACTCGGAATGATTTAGATTCAAAGTCCGAGTCTTCAAGAATGATGAAGAACAAGTCAACGCAGAGACTCAGCAAGATCAACCAATTGAAGATCAGGTCGCTCAACCAACAAACTTGGTAAATCAAAGGACGAGTAAAGCTTTCAAATATACATCCAGATCAACCACCTAAAAACATACTTTTTGACATCAACAATGGGGTAAGAACTCGATTTTCTTTGCATAATCTGTGTGTATTTTCTACATTCATATCATTAACTAAACCCAAAAATGCAGTACAAGTCTCAAATGAACCTGAATGGGTAGAGGTCATGCAAGAAGAGCTTAATTAATTTGAAAGAAACCACTCTAGACTCGACCAAATAACCTTCTAACCACCCAGTCTTAGGAACCAAATGGGTTTTTAAGAACAAACTAGATGAGGAAGGGTTGGTAGTTAGAAATAAGGCTAGACTTGTTGCTCAGGGTTACAATCAAGAGGAAGGAATTGATTGTGGGGAAACCTTTGCACTGTTGCTAGGATTGAGGCAATCAGAATCCTGTTAGCATTTGCATCTAGCATGAATATCAAGCTTTATCAAATGGATGTCAAATGTGCTTTTCTGAATGGTTTCATCCATAAAGAAGTTTATGTTGAGCAAGCCCCTGGATTTGAAAACTCATAATTTTCAAATCATGTTTCGAGATTGCAAAAGGCTCTATATCTGTATTAAACAAGCTCCTAGAGCTTGGTATGAAAGACTGAGCAGTTTCTTGGTTGAAAAGAGGTCAAATTGACGAAATTCTTTTCATGAAAACCAGAGGGAAAGATTTTCTTATCGTTAAGATTTATGTTGATGATATCATTTTTGGAGCTACTAATGAAACTCTATGTCAAGGGTTTGTTGAGTTGATGTGACATGAGTTCTAAATGAGCATGATGGGGAACTCGGTTTCTTTCTTGCTGTAAAAATGAAACAAGATATGGATGTCATTTATGTTCATCAATCCAAGTATATCGGGGAGCTTTTGAAGAAATACAAACTACAAGATGTAAAGCATGCAACAACACCTATGAGTAGCGAGTTTGAAACTTGACTCGGATGAGAAAGGTAAAGTTGTAGATCGGAAACTTTATAGAGGTATGATTGGATCGCTACTTCATCTCACATCTAGTAGACCAAATATCATGTTCGGTGTCTACACTGTGTGTAAGATTTCAAGCTAATCTAAAAGAATCACATCTCACTCGTGGTGAAGAAAATTTTCAGATATCTTGCAGGGAGTTAGAATCTTGGTCTATGGTTTTCAAATGACTCATAACGGAATCTCACTCGGATACTCGGATGTTGATTATGCTAGATACAAAGTTGATAGAAAGAGCACATTAGGAACATGCCAATTTCTAGGTCAATCCCTCATCTCCTGACATTCAAAGAAACGGAATTCGGTTGCTCTATCAACTGTAGAGGATAAGTACATTGCAGCTGGAGCTTTCGTGGATCAAACAGCGCTTGAAGTGTGACAATCAAAGTTCAATCAGCATTACCAAGAATCCAGTCCCGCACTCAAAGACGAAGCATATTGAGGTCATCTATCATTTCCGAGAGACCACTCGAGAAAGGTGATATTGAACTTGAATTCGTTCCTATGAAATTTCAGTTAGTTGATATTTTCACTAAGCCACTTAGTGAGGATCGGTTTTGTTTTATTAGGAATGAGCTTGGTATCATTAGTGTAGGATTATGTGATTTATTAAGTGAATTATCCATACATAATTGTGTGTTATGTGTTTTTTAATAATGAATGGATCAGTTGACAAAGTGAGACTGGGCCGTGAGTTATTAGTTCTCTCGAGTGTTCTTGATCACTCAAAAATCATACTCGAGTCAAACTCGGCTTTTGAGCAAAATGGACATTAAATCTTTATGGTCATCTCTAGATTAAAAAGAATTTCAGAAATCTTTTTGAAAACTCTCTTCTTCTCTCTCTCTCTCGCCCGCATTTCAATAAGAGAAACTAGCCGTTAAAGAAAGCTCGCTAGAATACTACCTGTTGGAGTGTAGAAAATCACACCAGTCTAAGAGCACTACTTGCTATTCGGGTCGAATGAAGGTTAAAGGACATTTCGAAGCTTTGCTCTTGGAGAGACTTAGTCACCCTAGAGGAGGAGTGAATAGGGTGATAAGGAAATTTGAACAATAAATGGAAGATTGAAGTGTAAAATGAACTTTAAGACTGTCCGAGTCTATATTGGACTCAAAAAGTATGAACTCATAATTTACGTGGAAACCCTCCTGGAGCTGAAAACCACGGCGAGTGCTAATCCAAGCACCAAGTCAAATCCACTATTTTAAATCCACAAAATACGAGTAGACAGACTCAACCGGAATTGTTCCCTTAGACAATTCTTTACAAAGTTTTCCTAGACTTAGGAATTCCCTTATCCGATTTAGTACTTCCTAACCGAGGTAACCTTTACAGCTAGGGACAACTAAGCTGAGTTAACCCTTACAGCTCAGTCAAGGGACCTTACTCGGAGATTAAGAGGAAAGGTTGTGACTCGATTACATGACCTTACAACTCGGAAAGATGTTAAGAAGAGAGTTAGAGTTGTAAGTAGAAGATTGAGTAAGAATACAAAGACTTTAGCTTAAGTATGTGTATTGTCAATGGTTCCGAAATGTTCAAGTCTTGCGAGTTGGCCTCTATTTGTAGATGACCAAGCAGCTTAGTCGTTGTGACTAGCTTCTAATTAGAAGTCCTCTATGACCGTTCTAACGGTTCTTCCGAGTCGCTCGAGAAAGATCCGTTGAGATGTGAACATTGTGCAATGGCTCTTGACCCCTTAGTATGTCCCAATCCACTTGGTGGTGTCCGATAAGTAGAGTGGAAACCACCGTTAAGCTTAGCATTGAAGATTTCCAGCTTTGGAAACAGACAACCCCGAGACAATATCTGCGCCTTGATTAGATGTAGAAAAAGTCATGTCTCGCTGGAGATTTGACATCTTGAAGCTGGTTACTTTTGTAATTCAAAAGTTGGATAACCTCGTTTAGATAACCTACAAAAGTAAATCAATTTTGGTTTTCGAGTATAGAATACTTTGGTCCAAGATTAGATAGATAATAATTTAATTAAGATAATCAAGTGCATAATTATCTCGAGTTAAAAATGAATGGAATTTTCCGAGTCTAATATTCATTATACTCAAATTCCATCCGAGTTAGTACTGGAGAAAGATCAAGTTAGATAAAGAATATCAAAATAAGAATACTTAATCTAGACAAATATAGTTCAAACAAAACAAGCCGATTAGACGAGATGAATTGACGCTATAATTCACTCGAACTTGGAATATGAAGTCGGACTCGAGTTTAAGCGTGTTAGAGCGAGTGTTTGAACATGCGATAAATCTGATCGTTGTCCGAGTGACTCGAAGCTGTAGATGTGAAATGATGAGCAAAAGTATGCTTTCCGAGTTAGTCATAAACAAATTAAAACCTATGCTATAGTTTACGTAATACTTAGAGAAGGTTACGTATCACTTAGAAAAGTGTCTATAGCACTTAGAATGACTTGAAATCAAAACTTACAAGAGATTAAGTTTGTACCGATTCCTTGATAGTACTCAGAATGTTATATATGCAAGGTTTGAGTCTTCAATCTCCCCTTTTTGATGAATGACATTCTTTACTTAGATAGAACTTTGTTAGTGATAAAGCCCTTAGTTTTCATTCTTTCTCAATGAACATGTCGATTATAGAGATAAAATCGTATAAAATATCTAGAGTGATTCAAACTTAGATTTTATCGGAGGAATTAAGCTTAAAGAGCATCGAGCTAAAAACTGAAGTATCGCATAGAAATGAAGTGAATCGAACTTAGAGTATTGCTTATATTAGAGCAAGAACAAATTAACTATTCTCCCCTAAACAAGGCAACAAAAATTTTCTAACTATTCTCCCCTTGCCTTCTAGCAAAAACAAATAGAGGAAGAATGTATCAAGAAGATACACATTTGTATGTCCGGACAAAAAAAAAAAAAAAGAAAAGTTTAAGATGGTGGGAAGGGAGCAGTGTGAGTCGAGGTGGAGGAACGAGCAGGTGCGCCTTCGCTGGTAAGAGCGAGGATGACGTTGAAGACCGAGGCGGGGTAGCATCGGGATCTCCGGGAGGGGCTCGGCTCGAATGGCTGACCCAAAACAGGTCATCTAGATGTTCATCCTCTTGGAACTCGACCGAGGGAGGTGCTTGCTCGGGCTGGACAAGCTGGTAACTAACATTTGGCAGCGAGGACTTATGACCCACTCGGACTATTGTCTCAGCCGATCGGTTCCGGTTGGAGGACTGGAGCACCTTGTCCCTGTGTTGCTTCTCTTTCTTTCTTCTCTTCTTCTTCTTCCTTTTCCCCTTCCTTCTTCTCCTCGGAGGGAGCCACCTCAGCTGCAGTCTTCTCTTCTTTTTCTTCTTCTTCCTCCCCTCCAAAGAGGATTTTGTTGGGCTCGAGGATTCCTCGGATGTGTCAAAGTCAATCGGATTACGAGCGGCCTTTGAGCGCCTTTATTGGAGGAGCTCTATCATCTCCTTTTACTCCTTGACGAGTGCCTTCATCTTAAGAAGCACATCTTGCTGCTCTCGATTTGGGATTGAGCGAGTGTTTTGATTGATGGTCATAGACTGAAGGACAGTCTTGAATGATCGGAGGGTGTCCTTGAGTTCGGTGGACGCATGAGGAGATCTTGTCCACTATGGCAATGGATAAGGTGAAGACTCGGACACCACACAACACTTTCCGAGTTGTATGAATGGAATCAGGTATAACAATTTCTTACTTATAGAGTTTTGATTCCAAGGCATTCTCTCGAATCTTAGAAACTTTTCTAAGTGATATGGTATCTTATCTCGGTGATACAACATTTATATTTCTTATTTCTTCTTGAATGACTCGAAAACGGATTTGAGTGTCTCACTCAGTTCTAAGTTCCTCATTGCTTAGATTTATCGCATACCGATTAGACTAATTTTCCGCTCGGATCTAACATCATGTTATTTGTTCTATCTTGCTTGAAGTCGGTGCTTCTAGTCCGAAACATGTTTAGTCTATATCAAGTTGTTTCACCACGATATTCTTTACATTACTTGATACTTCGCTTAGACTAACTCGGATGGAATTTTGAGTTATATGGATATTAGACTCAAAAATCTCAATCTCTTTCCGACTCAAATAATTACCAACTTAATTATCTTAATTATTTTATTATCTATGTCTAATCTTGGACCAAAGTATTTTATACTTTGAGAACCAAAATTGATTTACTTTTGTAGGTTATTCAAACGAGGATACACTTTTTAAACTACAAAAGTAACCGACTTCAAAACGTCAAAGCACCAAGCAGACATGGCTTTTCATCTTCTCTATGTCGGTTCTAGAAGATTGTGTCGAGGCTGTCTGTTTCCATATCTGGAAAAGCTGGAACGCTAAGCTTAACGGTGGTTTCCACCTTATCCTTCAAGACACCGCCAATGGTTTTGGGACTTCCAAGAGAGTTAAACCATTGTCCAACGTTTATATCACAATGGATACTTTCGAGCGACTCGAAAGCTTTTGTCAACGGTCCCAAAGGACTCTCGGACAGTTGTTGAAGATAACGGCGACTCTGCTCGGTTATCTATAAATAGAAGCCAACTAACAAGACTTGAAGATTGCCGAAATTATTGTTAATACACGTACATGAGCTAAGTCATTGTATTTACTCTCAATCTTCTACTTACAACTCCCACTCTGTATTTCATTACATTCCGAGTTGTAAGGTCTTGTACTTAGTTACAAACACTTTCTTACTTTCTCTGTAAGGTCCCTTGACTAAGTCTGTAAAGGTTAACTCAGCTTAGTTGTCCCTAGCTGTAAGGGTTATCTCAGCTAGGAAGTACTAGATCGGATAAGGGAATTTACGAGTCTAGGAAAACTTGTACGGAGTTGTCTAAGGGAGCAACTCGGGTTCGATCAATTCACGGTATTTTGTGGACTCGGAATAGTGGATTTGACTTCGTGCTTGGATTAGCACGGTCCGTGGTTTTCGCCCCAGGAGGGTTTCCACGTAATCTTTAAGTATATACTTTACGAGTTCATTCTAGACTCGGATCTGTTTCAACGCCTTTGTTTACTTTGCCACTTTACTCTAAGCGGCTTTTACGAGTCTATACTTTTCGACTCGATTTTGACTCAGAATCCATTTACGTATCTTATTTGGCAAAAGAGGTTGAACTTCTACGAAAATCCTCCATCACCCTATTCACCCCCTCTAGGGTGACTCGGACTCTCCCGAGCAAACCTTCACAAGGTAGAAGAAAGGACCCGAGAAACACCTAAAGTGAAGGCACCACCGGGTGGAGGAGGTAGAGAGAGAGGAGCTCGTGTCCGAGTCCGAGAAGGAGAAGGCGGCCTCGGTTTTAAGCTATGGACCCGGACACCCGGTTGGGTCTCTTGGTATCCATACCCAAGGAGTTCTTTTCGCCAACTACAATGGCAGCCTTAAAAGCCGCGTTGAGATCCGAGGGAAGAGCAACTTTGAATTGGTTAAAGATAAAAGTGAGAAGGGCCCCGAAAGGAAGTGGGGTGGATTTCTTAGTCCGAGTCCGAGTCGGTATAGCGGCCATCTACTCGATTATGGCTGGAAAGAGGTCTACTTCATGGCCCTCGAGGATATCAAAAAAGCTTTGAGATGCTTGGAGTTAGGATTTTCTTTGGTCGAATGCTTGAGAGAAGAAGGTTCTCATCGGCAGGAAACATGAAGTCGGGCTTCGACTTTAGTTGAGTCACGAGAGAAGTTTTGCGTGACTTAGGAAATTCCTTGGCATACTTCTCAAAGAATTCATTAGCAACCTCGTTGAAAGGTATATGGTTTCGTTGAGGAAAAGAGAGGATACTTTGAAAAGGTGGTGGAGGAGAGAGACGTTGACATGAACAACAACATCTTCAACTCCGGAGGTGAAGATACCCTCGAGCTGGAGAGGTTGGAGTAAAACTCGAAACGAGTTCTAGGTAGATGAACTTGCTGAAACAGAGGAAATTATAAACCCCTGTGGGTTTGATATTGTTTAACCACGAAAACTTAGTTGTTGGAAAGAATTTGTCATCCAGCGTTAGGCGTTTTGTGACAATGATTTTCGAGGGTTTGGAAGGACCCTCGTGGCTTTTTGTGCGAGGTTTCGTAGTTGCGGAACCAAGAACGTCCAAGTGGGAACCTCTTTTCGGCATGTTTGAATGAGAAAAGAGAGAAGATGAACTTGGAGAGAGAAAAAGATAGCTCGAAGAGAGAGAGAGAAAGTGTACAGAGTGAAAAGAAAATGAAAGAGTAGAAAAAGAAGTCGAGAGCAATCACTCGCTTACTTGAGATTTCTTTCACGTAGCTTGAGTGAGACGGTTCATGCTTCGAAAATAGTGAACTTGCTCGAGATGTAGTAAGTGAGAGAGAGAGTATGTAGAGAGTAAAGTAGCGAAATGAAGGAAAAGGGATGCTATTTATAGAGAAAGAATTTTGCTTTAGTGTTCGTTCGACCCATCTCTCCAACGGTCACCTCAAATCGGTGTGGCTGTTCTACTCTCCAACGGTTAGAATTCAAGTGCTTGTCTCGGAACGGCTAGTTCTCTAATTGATGAGCACGAGAGAGAGAGAGAGAGAAGAAGAGAGATTTTAAAATAATTTTCTGAAATTCTCTACTAATCTGGAGATGATTTCATAAATGTGATGTCCATTTTTGTTTTCAAAAGCTGAGTCTAACTCGAGTAAAGTTTCGAGTGACTTAGAAACGAGCAAATAAGTCATAACTCATAGCTCGAGTATCACTCGGTCAACTGAATTAATTTTTGAAGCCTCAAACTTTATATATACATCATTCGAGTTCCATCGAGCCATTGATCGGCCCAAAAGGGGCATGACTCTCCCAGCATGGGTTACTCCATTCATAAGGCTCAACGTGAGACCTAAACTTAAGGGAAATGGTGCCGAGCCACCAACTCCGACCCATGTTGGTAGAGTAACATTTTTCTCGTTTTATTTTTTATTGTTGGCATGTCTCGAGTTGTAAACGGCCCTTAACGGGGTTGACTCTTCCAGCACAAGTCTTTTCCATACACAAGCCGCTTAAGGGGAACAAATGCCGCACCACTTGAACCAACTTGTGTTGGTAAACCAACATAATCTAAACTTTATAGGCAAGGCAAGAAAAATCAAATTTTCAATGAGTTATTCTGCTAAGTTCGGTAGTCTAGGTGAGCGATTAAAGTCAATTTATTTTCTCTATCACGATTATATAACATGATCAATCTGACAGAAAAAATTATGATTGTCACTAATTGAAGAAATATATGAGGATCAACAACAAATCTGAATGACAATTAACATGTTCAAATTTCTCACTTTCAAAGGGAAAGAAAAACTATGAACGAGAAAAATTTTAAGCAAGTTGACCTAACATATATTCATGTTCATGCGTTTCTTCACAAGAAAGACACTAATTTTTTTTCAAAAAATAAGATAAAAATAAATGCATAGAATTAAAATACAGGATGCACTCCCCACACTTAATTCATGCATTGTCCCTAATGCATGCAAAATAAAAATAAAAATAAAATTAAAGTAAAAATTATAGAAACTTCCACGAAAATGTTGGGTTGCCTCCCAACCAGCGCCTTTGTTTATCGTCTTTGGCTTGACACCTTTGTAGCTCAAGGATCATTCAGTTTCATTTCCCACACTAAATTGATTTGGTCTCCTGCATACTTGCAATTAGTGGGAGATTTCTTTTGGAAAAGAGCGAGATGTATTCTCCCCACGCTTACCTTTCTGTTCCTTTTCAATTTTAATTTGTTCATGAATAGATCTTTAAGGAACTTAGCATAACGAGCTTCTCGTTTCATGGTATCTAGAAGAGGAATGTTGATTTCTTCCTTCCTAAATATTTCTATGATATCTTCATTTGCCTCGTCTATTGTAGGAGTTGTGCTTATTAGTCTACTAGGAAAAGGTGGGATAGGCTTGTAAAGATCTTTCTTATTTTCACCTATTTCCTTAGCATTAGAGGCGTCATCTTTGTTTTGGTCAAGTTTAGATTTCTTGACCTTTAATTCTAGCTCTACCTCTATGTTTTTCCTAGATTCCTCTAACTCTTTCCCACTTTTAAGTGTTATGACACTCATATTTTCTTTTGGATCTTGGAAAGGTTGAGATTTCATTTGGGCTTGCAGGTTACTAAGCATGGTATCATTGGCAATCTGTTTCGTTGAACCTGCTTAATGGTCATCTCTAAGCTTTAGAACCTAAGGTTAGTCTCCTTTTCTGGTAATCCATTTTCTTAATGATTTGCTCTAAAAGATAATTAGTTTTGTCCTGAGCAATGGATTGATCAAATTCTAAGGGGTTTTCTTCGAATCCATACCTAAGGTTGAGGTAGTCAGTCCATTCTTCATAAGTGTTAGAGAATGTGTTATAATTCATTTGACCTTGTTTGGAAAAAATAGCATTCACATGTTCTCTTTGTTGTGAAGGGCATGAATTAGCAACATGACCCTCTAAAAGCAAATATTACAAACTACTTGCTTCTTCTCTGCAAACCAATTTGTTCAACATAACGGTAATTTGGGACAAGCTGGGTCTCTACAGATGGACCTAAATTGAACTCATTAATATTCCTAAATTGGGTATCTCCCATTCCAAAATTGTTGAATATTTTGGGCCATAATATTAAACAATTCTCTAGCTCGAGTTGTAGTCTTATTAAACAAGGCCCCTCCACTAGCAACATCTACCATATTTCTATCTATTGGCAATAAACCTTCATAAAAATATTGAATCAATAAATGCTCAGGAATTTGATGTTGGGGACAACTAGCGCATAATTTATTAAAACACTCCGAATATTTATAAAAAGTCTCTCCAGTCATCTGTTTAATGCAACAAATTTCTTTTCTAATGGATCCAATCCTAGATGTAGGAAAGAATTTTTCTAAGAATGCTTTATGAACATGGGTCCATGTAGTGAATGTTGCAGGGGTAGGTAATAAAACCAATCTTTAGCCTTATCTTGAAGTGAAAAGGGAAAGGCTCTCAACTTAATTTCGTCTTGGATAATTCCCTCAAGTTGAATAGTGGAACATGTAATAATAAACTCATTGATATGACGATATGGGTCCTCACCAGTGCAGTCCATGAAATTTAGGTAACATATTTAAAAATCCGGAGTTCAGTTTTAGTGGTTGGTCCAATGAAGGATATGAGATAGGTAAAAGTTGTGTATCCAAGTTAGGTGCAGCAAGTTCACGTAAAGTAGTCATATCAATAATTTCAGAACTTAAAGAAATAGAATAAGAAACACTTACTTGGTTTCAACTTCGTCAAATGTATACTCCTTGTCAAAATAAAAAAAAAGCACTAAAAAAAACTATGAAAACAAACTATTAAAGTGACAAAGAAGTAATAAAAGTAGTAAATCTAAATGAGATAAAAACTAACAACTATTATTTTCTTTCCCTGCAACGGCGCCAAATTTGTTAGTTTGTCGTACAGTTACAAATGAAAGTACTACTTAGGCTTCTAATAAACAATATAGCATAGGAAAGTAGGAATTGAATCCACGAGGAAAGATATAATAATATGCAAGCTGAAATCTAATTAAATTTACTACTTTTTAAAACAAAACAGAAAATATAAACTAGTAAATTAATAGCTATAAATCACATAAAATTATGCAGTAATAAATAAATAATTTTCACAGAATATAGAAATTATAATAACCCAGAAATATTTTTGTATATAGTTTTTAGAATAATTAAAACAGAAAACTAAAGCAGAAAATAAACAAATTCTAAAACAGAAAATTAAATAAGTAAAATTCTGCGCTAAATTAATTACGAAAATAAATACTAAAATTACCCAGAATAATAATAGTAATTTTCTAAACCTAACCAGACCCTAAAAATATAAAAATAAAATTTAAAACCGAATTTACGAATTTATTTTATTAAAAATCTGCAGTAATTAAATTCAAGAATTAAATCTGAAAAATTATCAAATTAATTCCAAAAATTATAAAATTTAATCACATCAAACTAGGACTCTATTTGAACCCTAAAAGACTCATAAAATACAAAAAATAATAAAAGAGACTATTTTTAAACTAATTTCTAACAAACTGACAAAAAAATAATAAAAGCTGACAGAAAATTAGTCTGAAAATTAAAATATATTCAGACTCAAAATAAAATAAAAATAAAAATACAAAAAATGACCTAAAATACAGATCTTTAGGGGGATGATGAAATTGATAATAAAAGACTATAAATTTATAAATGAAAATTGACAAACTAAAGAAAATAACTAAAAAGCAAACAAATAATTATCAAAGATATCAAATTTATAAAAACACTTAGTATAATCTATATCCACCATGCAAATTATTATTTATCATTAACACACAAATTGATCTACCTATGAGCTAAACTCGTAGAAGACAACCACTAGCGGATCTTCCCCGTTTTTCCTTAGTTATTAGTTTACTTAGGCCTAGCCCTAATATAAACCATACTAATATTGATAACCCTAGCACTAGCACTAGAATTTAATCAAATTAGCACATTAAGTATTAGAAAAACATCATCTAGCACCTAATAACCAATCTAATAGCAAATTGATTTAAGAAGTATCTATGATAATTTCCTAATTAAAAGAGATGGGTATGAGCCATCCATGATTAACTAGGGTGATACTTATGTCTAAAAGATCAAGAAATTACGTACTTAAACCCTTTTAAACTATCATACGAATTTATATAAAACTAATTAGTGTGCACTCTAATTAATTAGACATAAAATCATAAACATTAAAATAAAATTATCATAAAATCATGGATTTAATCAATAAGACAATAAAGATCGAAACTTTGTTTCAAAATAAATAATTTAGCATGATTTCAAGTAGATTATACTAAGTATAAGAAAAACTACTCAAACATAATATAATTTAAAACACATAAACTAAATAAAAATGTCATCTTTAATATTAAACTAACAATAAAAATTCAATCTTTACTAGTAAAAAATTACAATATTAAATAATACTACCGATATTAATTTCTTCGACCAAGGGACAATGACGTGGATGATCATGATTATGGGATGATTGTGAGATGAGGATATTATGATGATTTGGGTAAGAAAAGTGAGCAAGGTGATTAAAGTGGAAGTGATTGATAATTAAATTGATAGAAGATTGTGGTGGGCAGTGAGATAATTTGTGATAGCGTGAAGTAGGAAAGCGGGCAGCGAAGGCAATGGGCAGCAACGTGAGAGGTAGCGAGAGCAACGAGAGGAGGTTATGATGTGCAGCGAGCAAGGGCTGCGTGTGAACAAGGAATGGGCAGCCAAGAGGTGATGGGCGGCCAGACCTCATGAGGAGTCTCCGTAAGGCTTTTTAGCTATTAAATAGTTAGAGGTTCTAGGTTTGGTTCCTCTTTCTTTTCATCCAACTCTAAGGAAAAGTCCTAATAGGTTTAGAAGTATAATTATCTTCCCTCTCCTCTTCAAATTACGACTCCAAAAAATATCATGTTATAAAATAAACATTTTATGACACATTATTTTTATGGACCGACTTCATATTTTTCTTGAACGCTTGTCGGTGGCTAAAAATCCGCTTTTAACATCTTTTCTTTTCTTCAACTCTTATTTGATAATTACCTATAAATAGAAAAAATAGGATAAATTAGATAAAGTAAACTATATATTATAAACTAAATAACTACTAAAAATATGTATAAAATACGAATTAACAATCGGGTATAAGACTTCATCTCTTATAAGGTTTTGATTACAAGTCATTCTAAGTGTCTTAGAAACTTTTCCGAGTGATGTAGAATGTTTTACGGGTGTTACAAAAACCATTGCATATGTTCTCACTTGATTCGATCGACTCAGTAAGCATACTCTGTTCGCACATAGTTCCGAGTTACTCAAACAACACTCGAGATATATTGCATGTTTAAACATTTGCTCTAATGTGCATAAACTCAGGTCCGACTTCATGAACTAATTTTAATTGAATTATTGTGTTAATTCATCTTTCTAAGTCAACATGCTTGTTTTGAACATTGGTAGTCTAGATCAAGTCTTTCCACTCGATGTTCTTTATCCGACTTGCTTTACGACTAGGCCGACTCGAGATGGAATTTGAGTATAATGGATATTAGACTCGGAAAATTTCACTCTTTTAGGACTTAGATAATTACGCACTTAATTATCTTAATTAAATTATTATCTCGTGTCTAATCTTGGACCAAAGTATTTTATACTTTGAGAACCAAATTAATTTACTTTTGTTGGTTATCCAAACGAGGTTATCCTACTTTTGAATTACAAAAGTAACCGAGCTTTAAGATGTCAAATCACCAGCGAGACAAGGCTTTTCCTACTTCGACCTAGGCCCGGACAATCGTGTCGGGGTTGTGCGTTTCCAAAGCTGGAAATATGCAACGCTAAGCTCAACGGTGGTTTCCACCCTACTTTTCGGACACCGTTAGTGGATTGGGACTTCCAAAGCGGTCAAGAGTCGTTGCCCAATGATCACACCTCAACGGATATTTTACGAGTGACTCGGAAAGACCATCGCAACGGTCACAAAGGACTTCCGGTTAGAAGACAGTCACAACGGTAGTACCGCTGGTTATCTATAAATAGAAGCCAACTCTCAAGACTTGAAGATTGCTTGAACCAACTGTCAATACAGGTACTAAACCAAAAGTCATTGTATTCATACTCAATTTTCTACTTACAACTCCAACTTTGTAATCGAGTTACAAATACTCATTCTTACTTTACGAGTAAGGTCCCTTGACTGAGCTGTAAGGGTTAACTTAGCTCGGTTTTCCTTAACTCGTAAAGGTTATCTCAATTAGGAAGTACTAGATCGGATAAGGGAATTTACGAGTCTAGGAAAATCTTGTAAGGAATTGTCTAAGGGAGCAATTCGGTTGAATCTTTCTACTGTATTTTGTGGATTCAAAATAGTGGATTTGACTTGGTACTTGGATTAGCACCGACCGTGGTTTTCTGCCCCATGAGGCTTTCCACGTAACTTTATGAGTTAGTGCTTTTCCGAGTTGATGCGAGGTTCTTCTACTTCTTCCTGCCCCACTCTGTTTTCCTTATTTTTCTTTAAAGTCCTAAGGATAAGGGCAAGGGTTTCAAACATAGTCTCTATTTTCTTAAGCCTCGATCCTAGCTTCCATCTTAGAGTAGAAGATTCATTGATCAAAGTCATAAGAGGAGATGGAATTTGAGTATAATGGATTTACTTTTATAGGTTTTTCAAAGGAGGTTATCCTATTTTTTGAAATACAAAGCAACCGGGGTTCAAGATGTTAAATCACCAGCAGAGAAGGCTTTTTCTACCTCTAACCGAAGACCGGACACGGTGTCGGGGTTGTCTGTTTCCAAAACTAGAAATCTTCAACGCTAAGCTCAACGGTGGTTTCCACCCTACTTTTCGAGACACCATCGGTGGATTGGGACTTCCAAAGGAGTTAAGAGCTATTGCCCAACGTTCACACCTCAACGGATATTTTACGAGTGACTCGGAAAAGCCATTGCAACTGGTCACAAACGACTCCCGGTTAGAAGATAGTCATAACGGCTAGTCCGCTTGGTTATTTATAAATAGAAGCCAACTCTCAAGACTTGAAGATTGCTGAACCAACTGTCAATACACATACTTAACCAAAATTCATTGTATTCATACTCAATCTTCTACTTGCAACTCCAACTTTGTACGTAATATCTTTACGAGTTGTAAGGTCTTGTAATCGATTACAAACACTCATTCTTACTTTCTAAGTAAGGTCCCTTGACTGAGCTGTAAGGGTTATCTCAGCTCAGTTGTCCCTAACTTGTAAAGGTTATCTCGGTTAGGAAGTACTAGATCGAGATAAGGGAACTTCGAGTTTAGGAAAATCTTGTAAGGAGTTGTCTAAGGGAACAATTCTGGTTGAGTCTTTCTACTGTATTTTGTGGATTCAAAATAGTGGATTTGACTTGGTGCTTGAATTAGCACTGACTGTGGTTTTCTACCCTAGGAGGGTTTTCACGTAACTTTACGAGTTAGTACTTTTCCGAGTCCAATTTAGACTCGAGACTCTCCTCGAGTCATATTTAGTTTTATTGTTCCATTACTTGTTTAATTTTCCCCATCACCCTATTCACCCCCTCTAGGGTGACTTTATCTCTCCAAGAGCAAACCTTCAATTGGTATGAGAGCCTAGCCTTTCGAAAGGATCTAACCATAGAAAGGTTTAAAGATAAAATGGCTCGGAATAATGGAGAGTTCGATGAGGGAAGATCTTCCACCGACCCAAAGTTCAAAGGATCTAATTTCATGCACTTGGAAGAAGCTCATGGAATGTTTTCTCGCTGATCACGATGAAGATGTCCGGAACATCATACAAGTAGGCAACTACATTCCCATGAAGATGGAAGAAAAAAGGCTCGTGCCCAAAAGAAAGTCCGAGTATATCACCGATGAAGCGAGAAAAATTCGGAAAGAACTTCAAGGCGATGAACATTCCGATGTGCACCATCAGCTCGGAAGAATACAACCGAGTGTCGACCGTGACACAGCCAAAGAAGTGTGGGACACACTTGTCAACACTTATGAAGGCACAAGCCAAGTCGGACAAGCAAAGATAAGCCAATATCTTCACATGTATGAGCTGTTCCGGATGAAGCCGAAGAGAACATCACTCATATGTTCATCCGCTTCACTGAGATTTCTACCAATCTCAAATCTTTGGGTAGAAGAATTTCCCACGAGGAAATGTGCAGAAAGATACTCGGAAGTCTACCAAAGAGAAGATGTGGTCCCAAGGTGACAGCCATCAAAGACGCTCAAAACTCTGTCCTTACTAAAGCCGGACGAACTCATTGGGAAGCTACTCACCCATAAGATCCACCTCGAAGAGGAGGATGTAGAGGTCAGCGAGTAAAATGAACATTGCACTCAAGGCCTCGGAAAACAGAGAAGTAAATCGAGTTCCTCCGACTCGAAGAGGATCCCATGGCACTTATTGCTAGAGGCTGAAAAGAATGATGAAGCACAAAAGATGGGATAAGAAGCCAAGAGCGAGTTCTATAAGAAAGACAAGAAGGATACAAAGGTAAACATTCATCCCCTTTAAAGTTATCTTTAACTAAGAACTCTAGTGGTTTTGAATGTGGCGATAAGGAACACATAGTCAAAGACTATCCCGGAAGGAAGAGAGACGAAAGAAGAAAAAGGCTATGATGGCCACTTGGAGTGATGATGACTCATAAGAAGACAATGAGGACTCACATGATTCAAAATGTCTAATGGCACTCTTTGACTCGGAAGCTGAAACAGAGTTAGGCCGAGATCGCTTAGACAGTGATGAAACAAACCCTCACGAGGAAATTGAATACTTCCTCAAATTCTCCAAGGTTGATTTAGCTAAATATATTTTTACTTTAGAAGAAAAGTCCAATTCTAATTCTTCTCAGTTTAAAGAACAACTTGAGTTTGTTACTTTTGAGAGCATCTCTTTGAAAAATAAATTGGAAAAACTGAGACTTACTCTAAGAGAACTCAAGATTAGTGCTCAATCCAATGAGACCGAATCCGAGTCACTCGGAAGACAAAATAAGCAAGCGAAGCAAAAGCTCAACGAGTCCGAAGAGCTTGTTTTAAAATTTATTCAAGGTTAGAAAAACCTTGATATGCTCTTAGGACCTCAATATGTCTCCTTCAGAAAAGAAGGTCTTGGTTTTAACAAAGACGAGGAATCCAATTCCTACTCGGAACTTTTCGAAAAGGATTCCGGAAGCTGTGAAGTTCGGGAAGGTTGAGCATGGTCCTATTCATAAGAATGAAAGGAGGACTGAGCCCGGACCAGCTTACAGGAGAAAACCTTCTCCACCTAGGTTTATAAAAGAAAAGCTTTTCAAAAGAAAGAGACACGAGACTAAGTTCTCTAAAAGAAACACTCATAATCGAGACCAAACCCAAAGTTATTCAAATCTGGGTTCCCAAGAGTCTACTTCCTCGAGAGAAGGACCATAATGAAGGGAGTTACTTGGGTTCGTTAGAGGAAGTGAGAAAGGTTAGTTTGTTTCGACTTGCAGGTGGCCAAGAAAAGAACAAAAGCGCATTGGTACTTACACGGTGGATGCTCACACCACATGTCGGGAGATTCAAGACTCTTTTACGGGTTAGAAGATTACAAGGGAGGAAGAGTCACGTTTGGAGATGAAAGCAAGGGCAAGATAATTGGGATAGGCAAGATCGCAAAAGAAAGCAATCTGGTCAGCCCGAGTATACCTTGTCAAAGGGTTAAAGTACAATTTGCTCGAGCATCTCTCAAGCTGTGTGACAAAGGTCAAGAGGTAAGACTCACTCGGACTAATTGTTATATCTCTGATGATGCTATAAAGGAGATCAAGCTCTCGGGTAAGAGATCGGGTAACACTTATACTATTCCTCTTTCGACCCAAGTTAGAATTTATCTTGTTTAAAAGCATCTCTTCATGATGATTCATGGACATGGCATCTTAGACTAGGTCATGTTAGCATGTATACCATTAAGAAACTTGCAGCTTATGGTTTAGTCGGGGATTTCCTAACTCTGCATATAAGAAAGATAAAATTTGTGAATCATGCACAAAGGGAAACAAGTCAAAGCATTTTTCAAATCTCCGAAAATTGTTTCCACATCCAAGGTGCTTGAAATGTTACATATGGATTTATGTGGTGAAATCCTGTCAAGAGTCTCGAAGGTAAATCATATGTGCTTGTTATTATTGATGACTACTCACGATTTACCTGGGTATGTTTTCTTAAGCACAAAAATGAAGCATTTAAAGAGTTCAGCAAGCTCTGCGAGAAAATCCAAGTTGAGCCTCGGACTCGGATCCGGAGGATTCGAACGGCCATGGAAGGGAGTTCGACTACTCGGAATTTGCAGAGTTCTTTGACAAGAATGGCATCTCTCACAACTTCTCAGCTCCAAGAACTCCTCAACAAAATGGAGTAGTGGAGAGGAAGAACCGAACTCTTGAAGAAATAGCTAGGACAATGATGATTAAACATGATCTACCGTATTTTTCTAGGGCTGAAGTAGTCAACAGAGCAAACTACACGTTGAACAGATGCCTTATCGGACCCATCCTGAAGAAAACTCCATACGAGCTCTACAAATGGAAGAAACCCAACATTTCATACTTCAAACCCTTTGGATGTAAGTGCTTCGTTCACAACAATGGTAAGGATCACCTGACCAAGTTTGATGCTCGGTCGAGATGAAGGTATCTTACTTGGTTATTCATCTCATAGCAAAGCATATCATATTTTCAATAAAAGAACTAAGAAAGTGGAAGAAAGCATCCACGTTACGTTTGATGAGATTGAACAGGATAGACCAAGTGAGTTAACATTCTCGGACTCGAAGCTCGGTAGAGATGATGATCTTGTTGAAAATGAGCTTACCAAGAATCATATCGGTGTCATTAAGAATGCGAGTCACTCGGAACGAAGAGACTCGGAACAACCTAACTCGGAATGAGACAACTAAAGAGCCAGGTCGGAATGTCGAAGGTCAATCGGATGAACAAGCTCACTTAGAACAGACTATTAAAGATTAACCAATTCAACCTACGGATCTTGTGAACCAAACAATAGGTAGAACATTCAAGTATGCTTCTAGTCACCCACTAGAAAACATATTACCGACATAAACAGTGGGGTAAGAACTCGTTCCTCTCTTCAAAATCTATGTGCATTCACTGCATTCATATCATTAACTCGAACCTAGAAATGCACTAGATGCCCTAAATGAACCTGAATGGGTAAAGACCATGTAAGAGGAACTCAATCAATTCGAAAGAAACCAAGTCCGGACTCGACCAAACGACCTTCGACCACCCAGTCATAGGAACCAAATGGGTTTTCAAGAACAAACTGGATGAAGGAGGGTTGGTAGTCGGAAATAAGCCTAGACTTGTGGCTCAAGGTTACAATCAAGAAGAAGGGATTGATTGTGGAGAAACCTTTGCACTTGTTGCCGAATTAAGCTATTAGAATCTTATTGGCATTTGCATTTAGCATGAATATTAAGTTATATCAAATGGATGTTAAATGTGCTTTTCTCAATCGTTTCATTAAAGAGGAAGTCTATGTTGAGCAACCCCTGGATTTGAAAACTCGGAATTTCCAAATCATGTTTTCATATTTCAAAAGCTCTTTATGGTCGTAAACAAGCTCCTAGAGCTTGGTATGAGAGACTGAGCAATTTCTTAGTTGAAAATGATTTTAGAAGAGGTCAGATTGACAAGATTCTTTTTGCAAAAACCATGGGGAAAGACTTTCTTATTGCTCGGATCTATGTTGATGACATAATATTTGGAGCTACTAATGAAATTCTATGTCGAGATTTTTCCGAGTGAATGAGACAGGAATTTCAAATGAGTATGATGGGAGAACTCAATTTCTTCCTTGGTCTACAAATCAAGGAAGACGAAGATGACATCCATGTCCATCAATCAAAGTACACCAAGGACCTGCTGAAGAAGTACAAACTTCAAGATGCGAAACATGTAGTAACACCTCCGAGCGGTAGCATAAAACTCGACTCAAACGAGAAAGGTAAAGCGATGAAATCGAAACTCGACCGAGGTATGATTGGATCTTTGCTCTATCTTACTTCCGAGTAGGCCGGACAAAATGTTTAGTGTCCGTACGTGTGCAAAATTTTAAGCTAATAAAAAGAATCACATCTCACTGCGGTGAAGCGAATATTCGAGATATCTTGCGGGTACTTAGAATTTAGGTCTATGGTACTCAAGAGACTTAGAACTCGACTCTCACTTGGATACTCGGATGCTGACTATGCTGAGTACAAAGTTGATAGAAAGAGCACTTCAGGAGCATGCAAGTTTTGGGTCAATCCCTAATATCTTGGCACTTAAGGAAGTAAAACTCGGTAGCTCTATGAACTGCTGAAGCTGAGTATATTGCAGTTGGAGTATGATGTGCTCAGATTTTATGGATAAAGCAACACTTGAGAGATCTTGGACTTTCATTCAAATCAATTCCAATTAAGTTTGATAATCAAAGTGCAATCAACATCACAAAGAATCTAGTTCGAGCACTAAAAGACAAAACATATTGAGGTCGGTATCCATTTTCCGAGAGATCATTCTAAAAGGGTGATATTGAACTTGAATTCATTCCTACCAATCTTCAATTAGCTGATATCTTTCCTAAGCCACTTAGTGAGGATCAGTTTTTCTTTATTAGGAATTAGCTTGGCATTATTAATACATAATTATACTGCTTTTCGAGTAAGATTACTTTGCATGATGATGTGTTGTGTGCTTACTTTCTTTAATAGCCATTAGTTCGATTGAACCGGTGATACCGAGCTGATAGTTATTAGTTGTTTGCGGTTTCTAAGTCACTCAAAACTCAACTCGACTCATACGTATATTTTGAGAAAAATGGACATCAAACTTCGAAATCATCTCTAGATTGGTGGAGAATTTCGAAATTTCTTTTAAAATCTTTCTTTCTTTCTCTCTCTCTCTCTCTCTCTCTCTCTCGCATCTAAAATGGACATCAAACTTCGAAAGCATCTAAAAGCTTTGTACAACATCCTCGAGGGCTACGAAGTAGACCTCTTTCCTGCAATAGTCGAGCAAATGGCAGCTGTGCTCGCTCGGACTCGGAACAAGAAGAACACCCCACCTCCTTTCGGGGCTCTTCTATCCCTCATCTTCAAACACTTCAAAGTTCCTCCTAACGCGGTTTCGAGGCTACCATTGTCGTTGGCAAAAGGAACTCCTTGGGTATGGATACCAGGAGACCCAACCGGGTGTCCGGATTTATAGCTCGGACTCGAGGCTCCCTTCTCCGCCTCGGACTCGGACTCAGCCCACTCTCTCTCTACCTCCTCCACTTGGTGGTGCCTCCACCTTAGGTGTTTCGAGATTCTTTCGTCTCGCCTTGTCCTCCGCTATCATGGACAAGCTTTCCTCGATGTCCAATGAGTTCAAGGACACCCTTTGGTCATTCAAGATTGTCCTTCGATCTATGACCATTAACCAGAAAACAGCGCAATCCCAAATTCTTGAGCAGCAAAACGTGCTTCTCGAGATGAAGGCACTGGTTAAGGAGCAGAGGGAGCTGATTGAGCTCCTTCAGGAACAGCGCTCCAAAGCGGCTCAGGATCCGTGAGACTCCGATACAATCGAAGAATCCTTGAGTCCAGCCAAATCCTCCTCCGAAGGGGGAGAAGAAGGAGAAGAAGAAGAGGAGGAGGAGCATGCGGCTAAGGCAGCTCCATCTCGAGAAAGGGGAGAAGGAAGTAGAACAAGCGAAGTGGCAACAACAGAGGGCCAAGGTGCTCTAGAACGTCAACCGGAAATAATCGGCTCGACAGTGAGTCCGATTGGGTCGAAGACGCCGCCGACCATGGTCACTCAGCAGCCGGTCAGCCTTAGCACACCCCTCCATCGAGTCGAGTACCAGGAGGATGAGCCTTTAGACGACCTAGTTCGGGTCGGCCACTCACAGCTGAGCCCATTCCGGAGATCCCGGTGCTGGCCACGCCTCGTTCGTTAACATCTTCGAGATCCTATCAATGAAGGCGCATTGCTTGTCCACCATCCTTGACTCAGATCGCTCCATCTCCTCCATCTTAATTTTTTTTCTCGTTTTGAAAATTTTTTTTTTGTCCGGACATCAAATCTGTATCTACTTGATACATTCTTCCTCCTTTTTTGTTTTGCTAAAAGGCAAGGGGGAGAATAGTTAGAAAAATTTGTTGTCTTGTTTAGGGGAGTTTCTCTCACCCTCTTTCGTGTAACTTTTTAGTTTAAATTATAATGAAATTTCATTACTAATCTTGTTTAATGCTTTCTGATTTGCAAATATTTCGAGTTTACTACTTAAAGCAATTATTTCGGAGTTTATTACTTTTGAGTTTCAATTCGATCTATTATTGCGTCTGTTCCTCGGTAATTTTTTTTCTCTCGATACTTTAGCTCTTTTTATGCTATCTCAACTTATTTCCTCCGATAGAATCTGAGTTTCATTCACTATATTTACTCTATACAATTCTATCATGTTTTTCTCGACTTATCCTTTGAGAAAGGATGAAAAACCATATCTTTATCACTAACAAAGTTTCGTCTAATAATGGAATGCCTTTCATAAAAAGAGTGAGATTGAAGACTCGGACTTTACATATACATCATTCTGAGTTCCATCAAGGAATCAGGTATAAGACTTCATCTCTTATAAGGTTTTGATTACAAATCACTCTAAGTGTCTTAGAAACTTTTCCGAGTGATATAGAATCTTTCTCGAGTGTTACGGAACCATTGCATATGTTCTCACTTGATTCCGATTAACTCGTAAAGCATACTCTGTTCGCACACGCTTCCGAGTCACTTAGACAACACTAAGATATATTGCATGTTCAACCATTTGCTCTAATGTGCATAAACTCGCTTCGACTTCATGTTCTAAGTTAAATTGAATTAATGTGTTGATTAATCTTTCTAAGTTAGCATGCTTGGTTTGAACATTGGTAGTCTAGATCAAGTCTCTCCACTCTAATGTTCTTTATCCGACTTGCTTTACTTCTAGACCGACTCGGATGGAATTTGAGTATAATGGATATTAGACTCGAAATTTCTACTCTTTTAGGACTCGGATAATTACGCACCTAATTATCTTAATTAAATTATTATCTCGTGTCTAATCTTTGACTAAAGTATTTTATACTTTGAGAACCAAATTGATTTACTTTTGTAGGTTATTCAAATGAGTGAAGACTCAAACTTTACATCTCACCTTTCGAGTTCTATCTAGGGAATCGGGTATAAGACTTTCTTATGTATAAAGTTTTGATTCCAAGTCATTCCCTGTGTCTTAGAAACTTTTCCGAGTGATATAGTATCTTCTCCGAGTGTTAAAGAATTTATCTTATGCATTTACACATGATTCCGAGTGACTCGAGATAGCATATCTGCACTCACCTTGTTTCACTCGGTTCCGAGTCAATCGACACTCGGATTTATCGCATGATTCAAACACTATCTTTTCTGCGCTCCGACTTTGGTATTTCGGTTTGAATTCATGCTTAATCTAGATCAAGTTTATTTCCTCCGATATTCTTTAGTCAACTTGATTCTCTTTTAGATCGACTCAGATGGAATTTTGAGTCTCATGAATATTAGACTCGAAAATTCCATTTCTTTTCCGACTCGGATAATTAGTAAATTAATTATCTTAATTATTTCATTATCTATGTCTAATCTTGGACCAAAGTATTTTATACTTTGAGAACCAAATTGATTTACTTTTGTAGGTGATTCAAACGAGGCTATCCTATATTTGAAATACAAAAGTAACCTGAGCTTCAAAACGTCAAATCACCAGCGAGACAAGGCTTTTTCCACCTCCGACCTAGCCTCGGACATCGTGTCGGGGTTGTCTATTTCCAGAAATGGAAATCTACAACGCTAAGCTCAACGGTGGTTTCCACTTGAATTTTGAAGACACTGCTAGTGGTTTTAGGCACTTCCAAGGAAGACAAGAGCCGTTGTATAACGTTCACATATCAACGGATATTTTTTAGTGACTCGGAAAATCCTACCCAACGTTCATAAAGGAACTTTCGATCGGAAGATGGACATAACGGCTAAGCTGCTTGGTCATCTATAAAAGGAAGCCAACTCTCAAGACTTGAAGATTGCTTGAAACTATTGTTAATACACACACTTGATCAAAAGTCTTTGTATTCATTCTCAATCTTCTACTTACAACTCCCACTCTGTAATTCATTATATTCCGAGTTGTAAGGTCTTGTACTTAGTTACAAACACTCTCTTTCTTACTCTCTAAGTAAGGTCCCTTGACCGAGTCGTAAGGGTTAGCTCAGCTCGCTTGTCCCTAGCTGTAAAGGTTATCTCGGTTAGGAAGTACTAGATCGGATAAGGGAATTTCGAGTCTAGGAAAACTTGTAAAGTGTTGTCTAAGGGAGCAACTCGGGGTTCGGTTAGTCTATTGTATTTTGTGGACTCAAAATAGTGGATTTGACTTCGTGCTTGGATTAGCACAGTCCGTGGTTTTCCGCCCCGGGAGGGTTTCCACGTACTTTCGTGTTTTCACTTTCCGAGTACATTCTAGACTTAGACGGACTCAAAGTTTCAGCTTAATCGCTTCTTTACTCTTCTCTCGTATTCCGAGTTCATACTTTTCTCGACCTCAATATAGACTCGTAATCCGCATCTGTCTGCAGTTTATTCAAAAGAATTTGATTTGAAGAAAAATCTTCCACCACCCTATTCACCCCCTCTAGGGTGACTTAGTCTCTCCCCGAGCAAACCTTCAATGAGGTTATCCTATTTTTGAAATACAAAAGTAACCTGGGTTCAAGATGTCAAACCATCGGTAGACAAGGCTTTTCTACCTCGATCGAAGACCAAACACGGTGTCGTGGTTGTTTCCAAAACTGGAAATCTACAACGCTAAGCTCAATGGTGGTTTCCACCCTACTTTTCGGACACCACCAGTGGATTGGGACTTCTAAAGGAGTCAAGAGCCGTTGCCTAATGTTCACACCTCAACGAATATTTTCCGAGTGATCGAGAAAAACTATTGCAATGGTCATAAAGGACTCCTTGTCGGAAGATAGTCACAACGGCTAGTCCGCTTGGTTTTTTATAAATAGAAGCCAACTCTCAAGACTTGAAGATTGCTGAACCATACACATACTAAACCAAAAGTCATTGTATTCATCCTCAATCTTTTACTTGCAACTCAACTTTGTACTTAACATCTTTTTGAGTTGTAAGGTCTTGTAATCGATTACAAACACTCATTCTTACTTTCTGAGTAAGGTCCCTTGACTGAGCTGTAAGGGTTATCTCAGCTTAGTTGTCCCTAACTGTAAAGGTTATCTCGGTTAGGAAGTACTAGATCAAATAAAGGAACTTCGAGTCTAGGAAAATCATGTAAGGAATTGTCTAAGGGAACAATTATGGTTGAGTCTTTGTACTCGTATTTTGTGGATTCAAAATAGTGGATTTGACCTGGTGCTTGGATTAGCACCGACCATGGCTTTCTTCCCCGGGAGGGTTTCCACGTAACTTTCGGAGTTAGTACTTTTCCGAGTCCAATCTAGACTCAAACTCTCCTCGGAGTCATATCTAGTTTTATTCTTCCATTACTTGTTTAATTTTCCTCATCACCCTATTCAGCCCCCTTTGGGTGACTTTATATCTCCAAGAGAAAACCTTCAATTGTTATTAAAGCATAAAAATGAGAGATTTAACACATAATCATGCAAAGTAATTCCACTCGGAAAAACACATAATCATGCATTAATAATGCCAAGCTCATTCTTAATAAAGCAAAACTGATCCTCACTAAGTGGGTTAGTAAAGATGTCAGCTAATTTAAGTTTGGTAGGAATGAAATCAAGTTCAATATCACCTTTCTCGAGTGGTCTCTTAGAAAATGATACCCGACCTTAATATGCTTTGTCTTTGAGTGCTCGAACTAGATTCTTAGTGATGTTGATTGCACTTTGATTGTCACACTTGATTGGAATTGATTTCAATGAAAGTCCAAGATCCTTCAAGTGTTGCTTAATCCATAAAATCTAAGCACAGCATGCTCCAGACTGCAATGTACTCAACTTCAGCAGTTGATAGAGCTATTGAGTTTTTCCTCTTTGAGTGCCAGGATATAAGGGATTGACCCGAAACCGGTAGGCTCCTGAAGTGCTTTTTCTATCAACTTTGTACCCAGCATAGTCAGCATCCGTGTATCCAGTGAGAGTTAGTTTTGAGTCTCTTGAGTACCATAGACCTAGAGTCCGAGTCCCTGCAAGATATCTCGAAGATTCTCTTCATCGCGAGTGAAATGTGATTATTTTAGATTAGCTTGAAATCTTACACATAGACATACACTAAACATTATGTCTAGTCTACTGGAAGTAAGATATAAAGCAGAGATCCAATCATACCACGATAAAGTTTCGATCTACTGCTTTACCTTTTTCATCCGACTCCAAGTTTTGTGCTACTGCTCATAGGTGTTGTTGCATGTTTTGCATCTTGATGTTTATACTTCTTTAGTAGCTCCTTGATATACTTTGATTGATGGAAATAGATGCCATCTTTATCTTACTTGATTTGTAGACCAAGGAAGAAATTGAGTTCTCCCATCATGCTCATTTGAAATTCCTATCTCATTAACTAAGAAAAATCTCGACATAGAATTTCATTAGTAGCTCCAAATATTATATCATCAACATAGATCCGAGCAATAAGAAAGTCTTTCCCGTTGGTTTTTATAAAACGAGTCTTGTTAATCTGACCTCTTCTAAAATCATTTTCAACTAAGAACTTGTTCGAGTCTTTCATACCAAGCTCTCGGAGCTTGTTTAAGACCATAACGAGCTTTTGCAACTTGAAAACATGATTTGGAAATTCTGAGTTTTCAAATTGAGGGGTTGCTCAACATAAACTTCCTCTTCAATGAAACCATTAAGGAAAGAACATTTAACATCCATTTGATACAGTTTCATATTCATGCTTGATGGAAATGCCAATAAGATTCTAATGGCTTCAATTCTAGCTACTGGTGCAATGGTTTCCCCACAATCAATCCCTTCTTCTTGAGCCACAAGTGTAGCCTTATTTCTGTCTACTAACCCACCTTAATCTAGTTTGTTCTTGAAAACCCATTTGGTTCCTATCACTCGGGTGGTCAAAAGGTCGTTTGTTTAGAGTCTAAACTTTGTTTTTTTCAAATTGATTGAGTTCCTCTTGCATGGCCTCTACCCATTTAGGTTCATTTAGGGCCTCTAGTGCACTTCGGGTTCAATTGATGAAATGAATGCAGTAAATGCACATGGATTTTGTAGAGACGAACGAGTTCTTACCCCACTCGTTGATATTAAACAAGATGTTTTTGAGTGGGTGGCTTGAAGCATATTTGAAACCTCTACCTGTCCTCTGGTTCACCGGATTTATAGGTTGAATTGGTTGATGTTCGAAGTCTACTCCGATTGAGCTTGCTCATCCGATTGACCTTCGACATTATGAGCTGGCTCTTAAGTCGTTTCATTCTAAGTCGGGTTGTTCCGAGTTACCTCATTTTGAACGACCTTTCCTTGACTCTTTCGATCTCATCTTCACTAAGATCATCATCTCAGCTGAGCTGCGAATCCGAGAATGTTGACTCACTTGGTTTTCCCTGTTCAATCTCATAAAAACAACGTGGTCAGGTGATCCTTACCATTGTTATGAACATAACACTTACATCCAAATGGTTTGAAGTATGAAATGTTGGGTTTCTTCCCTTTGTAGAGCTAGTATGGAGTTTTGTTTAGGATGGGTCCGATAAGGCATCTATTCGAGTGTATAGTTTGTTGTGTTAACTGCCTCAGCCCAGAAATAGTAAGGTAGATCATGTTCAATCATCATTGTCCTTCCTATTTCCTCAAAAGTTCGGTTCTTTCTCTCCACTACTCCATTTTGTTCAGGAGTTCTTGGTGCTGAGAAATTGTGGGAGATATCATTCTTATAACAAAACTCTGTAAATTTTGAGTAGTCGAACTCCCTTCCATGGTCGGTTCGAAATTTTTTATCTAAGTTTCGGACTCAACTTAAATTTTCCTGCAGAGCTTATCGAACTCTTTGAATGCTTCATTTTTGTGCTTAAGAAAACAAACCCAAGTTAATCGTGAGTAGTCATCAACAATCATAAGCACATATGATTTACCTCCGAGACTCTTGACGAGGATTTCACCACATAAGTCCATATACAACATTTCAAACACTTTGGATGTAGAAACAGTTTTGAGACATTTGAAAGATGATCTCACTGTTTCCCCTTTGTGCATGCTTCACAAATTTTATCTTTCTTAAATGCACAGTTTGGCAATCCTCCGACCAAACCATGAGATGCAAGCTTCTTAATGGTGTGCATGCTAACATGACCTAGTCTACGATGCCTTGTCCAGGAATCTTCATGTAAAGATGCTTTGAAACAAGATAAATTTTAACTCAGGTCGAAAGAGGAATAGTGTAGGTATTACCTCATCTCTTACCTGAGAGCTTAGTCTCCTTAGTAGTTGCATAAGAAATATAACAATTGGTATGAGCCAATCTTACCTCTTGACCTTTGTCACACAATTGAGAGATGCTAAGTAGATTGTACTTTAATCCCTTGACAAGGTACACAGGGCTGACCGGATTATCTCCTTTTCCAATCTTGCCTATCCCAATTATCTTGCCCTTGCTATCATCTCCAAATGTGACTTTGCCTCCCATGTAATCTTCTAACTCAAAAAGAGTCTTGAGTCTCTTGACTTGTGGTGTGAGCATCCACTGTCCAGGTACCAATGTCCTTTTGTTCTTTTCTAAGTCACCTGCAAGTCGAAACAAACTAACCTTTCTCACTTCCCCTAACGAACCCGAGTAACTTCCTTTACTCGTGGTCCTTTTTGAGGAAGAAGACTCTTGGGAACCCAAATTTGAATAAGTTTGGGTTTGCTCTAATTTTGAGTCTTTCTTTTAGGCTCTATTTGATTATAAGAAAATTAGAATGAAAGAAAAAAATGTGGAAAATGAATTTCTTTCCCTTGTTTGAATTGAAGAAAAAATGAGAGAAAAAAGTTTGATGGAAAAACTCATGGAAAATTTTGTCAATTTGGTCAATGATATTTTCCTTCCAAAATTAAGAGGAAAATGGAAGAAAAATTTCACAAAGAGAGAGAATTCTATTAAGAAATGCCATTTCCTCTCAATTAATCAATGTTATTGAGTATTTTCGCTATGCTCTCCATGACAATATAATGATTATAATTTTTTTCCGTCTATTTTTCCTTGAACCAAACATAAGAAAACAAATTAATTTCCTCTTAACTTTTTTCCTCATCACTTTTTTCCATTTAAATTTTCTTTCCAACCTATTTTCTTTAGAATCAAATAGAGCCTTAGAGAATTGAGTCTCGTGTCTCTTTCTTTTGAAAATCTTTTCTTTTACAATTTGGTGGAGAAGGTTTTCTCCTATAAGCTGGTCTAAACTTCCTCCTCTTTTCATTCTTATAAATTGGACCATGCTCGGCGTTCCCGAACTTCACAGCTCGGAATCATTTTGAAAAGCTTTGAGTAGGAATTGGATTCCTCCTCCTTGTTAAAACTAAGTCCTTCTTTTATGAAGGAGACACATTGAGAACCTAAGAGCATGTCAAGGTTTTTCTGACCTTGAGTAAATTTCAAAACAAGTTCTTGAGACTCTTTAAGCTTTTGCTTAAGATGCTCACTTTCTCTTTGAGTGACTCGGACTCAGTCTCATTGGATTGAGCACTAGTGTTGAGTTCTCTTAGACTAAGTCTTAGTTTTTCTAATTCATTTTTCAAAGAAATGCTCTTAGAAGTGATAGACTCAAGTTGTTCTCTAAATTAAGAAGAATCGAATTAGACTTCTCTTCTAAAGTATAGATGTATTTAGCTAAATCAACTTTGGAAATATTAAGGAAATATTCAATTACCTCCTGAGGATTCATTTCCTAAGTGTCTTAGTGATCCGAGTTTGACTCGGATTTAGCTTATGAGTCTAATAATGCCATCGGACACTTTGAGTCATCCGAGTCTTCACCTTCTTCGGATGATTCTTCATCAGTCCATGTGGCCATCATAGCGTTCTTCTTCTTTCTGTCCCTTTTTCTTCTTGGACAGTCTTTGACTATATGATCCTTGCTGCCACATTTAAAACAGCCGGAGTTCTTAGTTGAAGATAATTTTGAAGGAGAAGAGTGTTTACCTTTTCTATCCTTCTTGTCTTTCTTGTATAACTCTTCTCTTGGTCTGTTTATCCCATCTTTTGTGCTTCATCATTCTTTTGAAGCCTCTAGCGATAAGTGCCATGGGATCTTCTTCGAGTATGATGAACTCAGATTTTCTTCTCTACTTTATGAGGCTTTTAGCGCAATATTCTTCTTAGTGCTGACCTTGGCATCCTCTTCTTCCGGATGGATCTCATAGGTGAGTAGTTCCCCAATAAGTTCGTCCGGCTTTAATAAAGAGAGGTTCCGAGCTTCTTCGATGGTTGTCACCTCCGGACCCCATCTTCTCTTGGGTAGACTTCTGAGTATCTTTTTGCACATTTCCTCATGGGAAATCTTTCTATCTAAAGATTTAAAATTAGTAATCTCGGTGAAGCGGATGAACATCTAAGTGATGTTTCCTTCGGCTCCATCTTGAATAGCTCATACTTGTGAAGATAATGGCTTATCTTGCTTATCCGACTTGGCTTGTGCCTTCATATGTGTTGACAAGAGTGTCCCACACTTCTTTGGCTGCCACAAGCTGATACTCTGTTGTATTCTTCCGAGCTGATGGTGCACATCGGAATGTTCATGGCCTTGAAGTTCTTTCCGAACTTTTCTCGCCTCTTTAGTGGTGTACTCGACCTTTGCTTTGGGCACAAGTCTTGTTTATTCAATCTTCATTGGAATGTAATTGCCTTCTCGTATGATGTTCCATACATCTTTATCGTGATCCAATAGAAAGCATTCCATGAGCTTCCTCTAGTGTACGAAATTTGATCCTTCACACTTTGGTGGTCTGCTGGAAGATCTTCCGTCATCGAACTCTCCATTGTTATAAGCCATTGGATGGTTAGATCTTTTCGGAAAGGTCCGGCTCGATACCAATTGAATGTTTTCTCTTGGAGAGACTTAGTCACCCTAGAGGGAGGTGAATAGCGTGACGAGGAAATTTGAACAATAAATGGATAACTAAAGTATAAAACAAACTTTAAGACTGTCCGAATCTAGATTGGACTCGAAAAGTATGAACTCGGAATTTACGTGGAAACCCTCATGGGGCGGAAAACCACGGCGAGTGCTAATCCAAGCTCCAAGTCAAATCCACTATTTTGAATCCACAAAATACGAGTAGATAGACTCAACCATAATTGTTCCCTTAGACAATTCTTTACACGGTTTTCCTAGACTCGAAATTCTCTTATCCGATCTAGTACTTCCTAACCGAGGTAACCTTTACAACTAGGGACAACTGAGCTAAGTTAACCCTTATAGCTCAGTCAAGGGACCTTACTCGGACAAGTAAGAGGAAAGGTTGTGACTGATTGTAAGACCTTACAACTCAAAAACATGTTAAGTAGAGAGTTGGAGTTATAAGTAGAAGATTGATTAAGAATACAAAGAGTTTAGCTTAAGTATGTGTATTGACAATGGTTCCAAGCAATCTTCAAGTCTTGAGAGTTGGCTTCTATTTATAGATGACCAAGCAGCTTAGCCATTGTGACTAGCTTTTGATTAGAAGTCCTCTCGTGACCGTTCTAACGGTTCTTCTTAGTTGCTCGAAATGATCCGTTGAGATGTGAACGTTATGCAACGGCTCTTGACTCCTTAGGATGTCCCAATCCACTGGGGGTGTCCGAAAAGTAGGGTGGAAACCACCGTTAAGCTTAGCATTGAAGATTTCTAGTTTTGAAAACAGATGACCCCGACATAATGTCCGCTCCTTGATCGGATGTAGAAAAAGTCTTGTCTGCTAGCGATTTGACATCTTGAAGCTCGGTTACTTTTGTAATTGAAAAGTAGGATAACCTCGTTTAGATAACCTACAAAAGTAAATCAATTTTGGTTCTCAAAGTATAGAATACTTTGGTGCAAGATTAGACATAGATAATAATTTAATTAAGATAATCAAGTGTGTAATTATCTAAGTCAAAAAAGAATGGAATTTTTTAGTCTAATATTCATTATACTCAAATTCCATCCGAGTTAGTCTCGGAGAAAGATCAAGTTAGATAAAGAATATCAAAATAAGAATACTTAATCTAGACAAATATAGTTCAAACAAAACAAGCTGACTAGAAGAGATGAATTAACGCTGTAATTCACCCGAACTTGGAATATGAAGTCGGACTTGCGTTTAAGCGTGTTAGAGCGAGTGTTTGAACATGCGATAAATCTAAGTGTCCGATTGACTTAGAACTACGGATGTGAAATGATGAGCAAGAGTATGATTTATGAGTCGATCGAAACAAATGAAAACCTATGCAATAGTTTCGTAATACTCGAGAGAAGGTTCTATATCACTTAGAAAAGTGTCTATAGCACTTAGAATGACTTGAAATCAAAACATACAAGAGATGAAGTTTGTACTGATTCCTTGATAGTACTCGGAATGTTATATATGCAAGGTCCGAGTCTTCAATTTCTTTTCGCTATTAATAGCACCCCTTTACCTTCTTTTGTTTACGCTGCCCTTTGCTTACTTGCTCTCTCTTCTTAGCATCTATGGCCACTCGTATTCTCTCTCTCAATTCGAAGCTTTCTCTACTCTCTTTCTTTTCTTATTCTCTATGCTTCTTGTAATAAACCATGCGAAGCAAGTATTAGGTCAAGAGTTGGGGTCTGCTACCAAAAGCCCTGTACCAAAAATACTCAAGAAGGAACCTCCAATCCTTCAAGAATCTTTGTCACCCAACACCTCACGTTGGATGATAAATTTTGCTCAACCACCTCTTTCTCGTGGTTGTCGCACATTAAAAACACCGGGGTTTACAATTATTGCTTAAGTGAATTCATTTACCTAGAACTCGTTGCCGAGTTCTATGTAAACATGTCCTACTTTGAGGGAATTGTTAGCTCAAGGGTTCAAGAGAAGGTTGCTCGTATCAACACCTCTTTTCTTCACGGACTTTTCAAAGTCTCTTATCTTTTCTCTATTCAAAAGCCATACCTTTTATGGAGATTGCTAATGAATTCTTCGAGAAGTATGCCGAGGAAGTCCCCGAGTCACAAAAGAATTTCTCTTTGACTCGGATGAAGACCGAGCCAAGATTTCTTTGTTTCATCTTGATGAGGACCTTTTTCGCTCACTATTCCAGAGAAAGAGAATCTGAACACCAAGATTCTCAAAGTTTTTTCAATATCTTAGAGGGCAAGACCTTTTCCCTTCTATCATTGAGCATATGGCTTTTATGCCACCTCACTTAAAGAAATCCACTCCATTTCCTTTTGGAGGCCTTTTGACTATTATTTTCAAATAGTTCAAAGTCCCCCTCCCTTAGAACCAAATGTTATCTCCGAGGCAGCCATTGTCATTGGCGGAAAAGAGCTTTTGGGGTATGGGTACTAGGAAGTCAAGCTCGGTGTCCGGGTTCATGGGTCCGAGTTGATACCTCATTCTCCTCCACCCACTCGGACTCGGACTACACTAGCATTTCCACCCTCTTCGTTAATCCCTCTACTTCTCTACCAGGTCCTCCACCCTCTACTGCTATGTTTACTGAGTTGGTAAACAAAATTGCTTATGTGTCTGAAGAATTTCCCACCACTCTCCGCTCTCGGATCCGAGAGAATTAGGATGTGATGATCGAGCTCAAGGACATCA
The DNA here is from genome assembly GCA_021018815.1 of Talinum fruticosum. Lineage (NCBI taxonomy): Eukaryota > Viridiplantae > Streptophyta > Magnoliopsida > Caryophyllales > Talinaceae > Talinum > Talinum fruticosum. The sequence goes on along the minus strand of JAITYX010000121.1, from coordinate 1,089,766 downwards.
TCATGCAACAGCGCAAGCAGCTCCAACTTCTCCAAAACGAAGATCAAAAGCTGCTGAGGACTCGGATACTACTGATACTTCGAGGAGTCCTCCAGCCCGACTGAGGTCGAAGAGGAAGCTGAGGAAGTAACCGAGGAAGAAGTTCGCGAGGAAGGAGAAGCCGAGAAGAAGGAAGAAGAGGACAAAGAAAAAGAAGAGGCCACTCAATATGAGGGCCAAGGTGCAAAAGAACAAGAACAAGAGCTGATCTCCTTAGATCATGCTTTGAGTGGGTTAGAAGAGGTTGGCGAAGTTGGTCGATCCAAAGAAGCTATCCCATAAGTACAGCCCGCTGGTGTCTTCGAGGAAGACAAGCTTGAGAATGATGTGGCCTTGGTTCACGGAACCAGAACATAGCAAATTCCAAACATCCTAGCGTTGTAGCCACCTCGTTCATCCACTTCTATGCAAGCATACGAGGCGGAGGCACACTCGCTCGTCCCTTATTCTCAAAACATTAAGGCCCCTCTTTTTAGTTCATTTCTTTTCATTATTTTTTTATTCCAATATTGGTTGTACTTATTTGCTATTTTCTTCCCTCTTTTTGATCAAATGTTACGGGGATAAAATATAGAAAACTTGATGTTTAGTTTAGAGGGAGGAACTCTACACAATGAATTTTTGCCCTCTTCCAAGCAATGAATGATTAATTACTTTTCCGAGCATACTTGTTTTCGAGTTATATTTTTCTACCCCGATGCTCTAATATTTAACTTTGTAACTTACTCACTCGAGGATACAATCTATTTATTTATTTTCTTTCTTTACTCGATTTATTATCCGCACAACCTGTTCCGAGTTATGATATGATCCGAACTACAACTTTATAAGTATCTCGAGCCACTCTCTGCTCCGATACTTAAGAGAACATTATTTCTGTTTTGATCATTAACAATGAAAACTCATGCTTCGAACTAACAAGTTTCTATCTTAAGTATAGAATTCCTTTTACCGTGAAAGGGGAGATTGAAGACTCAAGTATAAATCTATATCTCTTAGGTTTTGATTCTAAGTCATTCTATGTTATCGAAACTACTATCTAAGTTTTCATTATGTTTTGACTGACTCGAAAGCGCTTTATTGCATGTCTCCTACACTCGGTGTTTCGACTCACTCGGACATCACTCATAACCATCGCATGCTCAAATAATTTCTCTAACACTCTTATTCCGAGCACTCGACTTTGTATTTCAATGCAAAGTGAATTACAACGTTAATTCCCTACTCTAAGTCAGTTTATTTCTTTGAGAATTATTTGACCATATCAAGGTCGTATACTCGATATTTTACTCTTTTTAACTTGATCATTTGAGGATTGACTCAAGATAGAATTTGAGCTTATTGAATATTACACTAAGAAAATTTCATTGTTCTAGGCCAAAGATAATTAAGCACTTAATTACTCTAATTTAATTATTATATGTGCTTAATCTTGGATAAAAGTATTTTATACATTGAGAACCAATGTGGTTTGCTTTTGCGAGGTTATTCAAACGAGGCTAATCTACTTTTTGAATTTCAAAAGCAACCGCTTTCTAGCCGTTAACCACCAGCAGACAAGTTTTAGCTACTTCAGACATGGATCGGACACCGTGTTAGGGTTGTCTGTTTTTAAAAATGGAAAACTCCAACTCTAGGCCTAACGGTTGTTTCCACCGCAGTTTGCGGTCGCAACCAAGTGATTGGACCATCTTTTGGAGCCAAGATCCGTTGCACAACGTTCACATCCTAACGGATCTTTTTGATCGACTCGGAATAGCCGTTACAATGGCTAGTGAAGAATTCAGTCCGGAAACAAGCCCAATGGTCACTCTGCCTGATTGTCTATAAATAGAAGGCAATTAGCAAGACTTTAAGGTTACCGAAATTATTGTTGAACCTATTATTGGATTCATTCTTACTCAATCTTCTACTTACAACTCCAATTCCGTATTTAATATTCTCTTAGTTGTAAAGAAAGTCTTATAATCAATTACATACTTCTCTTACTTTCTTAGTAAGTCCCCCGACCGAGCTGTAAGGGTTAACTCGGCTCAATTGGTCCTAATTGTAATGGTTACCTTGGTCGGGAAGTGTAACAGCCCTAAACCCACCCTAGGAGTATTACATGCCGGGGTTGCCCGAGAGGAACCCCTAAACCTGCTTTAGGTCACAACTTGGGGTTAAAAACCCTATCTTAGCTTGGCGGAAGCGCGGTTTTAGGTTTTCAAAGGTTTTTCAGAAAATTTTGACAAAGTTTCCTCCGTAATATGGCTAATCCCATAGGCTTAAAGCCCTAACCCCGCACGAAACATAATCTTAAACTCAACGAGCCACACGCTTGGAGTATCAACAACACAACCTCAACGAGCCACACGCTTAGAGTAATCACATAAGGCTTTTGTATTCGGGGTTAAAACTTAAGTTTACATACAACCGATCTTTACAACATCTTTACAAACAAAAGACAAATAAACAAGTAGTAAGTCCGGCATTTCCTATCCGTCGGCTATTCGGAAAGCCAAAAGCCGCTCCTGCGAGTCTTAACTTCGTACTGAAATTTTTGGTGAGGTCATGAGCTCCACGAGCCCAGTGAATAATCCAAACCCAACGCCGGGTTTCACTTTGCACATTAATTCATTAACAACCACACGAAAGTTCATAACTCATTCATAACATGCGATTCGGATCATACATGCTTAAGACATACGAGATTCTAAACTTACCAACTTGCCGAGAAACATAATGACATCACTTACTAATGAATTCAATCAAACATACTTCATTCATATTTCTACACAAGTAAGTCATAGAATCATTCATTATGTAAATTATCATAAATCATATCTTAGTTCTTATCGTATTCATTTCTTATGAAATCGGGATTCGATCTTCTTCTTATTCTTCTTCTTGAGTTCAATCGTGCATTTCATAAATCATTGGTTCTTTCTTCCTTGTTCGTTATGCACGATCATTCGTTTCTTCATATCATAATTCTTTTAAGTAGTCTTAGTTTCAATTGGAAAGAAGATTTATGCTCTGCTCTAAAGACCCAGTTCTTGGAGCCAAAATAATTCGTGGGCTCGGTTCACGGAGGCATATAATTCGTGGCCTCGAGGCAAAATAATTCGTGGCCTCGAGGCGGCTTCCCTTCCCCGAAGGACGCATACTGTCAATAATTCGTAGAAGCAAAATAATTCGTGGCTTCGGGTTGACGAGACACTTCTATGGCCATAGCTTCAGAGGGTTCTTTAATTCATGGGGTCTTAGATCAATAACACAATCCTTTCTCCCTTCTTTAGTTCTTTGCGTTTCTTATCTTCTTATTATCTTCTCATTACTTATACATAAGATATACTTAATTCATATAATTCATGCTCAACACGTTCATGCATAACTTCTTCAAAACAAGCAATTCACATAAGTATAAGTATAATCAATTCATTTCACATACGCATGCTTATGTCATTTATGATCGATGTAATTCGGGATAAACACATAATCACATAAACATGTCAATTAGAATTTCTAATAAATGAACTCATCATTTTCATGATTGCGTAATATCGCATATAGGTGGTTTATGGTTCTATAACTTTCCATGATCGATATATATCACTTAATCTAGCCACATAGATTCTTAAATCTCAGCTCTTAATTCGAGTTACTCACTTAGTTCCGATTTTGCTCAAAACAGGACATTTTCACATAAAATTGCATATCTCCCAATCTACTCATCCAATGCATGCCAAATTTTACAGGAAATTTCCTAAATTGCCACGAAGTCTGCAGTAAAATTTACAGGAAATTTGGGCTACACATGAATTCACGAAATTCGGACAGCATGCTTAATTCATAGAAATCGCACATGAATCATGAAATTAACTTTCCGATTTTACCCCTAATTCTACTCAAGCAAATCTCATCCAATTCTCAATAATCATGCTTAATAATACTTAAACATCACAAATTCAGAACTAGATATCACATAATCACAATATGCTCTTTGATTCGTGAGTTGCTTATTTTAGTGAATTTAAGCCTTCAACTTCTTCAATTAAACCTAGGGTTTCCAATTTCATACTTCGAATTCATGTTTAATCCACCTAATTCATTTTATTTTGGAGGATGAATTCAGATTACTCACCTTAGATTCTTAGAGGTTCTAAGAATTGCAATTTTGGAGGATTGAATTTCGGATTGGGGTTTGCTTCTTCTTACGCCTTTCGATTTCTAGTCTAGCTCCCGATCCCTCAAACCTTCTTCTTTCACTCTCTGCTTCCCACAATCTCTCTCTCTCGGTTTCTTTCCCGTTTTCCTCTCGTTTCTCTGCTGCCTCTCGTTCTCCTTGCCCCTGGCCTCGGAATCGGTCTTGCTTTCTTCCTCCTCTCGCTCACCGGCCGTCGGCCGCGGTTCCGTGTTCACCGACCGCCTTCCTCGGCCCTCGCGTTCGCTCCCCCTTCGTGGTCTCTGTCTCCCGATCTCTCGCTTTCCCCTCTTCCTTTGCTTTGCTCGGCCTCCCGAGCTCGAGCTCTCCCTTGCCCACCAGCAGCGGCGTCCTTGCCGTTCGAGCGGCCACCGGGCTCTCGCGCTTTCCCTACTACGCTTTCCCGTTCTTTTCTTTCCCCGCTTATGCTTTTGCTTCTTCGTTCCTCCTCTTTTGTTCTCAATCCTAATTTCTCTCTCCTCTTCTCCTAATCACACCTAATTAAGTTGCTTATTTCATTTCAATTGGACCCTTAGTTCTTTTGCTCTCATCATTTGCCAACTCCTCCTAAAATGCCAGCCATCTCCGTTCTCATTTCCTTTTTCTTTTTATTCTAATTGGCCCCAAACTAGCTTCACAAGGCCCAATTTAGCTAGCCCATGCTCGATTTCGGTTCTCGGGTTTCTAATTCCGACTCGGAAAAATTCTAATTCACTAGCAAGCAAACACCTCAAATTTCCGAGTCTTACAGAAGTACTAGATTAGATAAGGAAACTTCGAGTCTAGGAAAACTTTGTAAGGAATTCTTTAAGGGAGCATTCTGCTTGAGTCAATCCTTTGTATTTTGTCGATTCAAAATAGTGGATTTGACTTGGTGCTTGGATTAGAAGTGTCCGTGGTATTCTGCCTTAGAAGTGTTTCCACGTATATCCATGTTATTGCCTTTCTCGGTCTAGTTGTTTTTGGTTTGTATTGGTGCGAAAATTGTTTAATTTTCTTAATCACCCTATTCAGCTCCCCACTAGGGTGACAAAGACTCTCCACGAGCAAACTTTCATAATATCTTGAGACTTCTTAAAATAAAATTTGAAAATAAACGGTTAATAAAATTGCCAATCATAGTTTCACCTAAAATCATTTTAAAAAGTCATATTATAAAACTCGGGAATCTTAATAGGAGGAGCACCCCACTTTCCAAATCAACTTTTAAAAATAAAAAATGAATCATTTTAAAAACTAAAATTAAGAGAGTTGATGCTTCATGAGGAAACTCCGATCCGAGTACCGCCACCCCTACTCGGGGAGGTAGGGACCATTGGTTCCTACACCCACATGTTGACATCAGTAGAAAACATAATACTTGGCCACTTCTATTGGTTAGCTACAACCAACTGTCCTCGTTATGATGTCACTGCTGATTTACGCTCGTAAATAGCCGAGAAATGATATAGATGTGTATTCGAGCACCTCTTTTTGAACATTTATTGCTCTTGTGGGATGAAGGTGTTTTAGTTTATGATGCATATCGTCAAGAGCAATTTGGCGTGCCAGCTAGAGCATCACGACAATAAATAACTTCATCGTATAAAGAAACTTGTCCGGATACACCATTAAAGGCCGTTAGGCATGCCCTATTTGTGAAGAAGGTACTTCCTTTTGCGAGCTTAGCATGGGAAGAAGACGACCTATATCGGACATTGAAAGTTTCTTTCGTTGTCTCATCATTATCATAAGAAAAAGAAGATGTTCAATGGTTATGTCAAGATGCAATCTAAACCAACTCAATTAACAAGACGACAAATTTATGAGCTGGTGAAGGATATCCATGTAGAGTCCAAGCAAGTCATACCAACATCAATCGGAAAGGAATGTGTGGAAAATGAGATAAATATTTTTGATCTTCCATATTAGAAAGAGTTGTATGTGAGACATAGTCTTGAATGTGATTCATGTAAAAAAGACATTTGTGAATGTCTCATACGCACTCTTTTGAACATACCGGGAAGACCAATGACTAACCGAATGCAAGACTAGACTTGCATGACATGGGAAGAGATGAGGAATTAGCACCACAATCAAAGGAGAAAAACGGTTTTGCTCAGGCTTCCTACACACTCGAGCATAAGCGAAAATAACTTTGTTTGAGACCTTGAAGAAACTTAGAGTGCCACAAGGATATTCTTCAAACATCAACCGACTTGTTCGGATATGTAATTATAGACTGGTTAGGTTAAAATCTCATGATTACTATGCTTTGATGCAACAATTACTATGAGCGCCTTTATGATTAGTATGTCGAAACATGTGAGACATTCTATTATAAGACTTTGCTTCGCTTTAATTCAATTTATAAAAAAGGTCGTTAGTTTGGAGAAATTTGATGATCTTGAAAGCAATGTTATCGTTACACTTTGACAACTTGAGATGTACTTCCCATCTTTTTTCGATATCATCGTGAATCTAGTGATCCATATGGTGAAAGAAATGCACTTCTATGATTTGGTTTTTTATCTGTGGATGTACTTGTTTGAATGATTTACAAAAATTCTCAAAGTGTGTGTTAGAAATTGGTATTAACGGGAAGGGTGTATTGTTTTGGCTTATATAAGCTGAGAAGTGTGTTAAGTTCAGCTCTGAATACTACCCCTAAATAGAAGTTATTGGTATTCCTAAACATCGGTATATGTAGAAGTTTGATGGGAAAGGGAAACTCGAGGCGAAAGTGCAAACGATCAATCATTAAATGAGTGGTCAAATGAACCTTCATGTCCTTTAAAATAGTGATGAACTACAACCTTACATTGAGGAGTACAAGTCTCTCGTAAGGAAAAAGGTATCGAGGAAGAAACAAGACGTTGTTCCTAGCTTAACATAATCGCTCATTTGTCAATTAGTTTAGAAGGCCAATCACTATTCAATGGGCGGAATCACGAGAAGATGTCTTGCACACTTTAGTGAGCTTGGCTAGAGGACCGAGGTTGGAAGTAATTTCTTCCTGTGGGTATGACATCAATGGATTCTCGTTTTATACAAATATGCGAGGACACTAGGAGAACCCTGCAAAATAGTAGGGTTACATTAGAGGTTCATGCACTTCATGTTTTGAGCTCCAAGGATAGAAATCCCATTGTAGAAAAAATGTCCTATTATTGAGTCATTGAGGATAAATTGGAGCTAGACTATATTCACTTCCGGGAGCCTATTTTTCGATGCAAATGGGTTGAGAATAACAATGGAATTTGAGTTGATAAGTTCACGATGGTCAATCTTACAAGAGAAGGACATAAATGAGATTAACTCATTGTGGCATCCCAAGCAAGACACATGTTCTATGTTGAGGACCCGGCCAATGATAAGCTGTTCTATTGTTCTCCAAGGAAAGAGGCACATTGTCTTTGAGAATGGTGAAGATGTGAGTGAGTTTATTGACGAGACCCCACCTTTCTCGTTAGAAGTTTTTATCAAAAAGGATGAAGACTCGGACTTTATACTTACACTTTTCCGAGATCCATCAAGGAATCGGGTATAAGACTTCATCTCCTATAGGGTTTTGATTTCAAGCCATTCCATGTGCCTTACAAGCTTTTACGAGTGACATAACATTTTCTCGTGAGTGTCATAGAAACTATTATATATGTTTATGCGTGACTCGACTAACTCGGAAAGCATACTTGTACTTACCACTTCACACTCGGTTCGAGTCACTTAACACTCGGATATATCGTATGTTCAAACACTTTATTTCACACACATAAACTCGAGTCCGACTTCATGTTGCGGGAATTATATTGTTAATTTACTATTCCAAGTCGGCATATTTAGTGTGAACTTTGTTTAGTCTAGATCAAGTTTGTTTACTCCGATCTTCTACTTTGACTTGATTATCTTCTAGGTCGACTAAGATGGAATCTTGAGTACCATGGATATTAGACTCGAAAATTCCATTCCTTTTCGACTCGAGATAATTAGTCACTTAATTATCTTAATTATGTTATTATCTGTGTCTAATCTTGGACCAAAGTATTTTATACTTTGAGAAGCAAATTGATTTACTTTTGTAGGTTATTCAAACGAGGCTATCCTAGTTTTGAATTGCAAAAGTAACCGGCTTCAAAACGTTAAATCAACAAGCAGACAAGGCTTTTTCCACCTCCGACCTAGCCCTAGACACCGTGTCGGGGTTGTGCATTTCCAAAGCTGGAAATCTGCAACACTAAGCTTAACGGTGGTTTCCAACTTACTTTTCAAGACACCACCAATGGTTTTGGGACTTCCAAAGGAGTCAAGAGCCATTGTGTAACATTCATATCTCAACGGATATTTTTGAGTGACTAAGGAAATCCATTACAACGGTCACAAGGGACTTCTAATCGGAAGATGGACACAATGGCTAAGCTGCTTGATCATCTATAAATAGAAGCCCACTTCCAAGACTTGAAGATTGCTTGAACCAATTATTATTACACATACTTGAGCAAAAATCATTGTATTCATTCTCAATCTTCTACTTACAACTCCAATTCCGTATTTATTATTTCTCCGAGTTGTAAGGTCTTGTACTCGATTACAAACACTCTCTTTCTTACTCTTTAAGTAAGGTCCTTTGACTGAGCTATAAGGGTTAACTCGGCTCAGTTATCCCTAACTGTAAGAGTGATCTCGGTTAGGAAGTACTAGTGTAGATAAGGTAATTTACGAGTCTAGGAAAAACTTGTAAGGAGTTGTCCGAGGGAGCAACTCGGGTTGAGTCGATCTACTGAATTTTGTGGACTCAAAATAGCTGATTTGACTTTATGTTTGGATTAGCAAGGTCGGTGGTTTTATGCCCCAGGAGGGTTTCCACGTACTTTCGAGCTATTACTTTTACGAGTTCATTTTAGACTCGGACAGGTTTCACAATTTTGCTTAATCTGTTTCTTCACTCTTCACTGAATTCCGAGTTAGTACTTTTACGAGTTCATCCTTGACTCTCGCTAACCTCGGATTCATATCTATATTAAAGTTCAAGCAAATTTCATCATCACCCTATTCATCCCCCTCTAGGGTGACTTTGCCTCTCCCAGAGCAAACCTTCAAAGGAGGATGCACATTTTGGAGTGTATTTAAGATTTGATCATAAGGAAGCATATATATATTAAAGATTAGTCTAGAGAAGGGCAAAAAGGATGACTAGTGGTGTTTAAATGAAAACGTTGTTGCATTGTTAATAACCTTATACATTTATTCAAAACGATGACGGTGTTACATTATTATTAATAGGTACTTATAGTGACTAATTAAAGAAAACACTAATTAAGCAGAAAATAGAAAATTGAAACCCCTAACCATTGTAACCAAACACAAATAACATATTACAACTTAAGAAAAAGGACTGAAAATTATGACACACCATTTTTTTGGCAAAAATAACCATAAAATAAAAAATCCTACTACAAGTAAGAACTCAATGTGCCGAATCCAAGAGTCAAGTCCGTATTGCCTTTCTCTTCATTGGATAACCTTTATAACTTCATTTAGGATTTGTTGAGGGTCCTAAATACTTCGAAATGAACTTCCATTAGTTTTTTTACAAGTGTCTTGCTTGGTAGCTGAACTGGTTGAGGCATGTCTATGCTTATTTACAATAGTTCTACATATGAACCATCGTAATAAGTCACCTACTACAATAGGTTAGTAACCTTTTACTACAAATCTTTGTGGAACCCTAGTAATAGGGTATCTATTACAACGAGTTTTACGTAGGAACCATTGTAATCGTTCTATTCCAAATTATTCAAAAGTTTCTTGTGCTTCTCCTTGCATGCCATATGAGAAACATCTCTCGAGCTCGCTCTTTGCTCTCCTCTACAAACACTCCTATCACAAATGGTATCATTTGTCTCATCCAGCACCAGCGACGAGGTCACGTCCACCGTCACCGTCGTCGTCCTCGGCCTGTTGCTGTGATCCTCTTCCACCTACCGTCTTCATTTGCCTCTCACTCTGTCTCTCTTTCTCTCTCCTCTATTTCTTCTAGGTATCCAACTTGTGACTCTTTCTTTTTCACTTTGAATTCTTGAAATGTTAAAGATTTTGAGAAATGTGTTTGCAAAATTATGAGAACCTAGGTGAAGGAAGGAATTATGGTTTATGGTTTGGGGTTTAGTTCGAGCAACCACAAAACCTTTCTCTCTTTTTGTTTTTTCACTTTAAATTCTTGAAATGTTTCAGATTTTGAGAAATAGGTTTGGTGAATGATGAGAAATGGCAAAGGAAAGAAGAATGTTTAGGGTTTAGGGTATAGTTTAAGCAACGAAGAAACTTCTCTCTCTTTTTGGCTTTTCTCTTATTCTTAAAATATTTGAGATTTTGAGAAATGAGTTTTAGAAATGAACAGAAATGGTGAAGGAAAGAATTCAGGCTGAGGATTTAGGGTTCATGATGAATAGTTTAAGGATGAGCAACATTGAAACTATGTAATGATTTTGTTTATCCTTCTTATAGGTTAGAATGGAGCGATGAAGGTACTCCCAACAAAAATTTATCTAGTATTAGCGAGAAGACAAGAAGATGAATAAAGATGAAAAAGGAGAAGTGGCACGTAGCCCGGAAAAACTATTCATGCTAACTAAGGTTTTCTCCAATTAGCAGTAGAATCCCATTAGTTAGAGGAAAAAAGTTAGCATTGATATCTTAGTAATGCCTCTTTAATTAGTTCATAGCCTATATTATACACGTATATTAGTACTAATGCATATGTAGACACCTAAAAAATATCATCCTTTTTATATTTATTTCTATTATTTATTATTGTTAGTCTAATGATGAAATCCCGATCCTGTTTGTGAACTCAAAGTCATGATCGGACTGAAAGCGACATGACGAAAGCTAGGAAATAACAAAGAACCTATTAACACCACAAAATCAGCCCATTATTTGCTTAGGCCGACCCACAACCTTTTCGTTTGGCTTAACCAAGCCAGGCTTGGACTCCCAACCAAGATCCTAACTAGTGTTGGTCCTCTAACCCTGCGTGAAGTGCAGCGTTTTACTCTTCTTCAATAGCCAAACGCGGCACGCGCCTCAATCGGCGCCAGGTCGTAGGACCTAGCAAACGACGTTGTTTTGGTCATATGAATATCTGGTTTATTCCTTTATCCATGTCCGGTATTTTCAAGCCGGGTTCAAGTTAAATTCGATAGCTAGAGGTGATTTTTAGAGTTTTATAAACCCTAAAAATTACTATAAATAATGGGTTTCTCCGCCCCACTTCATTTGCTTGCACCATTTTCAGTTGGAAAACCCCCTTATACTTGAAACTTTCTTTCTCTCTCTCTCTCATTTCTCGCTTACTCAATTCAAGTAGCCATTTTTGAACTCACTAAAAAGGCCTTCTTTTTCTTTTTTGCTTGTCTACACCCTACCGTCACTATGCCGAAGTCCGATCGTGATTCAAGCCTTGTAGGTGGGTCTACCCGAGGAACACTTCCACCATCTCGGAGTTTTTTTAATTAAATTTTAGTTATTTATTGCTATCCATATTTTGGATTCAAGATCTAACCACTTCACTTTCATCGCCTCCTATTGTAATCTTTTATTTTTCGCTTTCTCTTTTCGATTTTGAAGTCTCGGACTACGAATCTAAATCATTGTGAGTACAACATGAAGACTCAGGTACAAACCTCATCCCTTCTAAGTTTTTGTTACAAGTCATTCTAAGCTGTTATAGAAACTCATGTATAAGTTTTCATTCGTTTTTTTCGACTCGAAAACACATTATTGTATATCTGTTGCATTAGTGTTTCGACTCACTCGGGCATCACTCACATCTATTGCATACTCAAATAATCTCTCTAACACTTTTTCTCCGAGTTCGGATCGCATATTTCAACGCAAAGTGAATTACTGTGTTAATTCCTCTTTTTAAGTCGGTTTGCTTGTTTGAGAGTTATTTGTCCGAGATCAAGTCCTTATACTCGACGTTTTTAACTCTTTTCACTTGATATTTCTTAGGACTGACTCTAATGGAATTTGAGTATATTGAATATTAGACTTAGAAAATTCCAGTCTTCTAGGCCTAAGATAATTACGCACTTAATTGTCTTAATTAAATTATTATACGTGCGTAATCTTAGACCAAAGTATTTTATACTTTGAGAACCAAAGTGGTTTACTTTTGTAGGTTATCCAAATGAGGTTATTTCATTTTTGAATTACAAAAGTAACTAGCTTCAAGTCGTCAATCACTCATATGTTTATAGGCTTCACTTATATTACAAACAATCTCAAATCTCTAGGTAGAAAGATTTCCCATGAAGAAATGTGTAGAAAAAATACTACGAAGTCTACCAAAGAGAAGATGGGGTCCTAAGGTGACAGCCATCGAGGAAGCCGATAACCTCTCTTAACTAAAGCCGGACAAACTGATTGGAAAGCTGCTTACCCATGAAATTCAACTGGAAGAAGAGGATGCCGAGGTCGGCGCTAAAAAGAATATTGCACTGAAAGCCTTAGAAAGTAGAGGAGAAATTCCGAGTTCCTCATACTTAGAAGAAGACCCATGGCACTTATTGCCCGAGGCTTCAAAAGAATGATAAAGCATAAGAAATGGGAGAAAAGACCAAAGGAAGAGTTCTACAAGAAGGATAAAATGGACGAGAAAAGGTAAATATTCTTCCCCTTCAAAATTATCTTTAACTAAGAACTCTAGTTGTTTTGAATGTGGCAGCAAAGATCACATAGTCAAGGACTGTCCAAAGAGAAAGAGGGACAGAAAGAAGAAGAAGGCTTTGATGGCCACATGGAGTGATGAAGACTCATTTGAAGAAGATGAAGATTCTTATGACTCAAAGTGTCTCATGGCACTAACCGACTCGAAGCTAAATCTTAGTCGGACAGGTGAGGAGATAAATCCTCGGGAGGTAATTGAATACTTTCTTAATTTCTCCGGAGTTGATTCAGCTAAATATATTTATACTTTAGAATAAAAGTCCAATTCTGATTCTTCTCGGTTCAAAGAACAACTTGAGTCTCTTACTTCGAGAGCTACTTGTTTGAAAAATCAATTAGAAAAGCCGAGACTAACTCTAAAAGAACTCAAGACTAGTACTCAAGCTAATGAGACTAAGTATGAGTCACTAAGAAGAGAAAATAAGCATCCGAAAAGAAAGCTCAATGAGTCTCAAGAGCTTGTTTTGAAATTCACTCAAGGTCGGAAAAACCTTGACATGCTTTTAGGCTCTCAATGTGTCTCCTTCAGGAAAGAAGGACTTGGTTTTAATGAAGAGGAGGAATCTAATTCCTACTCAAATCTTTTCAAAATGGATTCCGAACCAGTGAAGTTTAGAAAGGTTGAGTATGGTCCTATTCATAAAAATGAAAGGAGGATTGAGCCCAAACTAGTTTACAAGAGAAAACCTTTTCCACCTATTTATAAAAGAAAAGATTTTCAAAAGAAAGAGACACAGACTCGATTTTCTAAAAAGAAGGCTCGAGAATCAAATCAAACCAAAAGTCATTCAAATCGGGTTCCCAAAAGTCTTCTTCCTCGAAAAGGACCATAGTAAAGGTAGTTACTTGGGTTCGTTAGAGGAAGTGAGAAGGGTTAATGTGTTTCGACTTGCGAGTAACTTAGAAAAGGACGAAAGGCCACTAGTACTTAAACAGTGGATGCTCATGCCACATGTCGGGAGATTTAAGAATCTTTTACGAGTTGGAAGATTTCAAAGGAGGAAGGGTCACTTTTGGAGATGATAGTAAGGCCAAAATAGTTGGAATACGCAAGATTGTGAAAGAAGACAACCCGGTCGACTACATACATCTTGTAAAGGGATTAAAGTACAATCTACTCACCATCTCTCGGTTGTGTGACAAAGGTTAAGAGGTAAGGTTCACTTAGAGCAATTGCTATATTTCTTATGGAAACACCAAAGAGACTAAGCACTTAGGTAATACCTACACTACTCCTCTTTCCGATCCAAGTTAGAACTTATTGTGTTTAAAAGCATCATTGCATGATGATTCTTGGACATGGCATCGTATACTAGGTCATGTTAGCATCCATACTATCAAAAAACTTGCATCTCATGCTTAAGTTAGGGGTTTACCTAACTGTGCATTTAAGAAAGATAAAATCTATGAAGCATGCACAAAAAGGAAACAGTCGGATCATCCTTCAAACATCTCAAAGCTGTTTCAACATCCAAAGTGCTTGAAATCCGCATATGGATTTATGTGGTGAAATCCCGTAAAGAGTCTCGGAGGTAAATCATATATACTTATAATTGTTGATGACTACTCACGATTTGCACTGAATTTGTATTCTCAAGAACAAAAATGAAGCTTTCAAAGAGTTCGATAAGCTCTGCAGGAAAATTCAAGTAGAGTCTCGAGACTTAGATCGGAAAATTCGAACTCGACCATGGAAGGGAGTTCGACTACTCGGAATTTGTAGAGTTATGCGATAAGCATAGTATCTCTCACAACTTCTCAGCACCAGAACCCCTCAATAGAACGTCTGTAGTGGAGAGAAAAAATGAACTCCTGAAGAAATAGGAAGGACACCGATGATTGAACACGATCTACCTTACTATTTCTAGGTCGATGCGATCAACACAACGGACTACTGAGCGAACAGATGCCCCATCAAACCCATAGTGAAGAAAACACCATACGAGCTCTACAAGGGAAAGAAACCCAACATTTCATACTTCAAACCCTTCGGATGTAAGCGTTTTGTTCATAATAATGGTATGGATCACTCGACCAAGTTTGATGCTCGGTCGGATGAAGGTATTTTTCCGGGTTACTCATCTCATAGTAAAGCATATCATGTTTTTAATAAAAGAACTAACAAAGTGAAAGAAAGTATCCACGTTGTGTTTGATGAGATTGATCAGGTAAAAACAAGTAAATCAACCTTCTCGGACACGAAACTAAGTCGAGATGAAGATGATCTTGCTGAAGTTGAGCTCGACAAAGTCAAAAGAAAGCAACTCGGAATGAGGCAGGTCGAACATCATAACTCAAAATGAACCAGCTCGGGAGCGAGCTTAGAATGCTCGAAGGTCAAGCGGATAACCAAACTCAGCCGGATCGGACCACCGAAGATCAACCGAGTATAACCAACAAACCTGGTGAACCAGAAAATAGGTAAAGCATTCAAATATGCTTCGAACCACTCACTCAAGAACATTTTGTCCAACATCAACGAGTGGGGTAAGAACTTGTTCTTCTTTGCAAAATCTATGTTCATTCACTGCATTCATATCATTAACTCGAACCTAGAAATGCACTAGAGGCCCTAAATGAACCTGAATGGGTAAAGGACATGCAAGAGGAACTTAATCAATTTTAGAGAAACCAAGTCCGGACTTTGACCAAATGACCTTCTAACCATCCAATCATAGGAACCAAATGGGTTTTCAAGAACAAACTAGATGGGGATGGGTTAGTAGTCGAAATAAGGCTAGATTTGTAGCTTAAGGTTACAATCAAGAAGAACGGATTGATTGTGGGCAAACCTTTGCACAAGGTGCTAGGATCGAAGAAAGTAGAATCCTTTTCGCATTTGCATCAAGCATGAATATTAAATTGTATCTAATGGATTTCAAATGTGCCTTTGTATCTAATGGATTTCAAATGTGTCTTTCGAATGATTTCATTCAAGAGGAAGTCTATGTTAAGCAACCCCTAGATTTGAAAACTCGGAATTTCGAAATCATGTGTTTCAAATTGCAAAAGGCTATTTATGGTCTTGAACAAGCTCCCAATGCTTGGTATGAAAGATCGAGTAATTTCTTGGTTGAAAATGATTTCAAAAGATGTCGGATTGACAAAACTCTTTTCATAAAAACTAAGGGGAGACACTTTCTTATTGCTTTGTTAAGCTTGTCGTACAGCAACAAATTAAACCACTACTTAGGCTTATAATAAACAATATAGTAAGGGCAAGTAGGGATCGAATCCACGAGGAAAGATACTGTAAAAAAATCAAACTTCCAATCTAATTAAACTAACTATTCTAGTTATTTACCTTATAAAATTCAAACAAATCAAATTAACTACTAAATTTCTAATTTTAATTCTAACAAAAACTTCTGAGATTATGCACTATTATTCTAATAATCTAAATTTAACAAAACTATCCTAATTAATTCTGGAAAAATTAAAACAGAAAATCAAATAAAAAAACTTAAACAGGAAATTAAAACGCAGAATAATTCAGAATTAAATAACTAAAAATAACAGAAAATTATCTAATAATATAAATAAATATCCCAGACAGAATATAAAGCTTGTAATAACCCAGGAATGTTTTTTTTATAACTTTTCAGAATAATTAAAACAGTAAACTAAAGCAGAAATTAAATAAATTCTAAAACAGAAAATTAAATAAATAATATTCTGCACTAAATTAATTACGAAAATAAATACTAAAATTATCCAAAATAATAATACTAATTTTCTAAACCTAACCAGACCCTAAAAATATAAAAAGAAAATTTAAAGTCTAATTTACGAATTTATTTTATTAAAAACCTGCAGTAATTAAATTCAAGAATTAAATCTGAAAAAATATCAAATTAAATCCAAAAATTCTAAAATTTAATTACAGCAAACTAGGACTCTATCTAAACCCTAAAAGAAGATAAATCACGAAAAACAACAAAAGAAACTATTTTAAAACTAATTTCTAACAAACTGACTCAAAAATAATAAAAGCTGATAGAAAAATAATCTGAAAATTAAAATATATAAAGACTCAAAATTAAATTAAAATAAAATTACTAAAACTAACCTAAAATAATGATCTTTAGGGGGTAATGAAATTAATAATAAAAGACTATATATTTATAAATAAAAATTGACAAACTAAAGAAAATAACTAAAAAGCAAACAAATAATTATCAAAGATATAAAATTTATAAAAACACTTAGTATAATCTATATCCACCATGCAAATTATTATTTATCATTAACACACAAATTGATCTATCCATGAGCTACACTCGTAGAAGACAACCACTAGCGGATCTTCCCGTTTTTCCTTAGTTATTAGTTTACTTAGGCCTAGCCCTAATATAAACCCTACTAATATTGATAACCCTAGCACTAGCACTAGAATTTAATCAAATTAGAGCATTAAGTATTAGAAAAACATCATCTAGCACCTAATAACCAATCTACTAGCAAATTGATTTAAGAAGGATCTATGATAATTTCCTAATTAAAAGAGATGGGTATGAGCCATCCATGATTAACTAGGGTGATACTTATGTCTAAAAGATCAAGCAATTACGTACTTAAACCCTTTAAACTATCACATGAATTTATATAAAACTAAATAGCCTGCACTCTAATTAATTAGACATAAATTCATAAACATTAAACACAAATTATCATAGAATCATGGATCGAATCGATAAGACAATAAAAATCGAAACTTTGTTTCAAAATAAATAATTTAACATGGCTTCAAGTAGATTATACTAAGTATAAGAAAAACTACTCACACATAATGTAATTTAAAACATATAAACTAAATAAAACTAGCATCTTTAATATTAATCTAACAATAAAAACTCAATCTTTTCTAATAAAAATTACAAAACTAAATTATACTACCGATATTAGTTTCTTTGACCCGGGAAGATGAAGAAGATGATGATGGATGGTGGCTGGCTGGGCAGCAGCAGCACGAGGAGCGGCAGCAACCAGGAGCAGCGGCGGACGGCGGCAACCAGGGGCAGCGGCAGCAGGTGCAGCAAGAAAACGTGAGGTGGTCCGGGTAGCTAGGTGGCTGGCTGCTTGTTCGGGCAAGTGGACGTGAGCAAGCAGCAGAGTGCAGGAGCTATATGTGGCTGGCTTCCCTAGGTCTCCCTCTCCATGATGATAATAAGTAGTATATATAGGGTGAAAGAGTTAGGGTTTGTTTCTCTTTCTTCTCTTCTAAGTTTCCTTTTCTATTCCAATTAGGATTTCCTAAAATATAATATCCTAAAATAAATATTTTATTACATATTATATTTATGGACCGACTTCATATATTTTCTTGGATGCTTGTCGGTAGCTAAAATTTCACTTTTAACGACTTTTCTTCTCTTCCCCACTTTATTCGATAATTACCTATAAATAGACAAAATAGAATAAATTAGATAAAATAAACTATATAATATAAACTCAATAACTACTAAAAATACGTATAAAGTACGACTTAACAAATCCCCCACACTTAGACTTTGGACGTCCTCGTGCAAAGAAATCTAAGACTCGATCTAATAATACGCTTTCTTATAAAGATATACATAAAACATAAAATATACACTAAGTTTGCCTTGCTTTCAAAAATACTTTGATGAAATTTTTGTCTTTCCCAAGCAAGTGAAAAACTAAACATTTTATTGCCATCGGAGAGTTTATTCATCGACCTCACAATATCTCTTTTAATTAAGCAACAATCAAAAATTTATCCATCTTTTTCAAACATGTACATTCCGGTCAAGAGGTCTAAAACTTTTTAGGATGGGAAAAATTAAGGTGCAGTATGGTAGAGACATTGAATCGACAAATAACTCACTAAAATTCGATAATAAACTTGTTCTCGCAAACTTCTTTTCTTTTTCTTTTTTTTTTTAAATATATATATAACTCCATTCAAGCACATATTCGAGGCCCATATAGGGTCTTAAAAATATAACACTCCCTGTCTCCCACTCACCCAAACAGAGGTGCTGGAGTTAATACTCAATTTTTTTATTTTTTTTATTTTTATTTTTTCGTTAGTATGGTTCGAGCCATTGATCGGCCCAAAAGGGGCATGACTCTCCCAGCATGGGTTACTCCATTCATAAGGCTCAATTTGAGACCTAAACTTAAGGGGAAATGGCACCGAGCCACCAACTCCGACCCATGTTGGTAAACTAACAAATTTTTATTTTTTATTTTTTATTTTTTACTAAGTAGGCAAAACAAGAAAAATCAAAACTTTAATGAGTTAATCTACTAAGTTCGATAGTCTAGGTGAATGGTTTAAGTCAATTTATTGCCTCTATCACGATTATATAGCATGATCAATTGGACATAAAAAATTATGATTATCACTAATTGAAGAAATATATGAGGATCAACTCAAACAACTCCGAATGACAATTAACATGTTCAAATTTCTCACTTTCAAAGGGAAAGAAAAACTATGAACAGAAAAATTTTAAGCAAGTTAACCTAGCATATATTTATATTCATGCATTTCTTTACAAGAAAGACACTATATTTTTTTAATAAAAATAAGATAAATATAAATGCATAAAATTAAAATGCAGGATGCACTCCCCACACTTAATTCATGCATTGTCCCTAATGCATGCTAAATAAAAATTAAAGTAAAATTAAAGTAAAAATTATAGAAACTTCCCGAAAATGTTGGGTTGCCTCCCAACCAGCGCCTTGTTTACTTGTCTTTGGCTCGACATCGTTGTAACTCATGGATCTTCTAAATGTATCTCCTCTACTAAGCAAATTTGGCTTCCTTCATAAAAATTCTTTAACCTCGTGACCATTCACCTTAAAAATTTTGTTAGTAGAATAGCTTTTAATCTCAACAACCCCATGTGGATAAGTCTTTACTACCTCAAATGGTCCTAGCCATCTAGAGTTTAACTTTCCAGGAAAAAGCCTTAGTTGTGAATTGAACAATAACACTTTCTCCCCCTTTTGAAATTCGTTCTCGACAAGCTTAGCATCATGAAATGCTTTGGCTTTACCTTTATAAATTATTGAATTGTCATAAGCTTCCATACGAATCTTTTCTAATTCTTGCAGTTGCAGCTTACGTTCCTTTCCCGCTAAGTCATAATCTAAATTACACTTCTTTACAGCCCAATATGATTTATGCTCTAACTTTACAGGAAGATGACATGCTTTTCCAAAGACTAGTCCGTAAGGTGACATACCTATAGGGGTCTTGTATGCAGCTTCTATAAGCCCGGAGAGCTTCATCTAACCTAAGACTCCAATCCTTCTTATCCGGTCTAACAACTTTTTCTAGAATTCCTTTGATTTCTCTATTAGAGATTTCAGCTTGGCCATTTGTTTGGGGATGATAACTTGTAGATACCTTATGAATTACATGGTATTTAGCTAGCAGTGGTACCTAAGGTTTTATTACAAAAATGTGTCCCTCTATCACTAATGATTGCTCTAGGTACTCCATATCTATGTAGAATACGAGATTTAACATGCTTCACCACAGTCTTAGCATCATCGGCTTTAGTAGCTATCGCTTCAACCCATTTAGACACATAATCAACAAACAGGAGTATGTAAGTAAAACCAAAGGAAAAGGGAAACGGTCCCATGAAATCCACTCCCCACACATCAAATATTTGACACACATACATATTATATAGGGGCATTTGATTCCTCCCCGATAAATTTCCTATCTTTTGGCATGCTTCACATTTTTGCAAAAATCATAAGCATTACGAAAAATAGTAGGCCAATAAAATCCACATTCTAAAACTTTGTGTGTCTGTTCTTTTTGGGCCAAAATGCCCTCCACTTTAAGATGAGTGACAGAAAGTTAAAATCGAATGAAACTCGAGTGTCATCTACACAACGCCTTATAATTTGATCTCCACAAAATTTCCACAAGTACGAGTCATCCCAAACATAATATTTAGCCTCGAGATCTTATCTTTTCTTTTTGGGCTCTAGACATGTCTCTTGGAAAAGTTTTGGCAACTATGTAATTTACTATGTTAGCATACCAAGGTAATTTATCAATGACAACAAATAAAGTCTTGTCAGGAAAACAATCACTAAAAGGGTCACTACTTTCCCCATTTTCTAGCCTACTCGGATAGTCTGCGACTAAGTTTTCAGCTCCTCGCTTGTCTTTAAATTCTATTTCAAATTCTTGTAGTAATAAGACCCATCTAATCAATCTTGGTTTAGAGTCGTTCTTTTTCAAGAGATATTTAATAGCAGCATGATCGGTATAAACGAGTAACTTTCACACCTAGCGAGATAAGGACTAAACTTTTCGAGAGCAAAAACAATAGCATACATTTCCTTTTCTCGTCGTGGTATAGTTACATTGTGCTTGGTCAAGAGTTCTAGAAGCATAATGAATTACATGTGGTACCCTTCCTACTTTTTGACCTAAGACAGCCCCTACCGCCTTATTACTAGCATCACACATCAACTCAAAAGGTAAGGCCAAGTTAGGAGGTTGTACAATAGGAGTAGTGGTCAATTTTAGCTTCAGTTCATCAAACGCCCTCTCACATTCCTCATGAAAATCAAATTTAGCATCTTTTGCAAGTAAAGCACATAAAGGAGAGGCAATCTTTGAGAAGTCTTTAATAAATCTCCTATAAAATCCAACATGACCTAAAAATGATCTTACATCCTTAACGCATTTGGGGTAGGGAAAGATTGAATGATGTCTACTTTTGCCTTGTCAACTTCTAAACCCTTAGATGACACAATATGCCCTAATACGACCCCATGTTCAACCATGAAATGAGACTTTTCAAAATTAAGTACCAAATTAGTTTCGATGCAACGCCCGAGTACTAAAGTAAGATGATGTAAACACTCATCGAATGAATCACCATGCACAGTAAAATCATCCATGAAAACTTCCATAATCTTAGTGATAAACTCGGAAAAGATACTCATCATACATCTTCGAAATGTAGCAGGAGCATTACATAAACCAAAAGGCATTCTCCTAAAAGCATAAGTGCCAAAGGGACATGTAAAAGTGGTCTTTTTCTAATCTTCAGGAGCTATAGGGACTTGAATATACCCCGAATATCCATCTAGAAAACAATAATGTGTCTTTCCAAGCTAATCTTTCTAACATTTGGTCCATAAATGGCAGGGGAAAATGATCTTTCTTTGTGGCTTTGTTCAGTTTTCTATAGTCAATGCACACTCTCCAGCCACTCGGACTCTAGTAGGGACTAATTCACCTTCCTTGTTTTGTACTACTCGTTGTACCCCCTTTTTAGGAACTAAATGAATTGGACTAACCCATTCAGAATCAGCTATGGGGTAGATCACTCCAGCATCGATCCACTTAAGAATTTCTTTTTGCACTACCTCCATCATAGGTGGGTTTAATCTACGTTGAGGGTCTCTCTTAGGCTTAACCTCTAACTCTAAAATGATTTTATGTGAACACAATGTTGGGCTCAGCCCTTTCAGGTCTGCTAAAGTCCACCCTAATGCTTCACTATGTTCTCTAAGCACCTTAATAAGCTTATCTTCCTGTTCAAGTGTTAGTGCATTAGAAATTATAACAGGTAAGGTCTCATTATCTCCTAAATAAGCATATTTTAAATTTTCAGGCAAGGGTTTCAAATCTAATTTAGGGGTGAAACAAAAGAAGGTAGCAACTTTTCATGATTTACAGTGCAACTTTATCATATTAGGTTTTTCCATTACTTACAACTGTAACAAAGACTCTATGCTATCTATTAGTCCCGAGTTAACATGATAGGGTATAGCATGAAATACGTAACGATCCAACCCTTTGGTGATCACGAGTTAACAATTCATCTTCTTGAGACAAATCATAAACATTTTGGGACATTTCATCAATTGTATCAAGTGCACAAACATAATTTACATCTGCAGGAAATCTCAAGGCATCAAAAATATTGAACTTAATAACATCACCATCAAATTCCATAGTCAATGTTCCCCCATGTACATCTATTTTTGTCCTAGATGTTTTAAGAAATGGTCTACCAAGCAAAATAGGAATGTCATGGCATGCATTACCCATGTCCAATACATAAAAATCAGCAGGAAAAATAAGCTTGCTGACTTGGACTAAGACATCCTCTAAGACTCCATCCGGATACGTACTACTTCTATCAGCCAACTGAATTACCAGCCCAGTTTTCTTCAACTCTCCCAAATTCGGTTTATCATAAACGGACCAAGGCATCACATTAATGGAAGCACCTAAATCAAGCATGGCTCTGTCAAAGTATAGGTTTCCAATCTTACAAGGGACAGAGAACACACATGGGTCCTTACATTTAGGAGGGAGCTTCTTTTGAAAAACAGTAGATGCATTCTCCCCACACTTATCTTATCATTTCCTTTTAATTTTCTTTTAGAAGTACAAAGCTCCTTAAGAAATTTAGCATAACGAGGAACTTGTTTAATGGCATCTAGGAGAGGAATGTTGATCTCTACCTTCCTAAATGTTTCTAAAATTTCTTGGTTTGCCTCATCTATTTTAGGAGTTATGCTTTTCGATCTACTAAGGAAAGGTGGAATAGGTTCATAACGACTTTTTTAGTGTCACTTATCTCTTTAGCATTAGAGGAGTTATCCTTCTTTAAGTCGAGTTCATATTCCTCGACCTCTAGTTCGAGTTCTACCTCTCTGTTGTTTTTAGGTTCATTAAGTTCCTTTCCACTCCTTAGTCTTATGGTACTCACATTTTCTTTGGGATTCCGGAAGGGTTGAGATGGTAATCTATTTTGCAATTGGGCTTGCAGGTTACTAAACATGGTATACATTGCGCTTTTTCTCTCTTGAACCTCGCTTAATACTTATTTCTAAACTTTGGAACCTAAGGTCGATTCCTTCTTTTGGTCATCCATTTTCTTAATCATTTGCTCCAAAAGGAAGTTCGTTTTATCTTGAGCGGATGGTTGACGCTGGGCTTGGTCAAAACCAGGGGGTTGTTTCTAGGTCCATACCTAAGGTTAGGATGATCCCTCCATCCTTCATTGTAGGTGTTTGAAAATGGATCGTACTTTCTTTGACCTTGGTTAGGGAAAACAGCATTTACTTCTCCCCCTTGTAATGTGGGACATGAATCGAGTAGGATGCCCTTCTAAACAGCAAATTCCACACACTATCGCCTTTTGAACTCCTCCAGTGACGAGTTTGTTCAACATAGCGAGTGATTTGAGTCGATTGGTTTTCTAATGATGTACTTGAATTTAGCTCATTAACCTTCCTAAATTGGACATCTCTAGTCCCTAACTGTTGAGTATTTTGGGCCATGTTATTAAATAATTCTCTAGCTTGAGCTGGAGTCTTATTAACCAAAGCCCCCCACTAGCAGACATCTACCATATTTCTATCAATTGACGAGTAGCCCTTCATAAAAATATTGAATCGGTAATTGTTCGGAAATTTGATGTTGGGGACAACTAGCACATAATTTATTAAAACGTTCCCAATATTCATAAAAAGTTTCTCCAGTCATTTGTTTAATGCCACAAATTTCTTTTCTAATGGATCCAATCCTAGGTGTTGGAAAGAATTTTTCTAAGAATGCTTTATGAACTTGGGTCCATGTAGTAAATGTTGCAGGGGTATGTAATATAACTAGTCTTTAGCCTTATCTTGAAGTGAAAAGGGAAAGGCTCTTAATTTAATTTGGTCTTGTGTGATTCCCTCAGGTTGCATGGTAGAACAAGTAATCATAAATTCATTAATATGACGATATGGGTCCTCACCGGGTAGTCCATGAAACTTAGGTAGTAAGTTCGAAATCCAGAATTCAATTTAAGAGGTCGGTCCAAAGTAGGATATGATATAGACAAAGGTTGTGTTTATAAATTAGGTGCAGCAAGCTCACGTAAAGTAGCCATTTCAAAGTTTATAGAATTAACCTCGGCTTCGCTTTCGAAGTTTCGGATTGTAGAGATTCGATGTCGTTCTCAACTTTTTCGTCAAATGCTCTTCCAATTCTCCGATCATACGACCACTTCGTAATTGCATGAACTAACTGTTATCAATTAAAATGCATAAGTTCAAGAATATATAAATAGTTAATTAAATTAGATTGAAAGAAAACTAAGATTATTTATTTCTTTCCCTAGCGACGGTGCCAAAATTTGTTAAGCTTGTCGTACAGCAACAAATTAAACCACTACTTAGGCTTATAATAAACAATATAGTAAGGGCAAGTAGGGATCGAATCCACGAGGAAAGATACTGTAAAAAAATCAAACTTCCAATCTAATTAAACTAACTATTCTAGTTATTTACCTTATAAAATTCAAACAAATCAAATTAACTACTAAATTTCTAACTTTAATTCTAACAAAAACTTCTGAGATTATGCACTATTATTCTAATAATCTAAATTTAACAAAACTATCCTAATTAATTCTGGAAAAATTAAAACAGAAAATCAAATAAAAAAACTTAAACAGGAAATTAAAACGCAGAATAATTCAGAATTAAATAACTAAAAATAACAGAAAATTATCTAATAATATAAATAAATATCCCAGACAGAATATAAAGCTTGTAATAACCCAGGAATGTTTTTTTTATAACTTTTCAGAATAATTAAAACAGTAAACTAAAGCAGAAATTAAATAAATTCTAAAACAGAAAATTAAATAAATAATATTCTGCACTAAATTAATTACGAAAATAAATACTAAAATTATCCAAAATAATAATACTAATTTTCTAAACCTAACCAGACCCTAAAAATATAAAAAGAAAATTTAAAGTCTAATTTACGAATTTATTTTATTAAAAACCTGCAGTAATTAAATTCAAGAATTAAATCTGAAAAAATATCAAATTAATTCCAAAAATTCTAAAATTTAATTACAGCAAACTAGGACTCTATCTAAACCCTAAAAGAAGATAAATCACGAAAAACAACAAAAGAAACTATTTTAAAACTAATTTCTAACAAACTGACTCAAAAATAATAAAAACTGATAGAAAAATAATCTGAAAATTAAAATATATAAAGACTCAAAATTAAATTAAAATAAAATTACTAAAACTAACCTAAAATAATGATCTTTAGGGGGTAATGAAATTAATAATAAAAGACTATATATTTATAAATAAAAATTGACAAACTAAAGAAAATAACTAAAAAGCAAACAAATAATTATCAAAGATATAAAATTTATAAAAACACTTAGTATAATCTATATCCACCATGCAAATTATTATTTATCATTAACACACAAATTGATCTATCCATGAGCTACACTCGTAGAAGACAACCACTAGCGGATCTTCCCGTTTTTCCTTAGTTATTAGTTTACTTAGGCCTAGCCCTAATATAAACCCTACTAATATTGATAACCCTAGCACTAGCACTAGAATTTAATCAAATTAGAGCATTAAGTATTAGAAAAACATCATCTAGCACCTAATAACCAATCTACTAGCAAATTGATTTAAGAAGGATCTATGATAATTTCCTAATTAAAAGAGATGGGTATGAGCCATCCATGATTAACTAGGGTGATACTTATGTCTAAAAGATCAAGCAATTACGTACTTAAACCCTTTAAACTATCACATGAATTTATATAAAACTAAATAGCCTGCACTCTAATTAATTAGACATAAATTCATAAACATTAAACACAAATTATCATAGAATCATGGATCGAATCGATAAGACAATAAAAATCGAAACTTTGTTTCAAAATAAATAATTTAACATGGCTTCAAGTAGATTATACTAAGTATAAGAAAAACTACTCACACATAATGTAATTTAAAACATATAAACTAAATAAAACTAGCATCTTTAATATTAATCTAACAATAAAAACTCAATCTTTTCTAATAAAAATTACAAAACTAAATTATACTACCGATATTAGTTTCTTTGACCCGGGAAGATGAAGAAGATGATGATGGATGGTGGCTGGCTGGGCAGCGGCACGAGGAGCGGCAGCAACCAGGAGCAGCGGCGGACGGCGGCAACCGAGGGCAGCGGCAGCGAGTGCAGCAAGAAAACGTGAGGTGGTCTCGGGTAGCTAGGTGGCTGGCTGCTTGTGCGGGCAGTGGACGTGAGCAAGCAGCAGAGTGCGGGAGCTGTATGTGGCTGGCTTCCCTAGGTCTCCCTCTCCATGATGATAATAAGTAGTATATATAGGGTGAAAGAGTTAGGGTTTATTTCTCTTTCTTCTCTTCTAAGTTTCCTTTTCTATTCCAATTAGGATTTCCTAAAATATAATATCCTAAAATAAATATTTTATTACATATTATATTTATGGACCGACTTCATATATTTTCTTGGATGCTTGTCGGTAGCTAAAATTTCACTTTTAACGACTTTTCTTCTCTTCCCCACTTTATTCGATAATTACCTATAAATAGACAAAATAGAATAAATTAGATAAAGTAAACTATATAATATAAACTCAATAACTACTAAAAATACGTATAAAATACGACTTAACAATTGCTTACATTTACGTTGATGATATCATTTTTGGAGCTACTAATGAAAATCTCCGAAAATCTCTATCGAGAATTTTCTCGATTGATGAGAAAGGAAGTCCAAATGGGCATGATGGGAGAGCTCAATTTCTTTCTTGGTCTACAAATCGAAAAGAGAAAGATGGCATCTATGTGCATTAATCTAAGTATACCAAGGAATTACTAAAGAAATACAAGCTTCAAGATGCGAAACATGCAGCAACACCTATAAGTAGCGAGCATGAAACCGGAGTCAAACGAAAAAGGTAAAGTAGTAGATCGAAACTCGATCGAGGTATGATTGGATCTCTTCTATATCTCACATGCAGTATGCCGGACATTATGTTTGGTGTATGTCCGTGTGCAAGATTCCAAGCTAATACAAAAGAATCACATCTCACTATAGTGAACAGAATTTTCGAGATATCTTTCAAGGAATTAAAATCTTGGTCTATGGTTCTCAAGAGACTTAGAACTAACCCTCATTGGATACTCGGATGCTGACTATGTTGGATATAAGGTTGATAGAAAAAGCACATCGGGAGCATGCCAATTTTTGGGTCAATCCCTTATATCTTGGCACTCACGAAGCGGAACTCGGTTACTCTATCAACTGTTGAAGCTGAGTACATTGCGGTTGGAGCATGTTGTGCTCGGATTCTATAAATCAAGCAACACATGAAGGATCTTAGACTTTCATTCAAATCTATCCCTATCAAGTTTGATAATCAAAGTGCAATCAGCATCACTAAGAATCCAGTTCAACACTCAAAGACAAAGCATATTGAGGTCGGTATCATTTTCTTAGAGACCATTCTGGGAAAGGTGATATTGAACTTCAATTCAATCCTATAAAATTTCCGTTAACCGATATTTTCACTAAGCCACTTAATGAGGATCGGTTTTGTTTTATTATGAATGAGCTTGGCATGATTAATGCATGATTATGTGATGTTCTAAGTGAAATTGTCTTGCATGATTATGTGTTATATGTTTTCTTTCTTTGCCTTAATAACAATTGGTTTTGTTGATCTGTGTGAAGCTTACCTAAGAGTTATTATGTGTTTGTGTTTTCCGAGTCACTCGAAACCATACTTAGTCAAACTCGGTTTTGAGCAAAATGGACATCAAACTTCGAAATCATCTCTAGATAAGTGGATAATTTCAAAAATTATTTTTAAATTTCCCTTTCTCTCTCTCTACCCCGCGCATTGATTAGTGAACTAGCCGTTAGGAGAAAGTCGAGTGTAATTCTACCCCTTGGAGAGTAGAAAACGTCACACCTGTTTGAGGCGATTGTTGGTGGTTTAGGTTAGACCAGAATCTCGAAGGACATTCCTTTTCACTATAAATAGCTTCCTTTTACCTTCATTTCGCTACTTTACTCTCTGTTCACTTTCTCTCTTGCTTACTCACTCTCACTCTCAAAGCTCTCACTACTCACTCTCTTACTCTTTCTGTCTCTCTGTCTCTCTCTTTTTCGAGCTCACTCTCTCTGTCACTCTAAAATCTTCATCCATGCCTAAAAGAGGTTCAGCCCTAGATTTTCTAGGGTCTACGACCAAGAAACTGCAGACCAAACAAACACAAGAGGGTACCTCTAACCCCTAAAAATTTTCGTCACCCAACATCTCACGTTGGATGATAAGGTCTTCCCAACTACATCGTTTACGTGGTTGGCTCACATCAAAACCATTGAAGTTTATAACTTTCTCGCTTCGGTGAGTTTAGTTACCTAGAACTCGTTGGTGAGTTCTATTCTAATCTATCTTGCTCTACAGGAGTCATCACCTCACGAGTTCGGGACACGGTTATGCGTATTAACCTTTCCCTCCTCCATCGTATTTTCAAACTTTCCTCTCGTATTTTTCAATTGCAATCCCATCCCTTTGAACGTGATTGTGGATGAGTTTTTCAAGAAATATGCCAAGGAAGTCCCCGAGTCACGAAAGAATTTCTCGATGACTAAGATGAATACTTAGGCTAGACTTCTTTGGTTTCTTCGATGAGAATTTTATTCTCTCATCACTTAACTAAAGAGAACCCTAATTCAAAGATTCTCAAAGCTTTGTTTAATATCCTTGACAACTACAATGTAGACCTCTTCCCAACCATCCTTGAGCAAATGGCCACTATGCCGGTTCAATTTAAGAAATCCTCTCCTCTTCCCTTCGGAGCCCTTTTAATAGTGGTTTTTAAGTCTGTTTAAAGTTCCCCTCCCCTCGGACCCAAACGCCGTGTCTATGGCTGCCATAGTAGTAGGCAAGAAGGAACTTCGGGATACAGGTACCACGAGATCAAGCTTGGTGTCTTAGTACGTGGGTCAAAACTAAAGCTCCCTTCACCCCCTCCTAAGACTCGGACTCGGACTCCCTTATCTGTCCCTCCTCCACCTGGTGGTGCATCCACCTCGGAACCTCCTTTTGAAGCCATTCTCGCCTTGTTTACGGTCTTGGTAGACAAGATCACTTACGTGGCCGAAGAATTTCGGGCCACTCTTCGCTCGTACAAAAATGTTCTTCGGAGTATGGTCTAGTCATAAACAAGAAGACGACTTAGTCTCGGATCCGGGAGCACCGGGATCTGCTCCTTGAGATGAAGGGACTGATCAAGGAGCAATAGGAGCAACTTCAGCTCCTTCAAGACAGGAGATCCAAGGCTGCTCGGGACCCGGACATCTCAAAAACCTCTAAGGAGTCTTCGAGCCGTACAAAGTCCCCCTCGGCGGAAGCGAAAGAAGAAGATGAAGAAGAAGAAGAAGAAGAAGAAGAAGAAGAAGAAGAAGAAGTTGCAGTTGAAGCGAGTGAACCGAGAGGAGAAGGAGGAACATAAGGAAGAGGAGAAGGAGGAAGAAGAAAAGAAGGAGGAAGGCTGCTCAGTAAGAGGGACAAGGTCTTGAAGTCCTTGAACCAGAGGCGATCAACTCGGATAGCAATCGAGTGGGTTAGAAGACCCTACGGACATTGGTCGATCCACAGCGGTGAAAACAAAAGAAGTACCTCCCTCTGCGGTATTCCGGGAGGCTAAGCCCCTAGATGACTTAATTATGGGTTAGCCGGTCGGAACCGAGCCGCTACCGGATATCCTGGTGCTATCGCCGCCACGATCTTCAAGATCATCCCAAGCCTACCGAGTCTCTGGCGCATTGCACGCTCATCCACCTCGGCGCTCTCAGCATCCCCAGCACCCCGTCTTAATTTCTTCTCTTTAGTTTTATTTGTTTTTGTCCAAACATAACCTGTATCTTCTTGATGTGTTCTCCCTAATTTTGTTTTTGTTAAAAGGTAAGGGGGAGAATAATAGAAAAATTAAAGTTGTTATGTTTAGGGGAGCTCACCCTCTTGTATTTTTTTTCTTTCTTGTATGTATGAATGAATTTTCTTTCTTTGGGCAGAATTCTTTCCGAGTGAACTCTTCCTGTGTTCAATCTCCTATTATTTACTTTCTACTCGATATATATGTGTTCATAGTTTTTTGTTGTTCTGCTCCGATATAGTTGTTCTTTTTTTTTTTTTTTTTTGCTAAACGTGTTATCCGCATAAATCTTCTAAGTAGTGATAGTATCTGCAATGCCTTTTACGTGTATGAAAAACTTCACTCACTACGTTCAACTAAGTGAGAATGAAAACTCATGTCTTTTTCACTAACAATGTTTCTATTTGAGTATGGAATCCCTTTCATCAAAAAGGGGAGATTGAAGACTCGGACTCTTAATCTAAATCATTCCGAGTACTACATGATGCCTTAGGTACAAACCTCATCCCTTCTAAGTTTTGATTACAAGTGATTCGAGTGTTATAGAAACTCTTATATAAGTTTTCATTCGTTTCAAACCGACTCGGAGAGCACATTAATGTATAGCTTACGCATTCTTGTTTCTAACTCACTCGGACGAGCACTCGGATCTATCGCATGCTCAAATAATCTATCTAACACTTTTTATCCGAGTTCGACCGCATATTTCAACACAAAGTAAATTAGAGTGTTAATTCCTCTTTCTAAGTCAGTTTGCTTGTTTGAGAGTTATTTGTCCGGATCAAGTCCTTATACTCTAATGTTTTTCACTCTATTAACTTGATCTTTCTTAGGACTCGAATCGATGGAATTTGAGTATATTGAATATTAAACTACAAAAATTCCACTCTTCTAGGCCTAAGATAATTATGCGATTAATGGTCTTAATTAAATTATTATCTATGCCTAATCTTTGACCAAAGTATTTTATACTTTGAGAACTAAAGTGGTTTACTTTTGTAGGTTATCCAAACAAGGTTATCTCATTTTTGAATTATAAAACTAACCGGCTTCAAGTCGTCAATCACAAGTAGACAAGGCTTATCTACTTCGAACAAGGCTCGGACGCTATGTCGGGGTTGTCTATTTCCAAAACTGGAACACTTCAACGCTAAGCTCAACGGTGGTTTCCACCTTACTTTTCAAACAACACTAGTTGACTGGAGCACCTTTAGGACCCAAGAGCCGTTGCACAACGTTCACATTCCAACGGATCTTTTACGAGCGACTCGGAAGAGCCATTAAGACGGCTAATAACGACTTCGTTCGAACCAAGACACAACGGTCACTTTGCATGGTCAGCTGTAAATAGAAGCCACTTCACAAGACTTAAAGATTGCTTGAACACATTACCGAAACTATATCTCTTAGTACAATACTCATTCAATCTTCTTCTTATAACTCCAAGTCCGTACTTAATACTTTTCCGAGTTGTAAAGTCTTGTAATGAGTCACATACTCTTCTTACTTTCTGGTTAAGGTCCCTTGACTGAGTTGTAAGGGTTAACTCAGCTCGATTGTCCCTAGCTGTAAAGTTTACCACGGTTAGGAAGTACTATATCGGATAAGGGAACTTTTTAGTCTACGAAAACTCGTAAGGAATTGTATAAGGGACTAATTCGGTTGAGTCGATCTGTTGTATTTTGAGGATTCAAAATAGTGGATTTGACTTGGTACGTAGATTAGCACTCGTTCGTGGTTTTTGCCCTAGGAAGGTTTCCACGGAACTCGAGTGTTGACTTTTCTTAGTCTAATCCGGACTCCAATTATCTTGTTCATTTTTTTAAGCTTAAAAGTTTCTAAGTTTGTTAAAATTTCCTCATCGCCCTATTCACTCGCTCCTTAGGGTGACTAAGACTCTCCAAGAGCAAACCTTCAATTGGTATCGAGCCTAGCCTTTCAAAAAGGATCGTACAATCCAAAGGTCTAAAGATAAGATGGTTCGGAACATTGGAGAGTTCGATGAAGGAAGATCTTCCACCGGACCACGAAAGTTCAAAGGATTAAACTTCGTGCACTAGATGAAGCTAATGGAATGCTTTCCACTGGATAACAATGAAGATATTTTGAACATCTTAGTGTAAACAAAAGTTCGAGTACACGAATGAGTAGTCGAAAAATTCGAAAGAACTTCGAAGCGATGAACATTTTGATGTGTGCTATCAGCTCGGAAGAATAACATAGAGTGTCGACCGTAACACAGCCTAAACATATGTGGGACACTCTTATCAACACGTATGAAGGTACAAGCCAAGTGACACGAGCGAAGATAAGTCAATATCTTCACAAATATGAGTTGTTCAAGATGGTGCCTAAAGACTCACACTTTGCATGTATAACATCCCGAGTGCTATCAAGGAATCAGGTATAAACTTCTTCTCTTGTAAGATTTGATTGCAAGTCATTCTAAGTGCTATATAAACTTTTTAAGTGGTATAGAACCTTTTATGAGTATTACGTAAACTATGACATACGTTTTCATTTGATTCCGACTCGACTCGAAAGCATACTCTTGCTCATCATTCCACATGTGCAGCTTCGAGTCACTCGGACAACACTCGGACTTATCGTATGTTCAAACATTCTCTCTAACACATTTAAACTCGGGACTCGACTTCATATTCTAAGTTAAAGTGAGTTACGGTGTTAATTCATCTCTTTAAGTCAGCTTGTTTTGTTTGAACTATATCTTTCTAGATCAAGTATTCTTACTCTAATATTCTTTATCTAACTTAATCTCTCTCTAGACTAACTCGGATGGAATTTGAGTATAATGGATATTAGACTAGGAAAATTCCACTCTTTCAAGACTCGGATAATTATGCACTTAATTATCTTAATTAAATTATTATCTCGTGTCTAATCTTGGACTAAAGTATTTCATACTTTGAGAACCAAAATTGATTTGCTTTTGAAGGTAACCGGCTTCAAGTCGTCAATCACCAACAGACAAGGCTTTTCTATTTTTAACCAAGGCCCGGACACTATGTCGGGGTTGTCCGTTGCCAAAGCTGGAAATCTTCAACACTAAGCTGAACGGTGGTTTCCACCTTACTTTTCGGACACCGCCAGTGGATTGGGACATCCTAAGAAGTCAAGAGCCATTGCACGACATTCATATCTCAATGGATCTTTTCTAAGCCACTTAGAAGAACCGTTACAAAGGTTATAGAGGACTTCTAATCGAAGCTAGTCACAATGACTAATCTCCTTAGTCATCTATAAATAGAAGCCAACTCTTAAGACATGAAGATTGTTGAAATCATCGTCAATACACATACTTGAGCAAAAGTCTTTGTATTCATATTCAATCTTCCACTTACAACTTCAACTCTGTACTTAACATCTTTCCGAGTTGTAAGGTCTTGTAATCGGTTACAAATTCTCCTTCTTACTTTCCGAGTCAGGTCCCTTGACCGAGCTGTAAGGGTTAACTCAGCTCGGTTGTCCGTAGTCTGTAAAGGTTACCTCGGTTAGGAAGTACAAGTTCGGATAAGGGAACTTCGAGTCTAGGAAAACTTTGTAAGGAATTGTCTAAGGGAGCAATTCTAGTTGAGTATTTTTACAATATGTTGTGGATTCAAAATTGTGGATTTAACTTGGTGCTTGGATTAGCACTGGCCGTGATTTTCTCGCCCCAAGAGGGTTTCCACGTAAATTCGTAGTTCATACTTTTTCGAGTCAATCTAGACTAAGACAGTCTTAAAGTATATTTTAAACTTTAATCTTCCATTTATTGTTCAAATTTCCTCATCACCCTATTCACCCCCTCTATGGTGACTAAGTCTCTCCAAGAGCAAACTTTCAATTGGTATCGAGCCTCACCTTTCATAAAGGATCTAACCATCCAATGGTCTAAAGATCAAATGGCTCGTAACAACGGAGAGTTCGACGGAAGAAGATCTTCTAGAAGACCACCAAAGTTTAAAGGATCAAATTTCATACACTAGAAGAAGCTCATGGAATGCTTTCTACTTGGATCACGATAAAGATGTATGGAACATCCTACGAGAAGGCAACTACATTCCAATGAAGACGGACGAAACAAGACTCATGCCTAAAGCAAAGATCGAGTACACCATTGAAGAGGCAGAAAAGTTCGGAAAGAATTTCAAGGGGATGAACATTCTGATGTGCAATATCAGCTCGGAAGAATACAATAGAGTGTCGACTTGTGATACAGCAAAAGAAGTATGGGACACTCTTGTCAACACATATGAAGGTACAAGCCAAGTTAGACAAGCAAAGATAAGCCAATATCTTCACAAGTATGAGTTGTTCAAGATAGAGCCGGAAGAAAAACATCGCTCATATGTTCATCCGCTTCATTGAGATTACTAACAATATCAAATCTCCGGGTAGAAAGATTTCCCATGAGGAAATGTGCGAAAGATACTCGAAGTCCGCCGAGGAGGACATGGGGTCTGAAGGTGATAGCCATCGAGGAAGCTCGAAGCTCTCTCTATTAAAGCCGGACAAACTCATTAGGAAGCTACTCACCCCGAGATCTATCTCGGAAGAAGAGGACGCCGAGGTCGGCACTAAGAAGAATATTCCGCTGAAGGCCTCGGAAAGCGAGAGAAGAAAATCCGAGCTCATCGGATTCGGAAGAAGATCCCATGGCACTTATTGCCGGAGGCTTCAAAAGAATGACGAAGCACAAGAGATGGGACAAACGGCCAAGAGAAGAGTTCTACAACAAAGATAAGAAGGATAAAAAAGGTAAACACTCCTCCCCTTCAAAGTTATCTTTAACTAAGAACTCTAGTCTGTTTTCAATGTGGCGAGGAAATAACACATAGTCAAAGTTTGTCCAAGGAGAAAGAGGGACTGAAAGAAGAAGAAGGCTATGATGGCCACATGGAGTGATGAAGATTCATCGGAACAAAATGAAGACTCGAGATGACTCAAAGTGTCCGATGGCACTATCGGACTCGGAACCCGAATCCGAGTTAGACTCGAACCCGAATCCGAGTTAGACTCCGATCACTAAGACAATGAGGAAACGAATCCTCAAGAGGTAATTGAATATTTCCTGAAGTTTTCCAAAGTTGATTTGGCTAAATATATTTATAATTTGGAAGAGAAGTCCAATTCCGATTCTTCTCGGTTTAAAGAACAACTTGAGTCTATCACTTCTAAGAGTATTTCTTTGAAAAATGAATTATAAAAACTCGGACTTACTCTAAGAGAACTCAAGACTAGTGCTTAATCTAATGAGAGTGAGTCTAAGTCACTCGAGAAAAGAAAATGAGCATCCGAAGCAAAAGCTTAATGAGTCTCTAGAACTTGTTTTGAAATTTATTCAAGGTTAGAAAAACCTTAACATGCTCTTAGGATCACAATGTGTCTCCTTCAGGAAAGAAGGAGTTGGTTCTAACAAGGAGGACGAATCTAATTCCTACTTAGAGCTTTTCAAAAATGATTCCGAAGCTGTAATGTTCGGGAAGGCTGAGTATGGTTTCATTCATAAGAATGAAAAGAGGAGTGAGCCCATACTAGCTTACAGGAGAAAACCTTCTCCACCAGTTTATAAAAGAAAAGATTTTCAAAAGAAAGAGACACGGACTTAATTTTCTAAAAGAAAGACTCAGAATCGGACCAAACCCAAAGTTATTCAAATATGGGTTCCCAAGAGTCTTCTTCCTTAGAAAAGGACCACGAGTAAAGGGAGTTACTGGGTTCATTAGAGGAAGTGAGAAAGGTTAGTTTGTTTTTGACATGCGGATGGCTCGAAAAAGAACAAAAGGGCATTGGTACTGCACGGTGGATGCTCACGCCACATGTTAGGAAGCGAAGACTCTTTTTGAGTTAGAAGATTACAAGGGAGGCAAAGTCATATTTCGAGATGACGAGTAAAGGCAAGATAATTGGGATAGGCAAGATTGAAAAAGGACACAATCTGGTCGGCCTCGTCTCCCTTGTCAAGGGATCGAAGTACAATCTACTTAGCATCTCTAAATTGTGTAACAAAGGTCAAGAGGTAAGATTCACTCGGACCAACTACTATATATCCGATCAAACTACGAAGGAGATTAAGCTCTCAAGTAAGAGATCGGGTAATACCTACATTATTCCTCTCTCGACCCGAGTCGGAATTTATCTTGTTTAAAAGCATCTCTACATGATGATTCATGGACATGGCATCGTAGACTAGGTCATGTTAGCATGCACACCATTGAGAAGCTTGCATCTCATGCTTTAGTCGGAGGATTGCCTAATTGTGCATTTAAGAAAGATAAAATTTCTGAAGCATACACAAAAGGGAAACAAGTCGGATCATCTTTCAAATCTCTCAAAACTGTTTCCACATCCATAGTGCTTAAAATGTTGCATATGGATTTATGTGGTGAAATCCTCGTCAATAGCCTCGCGAGTAAATCATATGTACTTCGATTGTTGATTACTACTCACGATTTACTTGGGTTTGTTTTCTTAAGCACAAAAATGAAGCTTTAAAAGAGTTCAACAAGCTCTGCGAGAAAATTCAAGTTGAGTCTCGAGACTTAGATCAAAAGAATTTGAACCGACCATGGAAGGGAGTTCGACTACTCGGAATTTGCAGAGTTATGTGATAAGAATCGTATCTCTCACAACTTCTTAGCACCAAGAACTCCTCAACAAAATAGAGTACTTGGAGAGAAAGAATTGAACTTTTGAAGAAATAGAAGGGACAATGATGATTGAACATGATCTACCTTACTATTTCTAGGCTAAGACAATCAACACGATAAACTACACATTGAATAGATGCCCCATCGGACCCATCTCGAAGAAAACTCCTTACGAGCTCTACAAAGGGAAGAAACCTAACATTTCCTACTTTAAATCATTCGGATGTAAGTGTTATGTTCATAACAATGGTAAGGATCACTCGACCAAGTTTGATGCTCGGTCGGATGAAGGTATTTTTCTTGGTTATTCATCTCATAGAAAAACATATCGCATTTTCAATAAAAGGACTAACAAAGTGGAAGAAAGCATCCACGTTGCTTTTAATGAGATTGATCGGGGAGTTTACAACTTTCTCTATTTTAGTGAGTTTATTTACCTAGAACTCGTTATCGAGTTCTATTCTAATCTATCTTGCTCTTAGGGAGTCATCACCTCACGAG
Organism: Talinum fruticosum; assembly: GCA_021018815.1. Taxonomy (NCBI): domain Eukaryota; kingdom Viridiplantae; phylum Streptophyta; class Magnoliopsida; order Caryophyllales; family Talinaceae; genus Talinum; species Talinum fruticosum. The sequence continues at coordinate 1,051,921 of JAITYX010000121.1, read as the reverse complement.
TCCGGGACACGGTTATGCGCATCAACCTTTCCCTCCTCCATCGTGTTTTAAAAGTTTCCTCTCTATTTTTCAACTGCAATCCCATCCCTTTCAACGAGATTACGGATGAGTTATTCCAGAAATATGCCAAGGAAGTCCCCGAGTCACGAAAGAATTTCTCGGTGACTCGGATGAATACCGAGGCTAGACTTCTTTGGTTTCTTCCGATGAGAACTTTATTCTCTCATCACTCAAGTAAAGAGAATCCTAATTCAAAGATTCTCAAAGCTCGTTTTATATTCTTGAGGGCTACAATGTAGACCTCTTCCCAACCATCCTTGAGCAAATGGCCACTATGCCAGCTCAATCTAAGAAATCCTCTACCCTTCCCTTCGAATCCCTTTTAAGCTGTGGTTTTTAAGCGGTTTAAAGTTCCCCTCCCTCATAACCAAACGCAGATATCCGAGGCTGCCATAGTAGTAGGAAAGAAGGAACTTCTCGGATATGGGTACCGCAAGATCAAGCTTGGTGTCTTGGTTAATGGGTCGAACCGAAGCTCCTTTCACCCCCTTCTAAGACTCAAACTCGGACTCCCCTATCTCTCACTCCTCCACCTGGTAGTGCATCCACCTCATAACCTCCTCCTGAAGCAATTGGTACCTTGTCTACGGTCTTGGTAGACAAGATGTCTTCTATGACAGAAGAATTTCGAGGCCACTCTCCGATCCTACAAAAACTAGAAGACGACTCAATCTCGGATTCGAGAGCACCGGGCTCTGCTCCTCGGGATGAAGGGACTGATCAAGGAGCAATAGGAGCAACTTCAGCTCCTTCAAGAAAGGAGATCCAAGGCTGCTCAGGACCCCAACGACTTAGAAACCTTTGAGGAGTCCTCGAACCCTACCAAGTCCCCATCCGCGAAAACAGAAGAAGAACAAGAACAAGAAGAAGAAGAAGAACAAGAACAAGAAGAAGAAGAAGAACAAGCTGCGGCTGAAGCAGCTCAACTCGAGGAGAAGGAGGAAGAGAAGGAGGAAGAAGAAAAGAAGGAGGAAGCCTCTCAGCGAAGAGGGACAAGGTGTCTGAAGTCCCCGAACCGGAGCCGATCGGCCTAGAGAACAGCTTAGAGTGGATTAGAAGACCCTACGGACGTTGGTCGATCCACAACAGTCAAAATAGAAGAAGTACCTCCCTCCGCGGTATTCCAGGAGGATAAGCCCCTAGATGACTTAGTTCAGGTCAACCGATCAGAAATAAGCCGCTACCGGATATCCCGGTGCATCGCGCCGCCACGGTCTTTAATGTTATCCCAAGCCTACCAGTCGCCGGCGCATCTGCACGCTCATCCACCTCAAGCACTCTCAATAACCCCAGCACCCTGTCTTAATTTCTTCTCTTTAGTATTTTTTTCCAAACATCAACTGTATCTTCTTGATGTGTTATTCGCTATTTTTGTTTTTGTTGAAAGGTAAGGGGAGAACAATAGAAAAATTGAAGTTATTACGTGTAGGGCGAGCTCACCCTCTTTTTATATTTTTTTTCTTTCTTGTATATATGAATTAATTTTCTTTCTTTTGGCGAGAATTCTTTTTGAGTTAACTCATTCTAAGTTCGATCTCCTATTATTTATTTTACTGCTCCGATATATCGGTTCATATTTTCTTTTTATTCCGCTCTCATATAGTCTGTTCATATTTATTTTTTTTTGCTAAATATATTATCCGCATAAATGTTCCAAGTAGTGATAGTATCTGCAATGCCTTTTCGAGTTCGAAATACTTCACTCACTACGTTCTACTAAGTGAGAATGAAAACTCATGTCTTTTTCACTAACAAAGTTTCTATCCGAATGCAGAATGCTTTTCATAAAAAAGGGAGCTTAAAGACTCGGACTCGAATCTAAATCATTTTGAGTACTTCATGAAGACTCGGTACAAACCTCATACCTCCTAAGTTTTGATAACAAGTCATTTTTAGTGTTATAGAAACTCTTGTATAAGTTTTCATTCGTTTTTGACTCGACTAAAAAACACATTATTGTATATCTTACGCATTAGTGTTTCGACTCATTCGAGACAGACATCGAGATCTATCGCATACTCAAATAATCTCTCTAACACTTTTTATCCGAGTTTTCACTGCATATTTCAACGCAATGTGAATTATACTCGTTAATTCCTCTTTCTATGTCGGTTTGCTTATTGGAGAGTTATTTGTCCAGATTAAGTCCTTATACTCTCATGTTTTTCACTCTTTTAACTTGATGTTTCTTAGGACTAACTCGATGGAATTTGAGTATATTGAATATTAGACTAAAAAATTCCACTCTTCTAGGCCTAAGATAATTATGCAATTAATTGTCTTCATTAAATTATTATCTATGCCTAATCTTGGACCAAAGTATTTTATACTTTGAGAACCAAAGTGGTTTACTTTTATAGGTTATGCAAACGAGGTTATCTCATTTCGAATTACAAAAGTAACTAGCTTCAACCCGTCAATCACCAGGCAGACAAGGCTTATCTACTTCGAACAAGGCTCGGACGCCGTGTCGTGGTTGTCTGTTTCCAAAGCTGGAAAACTTCAACGCTAAGCTCAACGATGGTTTCTACGTTACTTTTCGGACAACACCGGTTGATTGGAGTACCTTTAGGACCCAAGAGCCGTTGCACAATGTTCACATCCCAATAGATCTTTTCGAGTGACTCGGAAGAGCCGTTACAACGGCCGATAATGACTTCGTTCAAAACCAAGACACAACGGTCACTCTGCTTGGTCATCTATAAATAGAAGCCGCTTCACAAGACTTGAAGATTGCTAAACACATTGCTGAAATTATACCTCTTAGTACAATACTCATTCAATCTTCTTCTTACAACTAAAAGTCCGTACTTAATACTTTTCCGAGTTGTAAAGTCTTGTAATGAGTCACATACTTTTCTTATTTTTGAGTAAGATTCCTTGACTGAGCTGCAAGGGTTAACTCAGCTCAGTTGTCCCTAGCTGTAAAGATTACCTTAGTTAGGATGCACTAGATTAGATAAGGGAACTTCTAAGTCTAGGAAAACTCTATAAGGAATTGTCTAAGGAGCAATTCCGGTTGAGTCGACTCGTTGTATTTTGAGGATTCAAAATAGCGGAGTTGACTTGGTGCTTGGATTAGCACTGTCCATGGTTTTCCGCCCCAGGAGGGTTTCCATGTAACTCCGAGTATACACTTTTCCGAGTCCAATCTAGACTCCGATTATCTTGTTCATTCTTTTCAAGCTTAAAAGTTTCAAAGTTTGTTAAAACTTCCTCATCACCCTATTCACCCCTCTAGGGTGACTAAGACTCTCCAAAAGTAATCCTTCAGATATTCTTTCTTTTATTACATCCTTTATTGCATTCATTTAATTGCTTTCATTACCGCTTTACGTTATGTTTTAGTTGCTTTAATTTCCGCATTATGCATGTTATTTCCTTGACTTTCTTAACGTGATTTAAACTCACTGCTCGACTCCCTCTTTATCGCTTTTTATTATGAAAATCGTCTTTCGACATTTACGGAAAAAAATTAGAAATAAAAAATGATAAATTTTTTAAAATAAAATGATTTTTTAAACCGCCAATCAAACCCTTCCTAAAAATATTTGTTTCAAAAGCCTTATCATCGTTTGCTTGATAAACACACCCTCGCATAAAGCCGAGCATTTGTACGGAAACTCGATCCGCTTCCTATGGGGGATGGGTTGTTGCTCTTATAGCATGTCATTCTTGTGTTTCAGGAAACATTTTATTTATGAGTGAACTAGAAGGACCTCTAGTTGGTGAAATCAAAGACCTTCCAAATAGTTGCGGAGCGACGGAGAGGCTTCAATTCTAACATATGTGTTGTATACATCTATGAAACGAAAGGAGGCCAAGGCATAAGGAATACCATGGGAGGCCTACAACTTCATAACTAAGGATTAGTTGAAGAAGTTCGAACAACGAGTCTCCTTTGAAGAATTTCGGGTAATTTAACATTCATTCTTGAAGACTCGGACATCGCTTAATATCTTTCGAGTCATGCAAAAGGAATCAGGTATACCGATGTTATTCATGTAGAGTTTTGATTCCAAGGCATTCTCCGTGACTTAGAAACTTACTTGAGTAAAATAGTATTTTCTCTAAGTGTTTCGGCCCTCACTTATCTCTTTTATCGTTTTTCGGTTAGCGACTCGGAAAACTTGATCTTTATTCCGAGTTCACTCTCACTCGAGAATCGACTTATGGTTATCTATTCTATTGTTTGCATAGTCGGTCTTCGTAGTTCTTCTCATGCTTAGTCTATATCAAGTTTTTCCCACTCGATATTCGTTATAGAACTTGATCCTTTGCTTAAGACTAAGTCATATGGAATTCGAGTATCATGGATATTAGACTCGGAAAATTCCATTTCTTTTCCGACTCGAGATAATCAATTGCGTATTTTCCATAACTATTCTATTATCTGTGTCTAACCTTGGACCAAAGTATTTTATACTTTGAGAACCAAAGTTGTTTTACTTTTGTAGGTTATCGAATCGAGGATATCTTTTCAAACTACAAAAGTAGCCGGCTTCGAACGTCAAATCACCAGCGAGATATGGCTTTTCAACTTCCCTGCTATAGTCCCGAAGATTGTGTCGGAAGGCATGCGCTTGCATATCCGGAAAAGCTGGAACGCCAAGCCTAACGGTGGTTTTCACCCTATTTTTCAAGACACAACCGATGGTTTTGGGACTTCCAAGAGAGTTAAACCGTTGTCCAATGTTCATATTTCAACGGATACTTTCTGAGTGACCCGAAAGCCTCTCCCAACGGTCACGAGAAGACTCTCGGTCAGCGAGATGAAGATAACGGCTACTCGCTTGGTTATCTATAAATAGAAGCCACTTCACAAGACTTGAAGGTTGCCGAATATATTGTCTATACACTTACTTGATCAAAGTTATTGTACTTACTCTCAATCTTCAACTTACAACTCCCACTTTGTAATTCATTACTTTACGAGTTGTAAGGTCTTGTACTTAGTTACAAACTCTTCTTACATTCTTTGTAAGGTCCCTTGACTAAGTCTGTAAAGGTTAACTCGGCTTAGTTGTACCTAGCTGTAAGGGTTATCTCAGCTAGGAAGTACTAGATCGGATAAGGGAACTTCGAGTCTAGGAAAACTTGTATAGAGTTGTCTAAGGGAGCAACTCGGGTTTTGTCAAGTTCACGGTATTTTGTGGACTCAAAATAGTGGATTTGACTTCGTGTCCGGATTGACACGGGCCGTGGTTTTCTGCCCCAGGAGGGTTTCCACGTAAAATCTCTGTGTTCATTTTCCGAGTTCATTCTAGACTCGAGACGGCTTTACTTGCTCTTGCTTCTTCCGGTTCATCGCTTTTGAGTCCAATCTTTTTGACCTCGTTGTTAGACTCGGAATCTGTTTTTGCCTCTTTTACGTGTAAAAGTGTGTATTTTCACGAAGAATTTTCTTTCACCCTATTCACCCCCCTCTAGGGTGAATCGGACTTTCCCGAGCAAACCTTCAATTGGTATCGAGCCTAGACTTTCGAAAGGATCTAACGAGTCCAAAGGTTTAAAGATCGGATGGCTCGAACACCGGAGAGTTCGACGAAGGTAGATCTTCCAACAGGCCACCAAAATCCAAAGGTTCAAACTTCGATCACTGGAAGAAGCTTATGGAATGTTTCCTCATGGATCACGATGAAGAAGTATGGGAAATCATACAACAAGGAAACTACATTCCAACAAAGACAGATGAATTGAGAATCCTTCCCAAGACAAAGGCTGAGTTCACGCCAGCGAGGCGAGAAGTTCGGAAAGAACTTCAAAGCCATGAACATCCTCATGTGTGCCATAAGCTCGGAAGAATATAATCGAGTCTCTGCTCGTGACTCGCTAAAGAGGTGTGGGACACTCGATCAACACCTACGAAGGTACAAGTCGGGTGAGACAAGCGAAGATCGGTCGAGTATCTTCACAAATATGAGCTTTTCAAAATGGAGCCGAAGAGAACATTACTCGGATGTTCATACGCTTCACTCGAGATCACCAACAATCTCAAATCTCTGGGAAAGAAAATCTCCCATGAAGAAATGTGTCGAAAAATTCTCGAAGCCTACCCAAGAGACGATGGGGTCCTAAGGTGACTCGCCATAGAAGAGGCTCGGAACCTCTCACTCTTGAAACCGGACGAGCTCATCGGAAAGCTTCGACTCATGAGATACACTTGGAAGAAGAAGATGCTAAGGGTACTTCCAAAAGGAACATTGTGCTTAAAGCCTCGGAATCCAAAGAAGCAATTCCGAGCTCCTCCGACTCGAAGATGATCGCATGGCACTCATTACAAGAGGCTTCAAGAGAATGATGAAGCATAAAAGATGGGACAGAAGACCAAAAGAAGAATTCTACAAGAAAGACAAGAGAGATAGAAAAGGTAAGTTTTCTTCTCCTTCAAAGTTATCTTTGTCTAAGAATTCGGATGTTTTGAATGTGGCAGCAAAGACCACATAGTCAAGGACTGTCCAAAATGGAAAAGGGACAGAAAGAAGAAAAAGGCCATGATGGCAACATGGAGTGATGAGGACTCATCGAAGACGATGAGGATTCGGATGACTCAAAGTGTCCGATGGCAATCACCGACTCGAAGCTGAAAAAAGTCGGACTCGAACACGGACTCGGATAATGAGGGAACCGATCCTCAAGAGGTAATAAACTACTTCCTAAAATTCTCCAAAGTTGATTTAGCTAAATACATTTTTACTTTGGAAGAAAAGTCCAATTCTGATTCTTCTCATTTCAAAGAACAACTTGAGTCAATCTCGTCTCGAGAGCATTTCTTTGAAAAACGAATTACAAAACCGAGGCTCACACTCGGAGAACTCAAGACAAGTGCTCAAACTAATGAGACTGAGTCCGAGTTACTCAGGAAAGAAAATGAGCAACTGAAACAGAAGCTCACCGAGTCTCAAGATCTGGTTTTAAAGTTTACTCAAGGTCGGAAGAACCTTGATATGCTCTTAGGATCACAATGTGTCTCTTTTAGAAAAGAAGGTCTTGGTTTCAACAAAGAGGAAGAATCTAATTCTTACTCGGAATTGTTCAAAAGGATTCCGGAACCGTTAAGTTCAAAAAGGCTGAGCATGGTCCCATTCACAAGAATGAAAGGAGGACTAAACCCGGACCGATTTACAAAAAGAAACCATTTATTCTGGCTGATTTCTTTTTAATGAAGTGATGCATTTCATTATTAATTTCAGAGTTCTTTATTTTTTTGAGTTATTGTTAAAGCATACAGTATTTCATTTTGCTCGATATATTATATACTGCTCCGATTTACTCACTATGCCTGTCTCATAAGCGAACTACTCGGAATCAATCTATTTTCCTCTAACAAAGTTTCTGTTTAAGTATGGAATGCCTTTCATCAAAAAGGGGAGATTGAAGACTCGGACATCTGCTTAATATCTTTCCGAGTCATGCAAAAGGAATCGGGTATACCGATGTTATTCATGTAGAGTTTTGATTCCAAGGCATTCTCTCGTGACTTAGAAACTTACTTGAGTAAAATAGTATTTTCTCTAAGTGTTTCGGCCCTCACTTATCTCTTTTATCGCTTTCGATTAGCGACTCATAAAACTTGATCTTTATTCCGAGTCCACTCTCACTCAGAATCGACTTATGGTTATCTATTCTATTGTTTGCATAGTCGGTATTCGTAGTTCTTCTCATGCTTAGTCTATATCAAGTTTTTCCCACTCGATATTCGTTATAGAACTTGATCCTTTGCTTAAGACTAAGTCATATGGAATTCCGAGTATCATGGATATTAGACTCGAAAATTCCATTTCTTTTCTCACTCGGATAATCAATTGCGTATTTTCCATAACTATTCTATTATCCGTGTCTAACCTTGGACCAAAGTATTTTATACTTTGAGAACCAAAGTTGTTTTACTTTTGTAGGTTATCGAATCAAGGATATCTTTTCAAACTACAAAAGTAGCCGGCTTCGAACGTCAAATCACCAGCGAGATATGGCTTTTCAACTTCCCTGCTTTAGTCCCGGAAGATTGTGTCGGAAGCTGTCCGCTTCCATATCCGGAAAAGCTGGAACGCCAAGCCTAACGGTGGTTTCCACCCTATTTTTCAAGACACAACCGATGGTTTTGGGACTTCCAAGAGAGTTAAACCGTTGTCCAATGTTCATATTTCAACGGATACTTTCCGAGTGACCCGGAAAGCCTCTCCCAACGGTCACGGAAGACTCTCGGTCAGCGAGATGAAGATAACGGCTACTCTGCTTGGTTATCTATAAATAGAAGCCACTTCACAAGACTTGAAGGTTGCCGAATATATTGTCTATACACTTACTTGATCAAAGTTATTGTACTTACTCTCAATCTTCAACTTACAACTCCCACTTTGTAATTCATTACTTCTCGAGTTGTAAGGTCTTGTACTTAGTTACAAACTCTTCTTACATTCTTTGTAAGGTCCCTTGACTAAGTCTGTAAAGGTTAACTCGGCTTAGTTGTACCTAGCTGTAAGGGTTATCTCAGCTAGGAAGTACTAGATCGAGATAAGGGAACTTCGAGTCTAGGAAAACTTGTATAGTTGTCTAAGGGAGCAACTCGGGTTACGTCAAGTTCACGGTATTTTGTGGACTCAAAATAGTGGATTTGACTTCGTGTCTGGATTGACACGGGCCGTGGTTTTCTGCCCGGGAGGGTTTCCACATAAAATCTCTGTGTTCATTTTACGAGTTTATTCTAGACTCGAGACGGCTTTATTGCTCTTGCTTCTTACGGTTCATCGCTTTACGAGTCCAATCTTTTCGGCCCTGTTGTTAGACTCGAATCTGTCTTTGCCTCTTTTACGTGTAAAAGTGTGTATTTTCACGAAGAATTTTCTTTCACCCTATTCACCCCCTCTAGGGTGAATCGGACTCTCCCGAGCAAACCTTCAATTCTCTCTTTTGTTTTTAAAGTATAGAAATTCTTTTTAATTGTTAAGGTAATTAAACGATTACAGTACCATTATGGTTGTATTTTAAAAATGTTTACCTGAGTAGGTCCTAGGTGAAGCCAACGAAAAGAGGATTAATTGTAATGTGTATCCTCATGTGATGTTCCATGGGTGATATGCAGAGGTGAATGAGATGTTGTTCAAGCATAAGCTTGAACGACTTTAAAATGATGTCGATGAAGGTGCCATGGTAAATCCTTCACATATTAGTATCGAGAAGGACGAGTCATGGGTCAAAGGAAGAAAAGGAAAGATGACACCTTTCTAACAATGGAAGCTGAAGTCGTTATTCGAGTGAATTGTGAGTTTTATGAATAATTAATTACTTTCATGAACTCATTAGTTAATATGAATTATCTAATGACAATTTCTTTCCTTATTACAGGAGTTTTCGTCTACTTCGATGTCATTGACTACACTCGGGAGGAAAAACAAGCTAGCCTTAGAGCTACAAAGAGATGAGCATCCTAGTCGTGTTTGAGCTGTTAGTGGAAAAGTGTGGAAAATTGAGCACTTATAAGCTAAAAAGAAGCACTCTAATTCTTCAAGCCAAGTCAACATTGAGGCAATCATTTCCAAATTGATTCCTCAAGGGAAAAGCAATTGGCGACCGAGATAAAATAGCAAGGGGCTGATGAGATGGAAGAGAATGTGATATCCTAGCTCATGGAATACTTGTCTAAGATGGGCATGTCGACACCCAACTTAGAAGACTTATGTGAGGGTCAACCTATACCCCATACACCGGTGAGTGGGAAAGCAAGCTCACCCGACGAAGAGTTGGAATTATTGGTCAAAGCATGATTTGCTATCTAATGTATGTTTTCTTTCGACTAATTGGTGTACTTGAAAGTTTCAATTTTGTCTTTCGACTAAATTTAACTTTGAATGAATGGTAGTTGTGGAACTACGGCTTGTGGTCTGTTGAGTCAATGGCATATATAATTTGGATATGCGGTCAAGGTAGACATTGATATGACATATGATGCATGTTGTTCTTTTGAGAATTTTTGTAATTTGTTAAATGAATGGTGTATACATTCTTGGTTATTATCAAACTTTGGTGTATGGTCGTTGTGTGAGTGAATATTATTTGTGTTGTTTTTTTGGATGAGGGTTATTATCCTAGGAAAAGGTTGGCTTTTTAAGGGAAACTCTGTCCAATTTTCTCAATGATACTTCATAGTTTAAGTATTCTCTCGAATAATTGCTCGAGATATGAATTGATAAGTCATGTGATGCACGTTGGTAATTGTTATGCTCCTTCTTATACAGCTGATCACGTGCATGGTAGCTTATCATCACCCTCCTCTTGATCACATTGTGGTAAAGGCTATTGTTTAATCTTACCAGCCACGTGCCCTCATTTATTGGGTAGCGCTCTTGGAGGATCACATGAAGGTGATGGTGAAAGAAGCTAGGGAAAGGAAAGGTGATTGTTACTTGTTGATCACTTCAGCACATTTTCATATTGCTAACAAAATGACCAACAGCTTTAGTTGCTTGGCCCCGAGTTTGGTCATCCTCATGCATTTAACGATTTTTTTATTTATTTTAAAACCGTAAATTCAATTAATCTAATATTTAAATGTTATTACTATGAACTCTACGATTTAATTGTACATTATTGTCCTATGTGAATTAGGACCTTAGAAAGGTTGCTCGTGAGAAGAATATTGCCAAGTCGAGTTCATAGTCAAATGATGGAGCAATCAGCGATCGATAATCCTACACGTAAAGTCAATGAAAGAGAAGTTCTCTAACCTCGTTAACAATTCATTTTCGGAGTGCACTAAGAGTGTTGGGGTACAACACAAAGCCAAGTGTTGGGGTACAACGGTGATGGTGACAAAGACTTCGCCATCTTCCCGAGAGGACTTATTGCAACTCATAAAGATATAAGAGATCAATACAAACACTATTATGCTCAAATTAATGTGAGTTACTATATATAAGACCATTTATGTTAAGTTTTTTTTTCTAACTACTTACGTAAAATTAATATCTACTAGGTGGCTCCAAAGTGTGACTCACACTGAAAGTTTGCTCTTTGAGACTCTTAGTCACCCTAGAGGGAGGTGAATAGGGTGATGAGGAAATTTTAACAAACTTAGAAGATTTAATCTTGAAAAAGAATGAACAAGACAATTTGAGTTTAGATTGGACTCAAAAAGTGTAAACACGAGAGATACGTGGAAACCCTCATGGGGCAGAAAACCACTGGACAATGCTAGTCCAAGGACCAAGTCAAATTCACTATTTTGAATCCACAAAATCCAAGCAGATCGACTCAACCGAATTGCTCCCTTGTACAATTCCTTATAGAGTTTTCCTAGACTCGAAATTCCCTTATCCGATCTAGTACTTCCTAACTAAGGTAACTTTTACGAGTTAGGGACAACTAAGCCGAGTTAACCCTTACGGCTTAGTCAAGGGACCTTATCGAGAAAGTAAGTGTAAGACCCGTAATTTTGGGGTTAGGTGGTCTTACGAGCTAAAGCTAATTATTTAGCCTTGGTTAAATAGAGTAGGTTGAGAGACCAAGTTATACGCGGTAAGATACTTGTAAATTTATTTGGGCGAATTATTATTAGTTCACGTAACTCTTATTAGTGAAGCGTATTAATTCGGTTTTCGAGTTTTCACCCGGACCAGCTACGTATTAATCGGAGACCGCGTATGTTACGTATGTGGGTTTAATTACATTGAGGATGAAAAAAAAAGGGGAAAGGAGAAGGGGATTAGTATGGGGAAGCAGTGCTGGCAGCGACTCGATGGAAACCACCGAAAAGAAAGAAGGGGGAACGAATGCAAGTAGCAACGGGAGACAGAGAGAGAGTGAGACCGAGCAAGGGAGACGGAGAGAGCGGGAGAGGGCGGGCGAGCATAGGGGAAGCGACCGGAGGCGTGGGCTCCACGGCTAGCGGAGGTGAGACGGCAGGCGAGCGCGGGAATGGCCAAGGCCCAAAGAAGGGAAAAATTGAGGCCGGAAAGGGACACAAACGCGAGGGCATGGAGGGAGGCAACCGGTGGGCACGAGAACCGTGGCCGGCGACGGCGTCGAGCGTAGAGGACGGCTGCGAAACCGCGATTGGCGCGCAAAACAACACCAGCCGAGGGGCAAGGGCGAACGACGAGCGAGAGACGGCGACGAAAGCGAGCAAGAAAGGAGAACTGAAGCGTAAACATAAAGGAAAATCGAGGGCAAGCATTGAGGGGAATAAGAGGAAGATTAAGTAGATGGCGGAAGGAAGAAGTAGAGAAGCAGAGGCGGAGAATGAGGGCAGGAGGTAGAGTGAGAGGTATAGAGGCGAACGGGAAGAAGAAGAGGGCAAGGAACCCAATCCGAATTCATCCAAATCAGATTACAAATCTTAAAATTCGAGGTGGGTAGTCCTATACTCTAAACTATTAGTACTTTCGAAACCCAAATGAATTTATTGTGATTGTTGAATGTGATTGTGAATATTGAACATGTATGCTATTGAACGAGTTTAGTAGTTGCTGAAAGTGGAATTAGGAGTCTTGAGGGGAATTGGTAGTTGTTTAGGCCTAAATTGAAAATCGAGAAATCGGACGGAGTTAGGCCGCTTGAGTGTAGTGAGTCGCATCGAGAATTCAGTTAGTTGGGAATGAGCATGTTATGGTTTGGGTATAAGTTATGAATTAATATTTCAGATTAAGCCTTGGAGATTTCTTGAACTTGCGATTTTGAGAGCTAATTACGAATATTGGGTAATGATGGGTCGAAGTATAAAGAGCAAGTATGAATTCATATTAAGTAATGCACAATTGAGGCTAGAAGGGGGTGATTGTCGGGTTAATTAAGTTTGAAGTATATTGAAATCCTAGAGGTTGAACTGAATGGGAAGGTAAGCGAAGCTATCGGAAATTAAATAAGGAAAAGCGATTGAGAGTTATATAATTAAGGGTAGATGAACAGGAGTTGATTAATAAGATAGCGATATACAATGTGGAGTTTGAGGCAAGGAAACGACGAGCGAGGAATTGTAAGGTTAAGTAGAGTTTAGAATGTATATAAGTCTTTGAGATGAAATTAAGCTGGAAGATGAACCTAACAAAAGGAACTTAAGTGATAAAGTGAGATTAGGAGTCATATGGCTGAGTATGAGCAAAAGAAGTTGATTTATAAAGTAGAGACCTAGAAAAAGAATTGAAGCAAAAACAGGGAGTTGTGAGAAGTTGAGACATAAGCAAACGAAGTGAGTTCACCGAGGAGAGACATAGAATGAGGAATTGAAATAAAGACAGAGAATTGTGAGAAGTTGGGGCGCTGAATTAGGTGATGTCCGCTTATGGTTATTATGGCTCGTAAAATGGAAACTAATCGCACTAGAGCGGTGGATTGAGAAATCTAAGTGATATCTAAGTGACTCAGGAACATCAAAGTGAGTGGACAAACAAGAATGTGCTTTCTAAGTCAGCTAGAAATGAACGAAAACTTATACAGGAGTTTCTATAACACTCGTAATGACTTGTAATCAAAACTTAGGACAGATTATTTGAAAATGCGATAAATTTGAGTGATGTCCGAGTGTCTTTCTTCGAATGACTAGTTCACTTATCGATGCGCGCGGTAGAGAGAGAGAAAAGAAAATTTTTAAAATAAATTTCTAAAATTCTCCACTAATCTATAGATGATTTCGGATGTTTGAAGTCCATTTTCCTAAAAACCGAGTCTAATTCGATGAAGGTTTCGAGTGACTCGTAAAGCGCACACAAATAATAACTCCTAGCTCGGTCTCACCGGGTCAACTAAACCAATTGTTATTAAGATACGAAAGGAAACATATAACACATAATCATGCAAGATAATTTCTCTTAGAAAATACATAATCATGCATTTATCATGTCAAGTTCATTCCTAATAAAGCAAAACTTATCCTCACTAAGTGGCTTAGCGAAAATATTAGCTAACCGAAATATTGTAGGAGTGAACTCAAGTTCAATATCACCTTTCTCGAATTGTCTCTCGAAAATGATACCGACCTCCATATGTTTTGTCTTTGAGTGCTTGAACTAGATTCTTAGTGATACCGATTGCACTTTGATTATCACACTTTATTGGAATCGAGTTGAATGATAGTCCAAGATCTTTCAAGTGTTGCTTGATCCATAGAACCCGAGCACAACATTCACCAGCTGCAATGTACTCAGCTTCAGCAGTTGATAGAGCAATTGAGTTCTGCTTCTTTGAGTGCCAAGATGTAAAGGATTGACCTAGAAACCGGCATGCTCTTTCCGTCAACCTTGTATCCGGCATAGTTAGCATCCGAGTATCTAGTGAGGGTCGGTTCTAAGTCTCTTCGAACTATAGACCTGGATTCTAAGTCCGTACAAGATATCTAAAAATTCTCTTCACCGTAGTGAGATGTGATTCCTTTTGATTAGCTTGGAATCTTGAACACAAACATACATTAAACATAATGTCCGGCCTACTCGATGTGAGATATAGCAGAGATCCAATCATACCTCGATAAAGTTTCGATCTATCGCTTTACGTTTTTCGTCCGAATCCAGCTTCATGTTGCTACTCATTGGTGTTGCTGCATGTTTTGCATCTTGAAGCTTGTACTTCTTCAGTAACTCCTTGGTATACTTAGATTGATGGACATAAATGCCATCTTTATCTTGTACGATTTGTAGACCAAGAAAGAAATTGAGCTCTCCCATCATGCTCATCTAGAATTCTCGTTTCATCAACTCGGAAAAATCTCGACAAGATTTTCATTAGTAGCTCCAAAAATTATATCATCAACATAAATCGAACAATAAGAAAGTCTTTCCCCTTGGTTTTTATGAAAAGAGTTTTGTCAATCTGACCTCTTTTGAAATCATTTTCAACCAAGAAACTGCTCGATCTTTCATACCAAGCTCCGGGAGCTTGATTAAGACCATAAAGAGCCTTTTGCAACTTGAAAACATGATTTGGAAATTATGAGTTTTCAAATCCAGGGGTTGCTCAACATAGACTTCCTCTTGAATGAAACCATTCAAAAAGCACATTTTACGTCCATTTGATACAACTCAATATTCATGCTTGATGCAAATGCCAATAGGATTCTAATTCCTTCAATCCTAGCAACTGGTTCAAAGGTTTCCCCACAATCAATCCTTTCTTCTTATTTGTAACCTTGAGCTACAAGTTTAGCCTTATTTCTAACTCGCCAACCCACCCTTATCCAGCTTTGTTCTTGAAAACCTATTTTGTTCCTATGACTGGGTGGTCATAAGCTCATTTAGTCAAAGTCAAGACTTGGTTTCTCTCAAATTTATTAAGTTCTTCTTGCATGGCCTCTACCCATTCAGGTTTATTTAGGGCCTCTAGTGCATTTTTGGGTTTAGTTAATGATATGAATGCAGGTGAATGCACATAGATTTTGCAAAGAATAGCAAGTTCTTACCCCACTATTAATGTCGACAAGATGCTCACGAGTGGGTGCCTCAAAGCATATTTGAATATCAGTATCCGTTCTCTCGGTTCACCGGATTTGTTGGTTGTATTGGTTAATCTTCAACATTCTGATCCGACTGAGTTGTCTCATCTCGCTTGATCTTCGAGCATTCTAAGCCGGCTCCTGAACCGGTTTAGTCCGAGTTATGATGTTCGAGCTACCTCATTCTCGAGCTGATTTCTTTTGACTTTGTCTCGAGGTCGCCTACAGTAAGATCGTCTACATCTCGGCTTAGTTTCGGATCCGAGAATGTTGACTCATTTGGTTTTCCCTTATCAATCTCATCAAACACAACGTGAATGCTTTCTTCCACTTTGTTATTTCTTTTATTGAAAACATGATATGCTTTACTATGAGATGAACAACCCGGAAAGATACCTTCATCTCGACCGAACATCAAACTTGGTCGAGTGATCCTTACCATTATTGTGAACATAGCACTTACATCCGAAGGGTTTAAAGTATAAGATGTTGGGCTTCTTTCCCTTGTAGAGCTCGTATGGAGTTTTCTTCAAGATGGGTCTCATGAGGCATCTATTCGAGTGTGTAGTTTGTCTGTGTTGATCGCCTCGGCCTAGAAATAGTAAGGCGGATCATGTTCAATCATCATTTTCCTTCCTATTTCTTCAAGAGTTCGATTCTTTCTCTCCACTACTCCATTTTGTTGAGGAGTTCTGAGTGTTGAGAAGTTATGAGAGATACCATTCTTATCGCAGAACTTTGCAAATTCCGAGTAATCGAACTCCCTTTCATGGTCGCTCGAATTCTTCCGATCCGAGTCCGAGGCTCTACTTGAATTTTCCTGTAAAGCTTGCTGAACTCTTTGAAAGCCTCATTTTTGTGCTTAAGAAAACAAACCCGTGTAAATCGTGAGTAGTCATCAACAATCACAAGTACATATGATTTACCTCCGAGACTCTTTACGGTATTTCACCACATAAGTCCATATGCAACATTTCAAGCACTTTGGATGTGGAAATAGTTTTCAGAGATTTGAAGGATGATATGACCTGTTTCCCTTTTGTGCATGCTTCACGTATTTTATATTTCTTAAATGTATAGTTAGGTCAACCTCTAACTAAACCATGAGATGCAAGCTTTTTGATAGTATGCATGTTAACATGACCTAGTCTACGATACCATGTCTAAGAATCATCATGCAATGATGCCTTTAAAGAAGATAAATTCTAACTTGGATCGAAAGAGGAAAAGTGTAGGTATTACTTGATCTTTTACCCGAGAGCTTAATCTCTTTGGTGGTTGCATCGAAATATAGCAATTTGTCTCAGTGAACCTTACCTTTTGACCTTTTTCACAAAATTAACAGATGCTTAGTAGATTATACTTTATTCTAATTATCTTGCCCTTACAGTCATCTCTAAAACCGACTTTGCCTCTTTTGTAATCTTCTAACTAAGAAAAGACTCTTGAATCTCTTGACATATGGTCCGACCATCCACCTGTCTAGGTACCAATGACCTTTTGTCCTTTCTCGAGTTACCTGCAAGTCGAAACACACTAACCCTTCTCACTTCCTCTAACAAACCTAGTAACTCCCTTTACTCGTGGTCCTTTTCGAGGAAGAAGACTCTTGGGAATCCAGATTTGAATAACTTTGCGTTTGGTCCGATTGTGAGTATTCCTTTTAGAAAACCGAGTATGTGTCTCTTTCTTTTGAAAATCTTTTCTTTTATAAACAAGTGAAGAAGGTTTTCTCCTGAAAACCGATCGGGGCTCAGTCCTCCTTTCATTTTTATAAATAGGACCATGCACAACCTTCTTGAACTTCACAGTTCCGGAATCCTTTTTCAAAAAATTTGAGTAGGAATTAGATTCCTCCTCTTTGTTAAAGCCAAGTCCTTCTTTTATGAAGGAGACACACTGAGAATCTAAAAGCATGTCTAGGTTTTTCTAACCTTGAGTAAATTTCAAAACAAGCTCTTGAGACACATTGAGCTTTTGTTTCAAATGCTCTTTTCTTTTCGGAGTGACTCGGACCTCGGTCTCATTAGCTTGAGTACTAGTCTTGAGTTCTCTTAGGGTAAGTGTTAAGTTTTCCAATTCATTTTTAAACCAATGCTCTCGAAGTGAGAGACTCAAGTTGTTCTTTGAATTGAGAAGAATCGAAGTGGACTTTTTTTCGAAGTATAAATATATTTAGCTAAATCAACTTTGGAGAACTTGAGAAAGTATTCAATTACCTCCTGAGGATTTATCTCCTCGAGTGTCCGAGTTCTCGGAATCTAACTTAGATTCAGCTTACGAGTCTATTAGTGCCATCGGACACTTTAAGTTGTTAGAATATTCATCTTCTTCAAACAAGTCTTTATCAGTCCATGTGGCCATCATAGCCTTCTTCTTCTTTTTGTCCCTCTTTCTCCTTAGACAGTCTTTGACTATGTGATAGTTGCTTGCCACATTCAAAACAACTAGAGTTCGTAGTTAAAGATAACTTTGAAGGGGAGGAGTGTTTACCTTTTCTGTCCTTCTTATCTTTCTTGTAGAACTCTTCCCTTGACCTCTTCTCCCATTTCGTGTGCTTCATCATTCTTTTGAAGCCTCGAGCAATGAGTGCCATGGGATCTTCTATTGAATCGAAGAACTCGCATTTTTCCTCTACTTTCTAAGGCTTTCAGCACAGACTCGTTCTTTTTGGTGTTGACCTTGACATCATCTTCTTCTAGATGGATTTCATGGGTAAGTAGCTTCCCAATCAGTTCGTCCGGCTTTAGTTGAGAGAGGTTCTACGCTTCCTCAATGGTTGTCACCTTGCGACCCATCTTCTCTTTGGTGGACTTCTTAGAATTTTTCTGCACGTTTATTCATGAGAAATCTTTCTACCCAGAGATTTGGGATTGTTTGTTATCTCAACGAAGCATATAAACATCCGAGTGATGTTTTCTTCGGCTTCATCTTGAATAGCTTATATTTATGAAGATATTGATTTATCTTCGCTTGTCTCACTTGGCTTATTCCTTCATATGTGTTGACAAGAGTGTCCCATGTATCTTTAGTCGTGTCACAGGCTGAAACTCTATTGTATTCTTCCGAGCTGATAGCACACATCAGAATGTTCATTGCTTTGAAGTTCTTTCCGAACTTTTCGACTCTTCATTGGTGTACTCGAACTTCGCTTTAGGAACCGGTCTTGTATCTTCCATCATCATTGGAATGTAATTGCCTTCTTGTATGATGTTCCAAACATCTTCATCATGTCTAGCAGAATACATTCCATTAGCTTCTTCCAAAGTGTAGAAATTTCACCCTTTGAACTTAGGTGGTCCGCAGGAAGATCTTCCTTCATCAAACTCTCCATTGTTCCGAGCCATCCGATCTTTAGACCTTTGGATTATTAGATCCTTTCGAAAAAGCTAGGTTCCGATACCAATTAAAGGTTTGCTCTTGGAGAGTCTTAGTCACCCTAGAGGGGGTAAATAGGGTGATGAGGAAATTTTAACAAACTTAAAAGATTTAAGGTTGAAAAGAATGAACAGGACAATCCGAGTCTAGATTTGACTTAGAAAAGTGTGAACTGGGATATACGTAGAAACTCTCCTGGGGCAGTAAAACCACGGATAGTGCTAGTCCATGCACCAAGTCAAATTCACTATTTTGAATCCACAAAATACAGCAGATCGGCTCAACCAGTAATCGCTCCCTTATACGATTCCGTACAAAGTTTTCCTAGGCATAGAAATTCCCGAGATCTGATCTATTACTTCCTAACCGAGGTAACATTTACAGCTAGGGAAAATCGAACTAAGTTAACCCTTACAGACTTAGTCAAGTAACCTTACTCGTAAAGTACGAAGAGTATGTAATTGATTACAAGACTTCACAACTTAGAAAGTATGAATTACGAGGCTAGGAGTTCTAAGTAGAAGATTGAATATGAATACAATGACCTTTACTTAAGTAATGTGTTTCAACAATAATCTATATCAATCTTCAAGTCTTAAGAGGTAGCTTCTATTTATAAATGACCAAGCGGATTAGTCTGTCTAGACCAATTTCTTAACGTAACTCCTTCTT
The DNA here is from genome assembly GCA_021018815.1 of Talinum fruticosum. Classification (NCBI taxonomy): domain Eukaryota; kingdom Viridiplantae; phylum Streptophyta; class Magnoliopsida; order Caryophyllales; family Talinaceae; genus Talinum; species Talinum fruticosum. The sequence continues at coordinate 1,032,393 of JAITYX010000121.1, read as the reverse complement.
GATCGTTATAATGGTTCTTCCGAGTCACTCGTAAAATATTCATTGGGATGTGAACGTTGGGTAATGACTCTTGGCTCCTAAAGGTGCTCCAATCAATTAGTGTTGTTCGAAAAGTAAGGTGGAAACCACCTTTGAGCTTTGCGTTAAAGTTTTCCAGTTTTGGAAACAGACAACCCTTACACAGCGTCTTAGCCATGTTCGAAATAGAAAAGCCTTGTCTCGCTAGTGATTGACGACTTCAAGCCGGTTACTTTTGTAATTCAAAAATGAGATAACCTCGGTTAGATAGCCTACAAAAGGAAACAATTTTGGTTCACAAAGTATAAAATACTTTGGTCCAAGATTCGGCACAAATAATAATTTAATTAAGATAATTAAGTGCATAATTATCTTAAGCCTAGAAGAGTGGAATTTTCTGAGTCTAATATTCATTATACTCAAATTCCATCAAAGTCAATCCTAAGAAAGATCAAGTTATGAGAGTGAAAACATTAGAGTGTAAGTGCTTCACCTGGAAAAATAATTTTAAAACAAACATATCGATCGAGAAAGATGAATTAACATTGTAATTCACTTTGCTATGAAATACATAGTCGAACTCGGATAATAAGTATTTGAATATGTGATAAATCTAAGTGATGTCCGAGTGACTCATAAACATCAAAGTGAGTGGACAAATAAGAATTTTTTTCTCGAGTCAGTCAAAAATGAATGAAAACTTGTACAAGAGTTTCTATAACACTCGAGAATGACTAGTAATCAAAACTTAGGAGGGATCGGGTTTGTACCTACATCATTGTGTAATACTCGTAATGATCTAGTTTCGTAGTCCGAGTCTTCACACACCATGGGCATTGAGATCATCGAGTTTTGTGGTCCGGAAGCAATCAAAGAACTAGGTTGGTCATTTGAAGAGAGCTCCGAAGTTATATCCAACCTAATGGTGAGGACGATGAAGACATGTTATTTGGCACTATTAATTGAGAAATTAGTGTACAAACGTAAATAATTAACCTAAAAATTCAATAATAGATGTTATTATTTACATTTGATGTTCTTTGTGTCGATGTAGTCATCATGAGATGCTTGCTGCTATTTATCCAAGGCGTAACATGGCTTATTGGCTCGATCCTCTTGCTTAACCCGTGAGGGTAGACATTCAACGGATTCACAAGTCTTGAATTCACTTAATCATTTTTATAGCATTTGTTAAATATTCTTGCAATTATTGTATCTGTTTATGATATATTTCATATACATGATCATAATTTCAATTTTTTATTCATCAAATTCATAAATAATGCTAGGAGTTTTCAGTATCAAAAGAGGTCTTACACCTAATTAAAGTGTGGTTGTGATGGAGCAGTTGTTGTGAATGTTATGGTTAGGTTTTCTTGCTTAGCTTTTAAATAGTTTTTTCAGCTAAATTACTTATTTTGTAGCTAGTAATGTATGTGTTAGGAATCTATGTATACATTTCTATTATTTATTAGTGCCATAAGCAATCGAGGAACGTGGAGTGTGGTTTCTGCGTTCTATAATACATGAAGGAAATTGCCAAGTCGCTGGATTTTGATGATTCCAAATCCACATTAAGAAAAAGTACTTCTAATCACCCTTATTTATTACTATTATTTACAAAAATTTAATTGAATTAGGAAATTTCGATGACGAAGGGTCCAAGCACATCACTTGAATTAAAGAAGGGTAAGAGTTCGTTGTCATCCTATGAGAGAAGTCTGGTCTAGATTACAAGGCTAAGATTTTGCGTACTCCTTGCCTTTTCCTATTCTCAATTGTTTTGCCTCTAATCATGAATAAGAAATCAAAAAAACAAAAATTAAATAAAGCTATGGAAGATCATGATAATCGCTCACCTATGCTCGATGATATTATTACCATTAACCTAGGGACACCTAAGCAACCTCGGAAGGTTAAGATTGGGAAGTCTTCAAGTCTAGAAGAGCAGAAGCACTTAACTCTCTCTCTTGACGTAATTCATCGATGTCTTCGCTTAGTCTTATAAATATATGCCAGGAATAGACTCGAGTATAGTAAAGCACAAAATTCCACATTATGAAGATGCTAAGCCAACTAAACGAAGCTTCGTAGGATGAAACCTAAATGGCAGCTTGGATACGAGGTTTATTAGGGTTGTGCACTACCCTCGGTAGTTAGCAAACATTGTACTAATTCTAAAAAAGACAAGTGATGTGTGTTGACTTCGGTATTTGAATAAAGCTATCCCAAAGGACGACTTTCCTTTATTCCACATAGATGTTTTAGTTGGAAACACGACAGTCGTGGGTTACTCTCCATTTGGATGGCTATGCCATAACCAAATAAAATTGTAAAATAAGACATGGAAAAGACTACCTTTATCACAAAATGGGGAACTCATTATGTGGTAATGCCATGTGGGTTGAAAAATACCGAGGCCACATATCAAAGAACAGCTTATGACTTTGCTGCATGATATGATATACAAGGACGCTTAAGGTCAATATGGACGATATGATCATCAAGTCCAAAAATAGGTTCAAGCACTTACGTAGCCTTAAGAAGTTCTTCGAGGGACTCCAAACTACAACATGCATCTCAACCCTCAAAAATTTGCCTTTAGAGTAATATCAAGCAAGTTATTAGGTTATGTAGTTAGTCTAAGAGGAATCAAAGTTGATCTATCCAAGATCAAAGCTATTTAGGAAATGCCACTCGTCAAAGAATGAAAAAGAGGTAAGTTTCATCCAATATTACGTCATTCATACCCTTATTTACTTAGTTTTTGAGTTGTAAAATAATACATCTCAAAGATTGTTGCTTGGTTAATTTACTTTTTTCCGTAATAAGTTGAATTGAGATAATAAGGCAACATTTGGGCCAAAAAGGAAGCAAAATGAGGAAGATAATGTTGTGTATAAACAAGTAATGCATTTCGCATGGCTGTGTAGCATGTCATGGGTACATGTGCATACTTTCATGATTGTACAAGCTGAGCAAAAATAGTAATGCATTTCTGCATGGTCGTGCAAAGCATCGCATGGCTACATGTGCGGACTTGCATGACTATACAAGCTGAGCAAACATTTTCAGAGACTTGCATACGCACTAATGTAGTTTTTGTACGGCAATGCAAAGTCACACAGTACCCGTGCAACGACCTAGTTTTATTTTTTTCCTTGGTTTTTATAGGCCATAAAAATACAACATTGGCTCTGACTTTTAGGGCTTGATTTTACGAATTTAAGGAGACCTCCTAGGGTTCTTGGTTGACCAAAATAAAACTCCATTAAGGGGAAGATTAGTTAATAAATTTGTATATGATTTTGGATTCAAGCCTTAAATTTTAATTCAAGCATAAGTTTTCTCTTCTCTTTCCTCTTTAGTTCAACTTGATTATTTTGGTTGTTTAATTTAGTTCGAAAATCCGATTTTTATTAGTTTTAGATGTTAATTAAAGTTAGATTAATTGTTTCCTGTCATATTTGAGTTTAATTAATTAATTGATGTTCTTATTCAAGTAAGTTTGTGTTCATTTGTTCTTTAGTTTAGTTGTTAGATTAATTTTACATTTTTTTATTCATTATTGTTAAAGTTGGTTGCTTTGGTTGTCATAAGCCTTCTTAATGGCTAATTGATCTCATTTAGGCCTTAACTCACCTAGTTTATCCTTGGCATGGATTGTTTCTCATGCATACCATGCGTTCCGTAAAATACATGAAAAGGGTTTTTAATAGTGTTTTTAGGCGGTTGGTCTATCACTAAAAAGGTGGAGCCAATTTACTAATGTGGATACGAGTGAATAGTAAGGATTTTGGCATGAAATAGCCCAAATCTTAGCTAGGTTCATAGGGTTCTACTCTTGTAGTCTGGTTGGGCTAACCCTATAAAATTAGGTGGTTAGAAAAACTACATTAGCTTATGACCCTCGAAAGTGTGGCTTGAGTGGGCTTTGATGGTACAACTCACCGAGTCCTAAATACTGGCATATGCTTAGTTAAGTTTAGGGTTGTCTTGGTTAATTAGCTCATTAAGTGGGGAAAGTACAACTCGAATATATTTTTATATTTTTAAGGATTAGTTTAATTATCATAATTATCCCTCCTTTTGATTACCTATCTTAAAATTTTAAGATAGCTTTAGTATTTGTCACATAACTCTTTATGACATGACTCGTGCTTGTCGGCTAGTTATAACTACGCCATTCACTTGTGATTATAAATTTAACACTTAATTTTTCCCAACAATGTATAGGGTTTTCTAGGACATCTTCAGCATTTTAGTCACTTCACATCAAAACAGACTATGGTATATGAACCAATATTCAGCCAAGCAACACTTGAGAAGGTAAAAATGTACATGGCTAATCCACTAGTCTTAGTTCCAGTGTAACCCAAAAACCGTTGTTGTTATATCTCACTCGTAGACAATGAAACCGTGTTGTCCTTATATTTTTATTTGAGTTATTTTTTTTGTCAGCCCGTGTTGAAATTCAAGTCCCCGTTTGTGATCTCGGGTTATGATTGGACTAAAAAGCGCAATGTAAGATAGTAAACCACAAAAGATTTATTATAAATACAAAATTAACCTATTGTTTTCTTGGGTCAGCCCATAAACCCTTTATCTCGCTGATCAATGGTAGGTTCAGGCTCCCAAGCTAGGATCCCAATAGGCATCGTCCATAGTCTAGTGTTTCGCTCGGTGTCGGTAGCCAAATGTGGCATATGCACCCAAACGTCCGTATGACGTCATTTCCGATCGAGCAGTGAGTTCTAACATGCTTGGAATCACGTCATTTTGGTGGAGCGAATATTCAATTTTTACCTTTATCCCCTGTGGCGATTTCGGGACCAATTCAGGCTAACTCCAATAGTTGACTTTTAGGGTTCATTTTGAACCTAAAACTCACTATAAATAGGGTCTTCACCCCACTCATTTGCTGCACCATTTTCATCTCGAAAACACCCCTTATGCTAAAAATTTCTCTCCCTCACTCTCTCCCACACTCTCTTCTTTCTTTCCATCACTTACTTTACTAGAGTACCCACTTTTAAATATACTAAAATAACCCTCTTTTCATCATTTCTTATGTCATTGCCCTACCATTACGCTACCAAAGTCCGTTCGTGGCTTAAGTCCAATAGGTGGGTTAACTTGGGGGCGCTATTCATACACCCTTTTTAGTTTGCTTTATAGTTTTCTTTTAATTTTAGTTTTTTCCTCTTTTGGATTGTGGATTGAAGTTATATCGTATTTAATTCCTCCCTACCCGATGTAATTTTTATTTGTTTCCTTGCTTTCTTTTATCATTTTATTTATTTCTTTATTTACCGCTTTATTTATCATTTTCATAGCATGTTGTGAGTTGTTTAATTCAATAATTTGCATGTTGGTTGCCGGTTTGATTTAACGTAATTTTAACTCACAACTTAGGTTAGTAAAGGTTGTATGTTGACAAGCAAAATGAAGAGCACTCCTCCTCATTTTGGGCCTTTTCCCTCGAACATCGAATCATTTGTTTGACCATTGGAGTCCTTTTTAGAACCTTTTATAAGTCTAGTTAGGAAACTCTTTCTTTAATTTTTGTTAGTTTTTATTTCTCAAAACTGATTGGTGAATCCTTTATTTTTAGCTTTTATTTCTTAAAATTGCATCTCGGCGTTTCGGGTAAAAAACTAAAAAATGGGGCATTTCGGCAGCTACTAGTTACCGATTAGAGCTGGCGCCAGCTGGCATCGGCTAGTAACCGAGCTTAGCTCTTAACCTAGGCAATTTTCATTGCCCGACACATAAGCTTTGCGGGAAAATGAAATTTTTACGTTTTTTAATTCTTTGACTTTTAAAATAATACCCCAAGACTTTCCTAAAATTATTTTCGAAAATAAAATGGTTAATATAAATCACCAATCAAACTTTCACCTAAACTACTTTAAAAAGTGTAATTCTAAAAATTGGCTTAATATGACACCCACCTTGCCTAAAAACAATTACTATCAATTTTCAAAAAGAAGAGTCCACATTGCTTTTTGAGTAAGGAAACGTGGTGTGCTGCCTTCTTATGGGGACGATTCGTGGTTCCTATAGTGGCGACTCGGTATAGAGATCACTTATTAATAAGGTGAGACTTGAAAATCTGAATTGTGAGTTTGTACTACATTTGCATTAGAAATTTTACGGTTAGGCGACCTTGGACATAGTTACTCTTTTTTTGACCTATAGGCTTTAACCCTTATGGACCCTTTTCGGAGAGGTCGAATCATTATCTTGGTGGGTCCGGTTAACTTAATAGTGAGGTGTGATTACTCTCCACTCACAGAAAGCTCTCTTGATCTTTTATAGTCACTGAAAATTCAAGTCCCACTATGCATTATATAGGGGACAAAATTTTTAAACTATGAGGCACCATGTTTACCCTACCAAGATTTTCCTTATGAATATAAAACATTGGCAGTCTAGATTGTACCATTTGTCATTTGCATCCTTGAATGCATGTGGATGTGTTAGTATTTAACCTTCTTTGGAGGCTTTAACGAGTAGGCTAGACGATTCGGGTTCGCTCAAATAACCCATGCATGGATGCAAAAATTAAATATAATAATAAACCTCCTTGAGTCATTCCATTTTTGTGCATTTTAGCCAAAGTAAAAATTTCCTTCCTCCTTAATATCTCTCCATTTATTTTCATTTTCTGAGCCAGTCTAATTCCTCCAAATCCCGGTAAAAAAAATTATGAACAGGCCATAGCCGTCGATTCCGCCAGCACCCGCTGCCCGTCCATCTCTCAGGTTGGGTCCTTCCATGGACCCATTTCGTACTCCAGTTGGTCATAGGCTCTTGCCTTCTTTTCTGAATATTTCTCCGCATAATTGCATTCTTTTATTTGCTTTTAGGTAATTTTAAATTCATCTCAAATTTAGGATAAGTCCATTGTTGCATTTAGTAAATTTTAAATTCATTTCAAATTTAGGATGATTCCTTTGTTGCATCTAGCCAATTTTAAATTCATCTCAAAATTAGGTCATTTCTTTTGGCATTAGCCAAATTTTGAATTTCATCACAAAATTAGATGAGTTCCTTTAACATTAGTCAAAATTAAATTCATCTCAATTAGGTGAGTTCATTTTTGGATTTTACTAAATTTAGGATTCATCTCACTTAGGTGAGTTCTTTTCATTAACCAAATTAAAAGTTCATCCCAATTATGGATGAGTCTTTTAGCCAAATAAAAATCATTACTCGCATTATGTCATCTCGTGAGACCCGGAATTTTAAGTAGGTGAATTAAATTAGGTAATCGACGAGTAAATTATTTTATTTAGTGTGAGTTCTTAATCATGCGCGCTTTTATAAATAAATTAGCAGGTTATATTATCTCCTCGCGATTCCCTTCTTAGACCTAATAATTAAAACCCGAGGTAGCTTCGATTTATTATTTCAACTTTTTACCTTGAGATTATCTTAAAAAAAAAAAGAGAGAAAAAAAAGAAGGAGAAGATTAGTGGAAGGTTGGTGTGTTAGCAGCCTATAGAAGAGCCACAAGCAAAAGGGAAAGGAAAAGATTAAGGGATAAGAAGAAGGGAAAGAGATTAAGTGGAAATAGAAGGAGAAGAGGGCCTGGGGAAAGGAAAGAAGTCGAGGGAAACGAGAGGAAAGAATAAGAAGCGGAACCGGGAGTAGAACCGGGAGGGAAGGAAGGTCGGGCGAGAACAAAACGTAGAGTGAGAGAGAGAGAGTGAGAGCCACGGAAGAGGTCGGAGGCTGGTGCACGTAACGGAGAACGAAGGCCGGACGACCGGCAAACGCGAAGAAGAGAAGGAGGCACGAAGGAGGGAAAAATCGAGACCGAAAGAAGGGAAGCAACCACGAGGGTCAAAGACAGTCGCCGGAGAGCAAGAAGATGACGGCCGGTGAGCATGAGTGGCGACGAACGAAAAAGAAGGCAGCAAGGCGAAAACAGGGGAGACCGCGGCTGGCAGCAGGCAGGGAGGCATGGAAGAGGAAGGAAACGAAGAGACCGACCTACACCGATTTGAAATTCGCAACCTTCAAATCCCGAATTCGAGGTGGGTAGTCTTATACTCTAAACTATTATTAATTTCGAAACCCAAATGAGTTTGTTGTGAATATTGAATGTTTCGTTGTGAACCTATAAGAAATTTAGGAAGTAGTAGGGCTGGAGTAGGATATGAGGACATTAGATTGAGTTGTTTAGGATCAATTAGAAATTTTAAGGAATTTAGTAGTTGTTTAGGGCTGAGTCGGAATGCTGAAAATTTAGAAAGAATTGGGTAGCATAGACCGAAGGAGGAATGTAGACGTCTCAATTAGCACTTAGAGATGAAGAAATGGTGTTTTGGGTCTAAACTATAAATTGATGCTTCAGTTGAACCTTAGAGATTCCTAAGGTTTTTGCATTAGAAGGTAACGGCTTCTATTGGAAATAACGAGTTAAGTATAAAAAGAAGAGTGTAAGATCACCTTGACTAGTACACAGGTGAGATAGGGAAATGGAGAGCTAGTGATTGTGAGGGTGAACTAGGTTGGAGGCATATCTAAATCCTTGAGAGTGAATTGAACTAGAAGACAAATAGAGCTAAAGGAAATTTATTGAAGTGAGTTTAAGAGCTATATGGCTAAGTATGGGCAAGAAAGAGTGTGATTAGTAATGTGAAGGCATAAGAGGAGAAATTAAGGTGAAAATGGCAAATTGTGAGAAGTTAAGACGTTTGAGTTAAGGGGTAACTACTTGTGGTTATTGTGGCTTAGAAAAAGAAAAGTAATATTACTAAATTGGTAGATTTAGAAAGGCATAGTTGGAAAAGGACCTAAAGAGGACTTGTCTCTTCGAGTTGTGATTCATTGTCCTAAGTGATTGTTCTAAATGATGTTCAAAAGTTACTTTTGAAAGAAGTTCTATATTTTACGCAGAATGATACTTATTTGAGAATGTTGTTTGAAAGAAGCGTTATAACGTGTTTCTAAGAAGTGAAACTTATTTGAGAATGTTGTTTGAAAGAAGCGTGATGAGTGAATGTGTTAAAGAAACTATTTTGACTCTACTTTGCTAGGATCGTTTAGCACAAGGAAGGATTCTACATAGGGGCGGCTAGCTAGGGGTCCTATGTAGCAGGACGCCCGATTGGAATCTTCCTAGATAGGTCTCGAGAACCTTTTATTTGGTGTCCTACCCAGAGAAACCAGAGAAATCGGAGAAATTATGAGGAATTGCGAAGTGCTAGTTTGAGCCCACAACCTAGAAACCGATTCGCCAAAAGAAATTCATTGAAAGTGATTTATGAAAAGTGATTAAGTAGAAATGATTCAAATTTTGATTGAAAGTATTTGAAAGAAAGTGCTGGTGGTTGCACCACTTTGTTTAAAGAAGATTCAGTTCTAAAAGAATTGTTCATGAATGTGAAATCGTGCTTTTAAATGATTGAAGAGTTGTGATCGTTACGTTGCAAGAGATTTCATTGAAAGTATCTAGATTGGTATTATGTTATTATGTTTTCACCAATTTAATTACTATAAGTAGTATGTGTAAAGAATTTCCATTTTAAGGGTATAGGACTTTCCAGGTGAGCCCGTGGTTTATTGCTCACCCCCACAAATTCCCCATTTTCCCCTCCCGGTACCCCTTGATATGGTTGGTTGGAATGCTTGACTTTGATGGTGATCGTGAGTCGAAGATGGTTCATGTAGTTTCTGTTTAGCATGCTGTATATATTCTGTTACTTATGTAAGTAGGAAAAAATGTATAGTAAAGTCGGATGTATGCGCAGAGACCCCAACTAGTAGGTCCGATAAGCCAGGGATTTCCTTTCACTGGCAATTTTGCTCTTAAGCGGTTGTAATTTAGTTTTTAACTTAGTTTGTAACTTGGGTTGTAAACGAGTTTTGAATTTTAATTTTATGGTTGTAAATATACTTCGGCGTGTGGCCGTTGAGAGTGTACTCCAAGCGTGTGACTCGTTGAATTTTATTGTGACTTTCATACGAGTTTTTAAGGCTTTTAGCCTATGGATTGGGCCATATTTCAAGCGGAACTCGCCAAAATTTTTAAAAAATTTCAGACTCTTTTAGAAAATTACCTCTATTACCTTAAGTTGGAATTAGAAAGCCAAACCAACACCTAAAAGAGATTTAGGAGTTCCTTTGAGGAACTATTGCAATGTAATACTCCTAGGATGGCTTTTGGGGTGTTACATCATCTCGGGATTTATTTTGTACGAGTCTTTTGGATTTTTCGAACAGTCCATATTTCTTATATGCATCCAAATAAAACAGCATGTTATCTCATCCTTTTAGGATTAGTCCTTCCTCGGTTTCCTCTAGCATGGTCATGAGCATTTATCTTTTTGGGCTGCAGAATACGGAAACATACTTACGGGTTTAGTCAAAATCGGGGTTGGAAAAATTAGAAGGGTTGATAGAGTGTCCGATGCACCACCTTCGCATTCAACGAGCATCCCGATTAACTTCCATGTGACTAACGTCGCTGCACTTAACACAAGCTTGTTTAACTCCAATTCATTAATGCTTATTCGTCGTCAAACATAACCGACAAAAATTCGCCTCCAATAGATGAAGAACAACCGTAACCATCTCCTCTTATGACTTTGATAATCTTTTGCTCTAAGTTAGAAGCTAGGATTGAGGCTCAAGATAAGAAAATAGAGACTATGTTTGAAACCCTTGCCCTTATCCTTAGGACTCTAAAGAAAAATAAGGAAAACAGCGTGGGGCAAGAAGAAGAAGAAGAACCTCAAACACAACCTAATGGCCAACCTCCACCTGAATCCGGACGTGATCCATGTATAGATCAAATAAAGAGAATGCTAAGAGAGTCCTTCATATTTAAAAGCCGATCTTGTGACCTCGAGGGATTCGCTTCCATCATTTAAGGAAAAATGCCACCTAAGTTTACTATGCCCAATATAAAATTTCATAGTTCGAAAATCCCCACCATTACGTCCGAAATTTTATAAGAGCATTGACTCTAGAAAATGTACTTAAAAACGTACCATATAATTTTCCCTTGAACATTCGATAGATGTCATGAAATAGTAGAATGTAGTTGACCCACGCAAGGTCCCTAGTAGGACGGATCTTTTTAAGGAGTTTACGCATCAATACTCCTGTAATGCCGACTTGCCTATTACTCTTTATGACTTGAAACCGATTAAACAAGATGAAAAAGAAATTTTTACCGACTTTCTCATTAGGTGGAAGGGAAATGATGCCCATATGGTAGATTGACCTTCCAAGAAAGATCACAGACAAAATTATCGTGAAGAATCTTTGACCACCCTATAATCAACATCCGAAGTTCTTGCCTTTCATGGATTCGAGCCCTTAGAGACACGGGCATGCTGATTAAGGAAGAATTGTTCACCATGACCACAAAAGTCGTGGCAAGTTATACATGTAATTACCAGAATAAGGACAAGAAGAATTCCAATACTGGTACTGCTCGACTACACTGCAATAGAAACCGCTTATGCTCGGACACTAGATCACCTTCTTTCGAAGGGTAAAATTAAGCTTCTACCTATTAGAGTATAATAAAAAACCACGAAACAATAAAAAAAGCTGGGATACAGGAAAATTTTTCAAATACCATCGTGCACGAGGACATGATACTTAACAATGTTGGACATTCAAGAACAAGTTAGACAAAGCATGGTCGGCTTCACCAAGCTAAAGTTACTTAGAAACCAAGCAATAATAAGAACCCATTTAGCGAAATGTTAGCCATTTCTCTAAACCCATTCAAGGTTATTGGGATCCTACTATCTTCATTCAAGACATAGAAGAACCCAAACTCCATATCAGCTTGCCTCTAATAGATCCAAAAATATGTGGATAGTAGACAAGCGATAAAGAGCAAGCGTACGAAACTAAAGATGACAATGATGATGACTTATGGGGCACATAACCTATAGAAGATGATGACTTTTGGGAGAACCAAAAACCTCTCGAAGTCCAATTCTTAACAAAATCTAGACATCATAATGCACCAACGAGTCCACAAATGACTCAAGAGGTCCAAAAATGAAAATGAACTCAAAGAAGAAGATCCGGTCATTGGATATCCTCAAAAGCTCAAAACTATCATATCCATCCGGAAATTGATATCCACTTCTCGAAACATAGACAAGCTCTAATAGACGCACTTAGCAAGATTGAGGTATCTCCTGAAATCTCACCTGAGGAGGTTGTAGGTGTGATCAATACTCGGAGATGGGACTGTCACTTTCGATAAGAAGGACTTACCTAAAGAAGGCATTGTACACAACAATGCCATTTACTTGACTTTAACTTGCATCAATAAGTTTTTACCTTTGAGCTTAGCAAGTAATGGGCAAACCGTGCATGTTTGCCTATGGAGGACTACTAAGAGATTAGGAATAAGAGAGCAAAAACACTTCATACAAACCATTCACCTCGGAGCCTATGACAACTCTAAAAGGATTGTGTCGGGAACTTTAACTCTCCCTACCAATGTTGAACCGGTGATAAAGTACATTGATTTTGAAGTCCTAGACATCATTGCCACTTTCAACCTTCTTCCGGGACGCCGATGGCTATATGACTAACAAGAAATTCCCTCCGCACTACAGCAAAAGGTTGAAATGATCATCAAAGGGAAAGTGGTGACGTTCAAGGGAAATAATCTCTATGCTACAATAACCACTAAGGAATCTGTCGTTCGGATCGAGCATAATGCCAATGACGGAGAGTCTGTATGGTTTCAAGACTGGAGCTGTATGGTTTCAAGACTGTAGCCCCTATGGAGAAGGACAAAGCAACTCTAGACTTTGATCCTTATTCTAACCCTAATATCCATTCGATGTTAAGAAAGAAGGGGTACTTTCATGGATTAGTTGTAGGACGAAGAGCATACGACCCAATCTATTCGCCCTTAAACCCCACTAGCACGATAAGTGCATCTTAGATTACCACCCAACTAATAAGGAAATAGCCAAAGCTAAGTAGGAAGTTCAAGCTAAGAAGATTGCACCTCTAACAATCTAATCCATAAAGCCCTATCCACGCACCCTAAATGAGCAGCTTCTGAAGGAAGTTGATGACTTTCCTTATTAGTGTTTTCCCGAGCCCTACTATCCGGAAGAAAAGGGCATCTTAGATATAGTGTTAGAACTCTTTAACAACTACCAGATGCTAGAATAGGATGCACTTGTTCCTCATTAAAAAGAATAGTCCACCCAAGACTAAACCAACTTATCACGAAGCAACATTTTAGCCTCGTTGTTCGGACAAAAGAAGCACCCAGAGGGGAATGTTTTGGTACTCTCCATGGCTAGTCAACTCAAAAGTTTAATCCATCGATGTTCATCACTAATGTAGATAAAGAAGGGTCCAAGCACATTACTTAGATTGGCATTTAAGAAGGCCAAGAGTTTGTTGTCATCCTAGGAGAATAGTCTACTTTGGAGTTTAGGGCTAAGGCTAGTTTTTCTTTTTCTACTTTTATAAGTTCTTCTTTTTCAATTCTGTTGTTGCCATTTTCAAGTTTGATGTACTTCTTTCCTCCTTTGATAAGATAAATTGTTCAGTTTAGTCCTTGCTAAAGGTTTCCTCTTAAGAGTCCGAATCACCCTAGAGGGGGTGAATAGGGTGAGAAGGAAATTTTGCGAGAATAAGAAATTTTTCTCGCTAAGTATCGACTCGTAAAACCTATTTCAAGTCTAGAATGAACTCGGAAAGACAGAACACGGAAAATATGTGGAAACCCACCCGGGGTTGTAAACCATGGAAGGTGTCAATCCGGACACAAAGTCAAATCCACTATTTTGAATCCACAAAACACGAGTGACTCTTACATAACTCGCTCCCTTAGACAATTCAATACAAATTTTCCTCGACACGTAAACTTGCTTATATGTTCTAGTACTTCCTAACTGAGATAACCTTTACAGCTAGGGATAACTAAGCTGATTTAACCCTTATAGCTTAGTCAAGGGATGTTACGCGAATTGAAGTAAGTAAGAGTGATTACAAGTCTTCTTCTTTTCAACTCAAAAAGTAAGAAAACTAAAGTACAAAGTTGAAAGTTAAAAGATTGAGAGAGTAAGATATGAATAAATTTTTAGCAGTTCATAAATCTTAAAATTTTGTAGGATTGCTTCTATTTATACTCAGCAAGGCAGAGTAGCCATTGTGACTGATTACTGGATTACGAAGCTTCAATAGCGGTTGTAACGGATAGTCTAAGTCCTTTAGAAAAGAAGTTGTTGCACATATGATCGTTTTGCTTTGGTCCTGAGCCCAAAAGGTGGTCTAACTACTAAAATATGGGGTGGAAATAGCCGTTAGACACAAAGTTGAAGTTTACTTGATTTGGAAATAAACAACCTTAACACGGTGTCTAAGCCAATCCCGAAATAGTGACTTGTTTATCTGCTGGTTTTTAATGCTTAGAAGTCGGTTGCTTTTGGTTTTCAAAATGAGATTAAGATACTTTAATCAACTTGCAAAAACAAATCAAAATGGTACTGAATGTATAAAAATACTTTGGTCAAAGATTAGGCAAGAATAAAAAATTAATTCAAATAATTAAACACTTAATTATCCTTATCCTAAATAATTGGAATTTTCCGAGTCTAACATTCTATAGGTTCTAATTTCGTTTTGTGTCTATCTTTTAGATGAATGAAAGATTAAAATTATATAGACACATTGCATCAAATTTATCAAATAAATAATTTCATTTAATAATTCTTACTTACAAAGATGAACTAACGTGGTAATTCTTTTCTAATGAATGCAATAAGTCAAAACTCAGAAAAAGTTATGCATGTGAAATTATTTACTCACGACAACTATCCGAGTTTCATCTAAGTGGGTCGAAACCCGGAGATAAGTGTTTTACTCAATAAATGCTTTCTAAGTAGGCCGGACAATATTGAAAACTTAAAGATGAGCTCCTTAAAGAGTGAGAATGACTTAAATTCAAAACCATAGAGAGATAGAAAGTTAAACCTAAGTCTTCACTTGCCTTCTCTTATTCTAAATTGTTTTGCCTCTAATAATGAACAACAAATCCGTAAAGAATTAATAAAAGCTATTGAAGACCATAAAAATCGCTCACCTTTTATAGATGATACAATCGCCATTAACTTGGGATCACTAGATCAACCTCAAGAAGTTCGAGATCTAGAAAAGTTTAAGTCTAGAAGAGCATAAGCACTTTACTTTGCTCCTACTAGATTTTATAAATGTCATTCTTGGTCCTATAGAGACATACTAGGGATACATCCTAGTATAGCAGAACATAAAACTTCACTCTATGAAGATGCCAAGCCAGTTAAACGAAGCTTTAGAGGATGAAACCTAAGTACGCTTTGATGATAAAAGAGGAGGTCTAGAAATAATTAGAGGTCAGATTCATTAGAATAGTACACTACCCTCTATTGGAAGTAAACGTCGTGCTAGTCCCAATGAAAGATGGAAGGGTGTGGATGTGTGTTAACTTCGGGGATCCGAATAAGTCCGGGCACAATGACGACGGATGTTCTACTCAATAACACAGCGAGGTTATGCCATACTCTCATTTATTGATGGCTATGCCCACTATAACTAATGTAAGATGACGAGAGGAAGATATGGAAAAGATGACCATCATCGGTTAATGGAGCGAGGACATATTGTTCCATAGTAAGGCCATTCGGTTTAAAAAATGTTGGGGTCATATATCGAGTATAGTTATGACCTTGTTGCATGACATGATAAAAAATTAAGCCGGGATTACGTCGACGACATAATCATCAACTCTAAAAATAGGGTCGGGCACTTACCTAGCCAAGAAATTTCTTCAAAAGACTACGTAAATACAACGTGCTCCTTAACCCTCGAAATATTCTTTTGATGTAACTTCGGGAATGATACTTGGGCTATGTCATAAGTCTTAGAGGAACCAAGGTTTATCTGTCCAAGATCAAAGCTATTCGAGAGATGCCACCACCGAAGACAACAAACGAGGTATGGGGTTTCTTAAGACGTCATGGTTCTTACACATGGTATAAAGCGTTTATCATGGGCTTATTACAAGTTGTAATAGAAATAGGGAAAGAACACCGAGTTTATATTAACTCGAGTCCGATCATCAATCGAGATCTCACAAAAGTGGAAGGTATGAAGTGAAACCTTAGCACCTTACCGAATGCATCTAATGGAATTAGCAAAACACTTTAATTAACAAGATTTCATATACTTACCTTCCCGAGGATGACAATCAATTTGCGGATGTCTTAGCTAAACTAGAATCTATGATCAACATTCCTAATGGCATTCACTCAATGCCTCTTAGTATAGAATTAAGGAGCCTACCGCACATGTCTACATGCTAGAAGAATTTAGTACTAACCAAACCAGTTGGTACTTTGACATTTACATATATGAAGAAAGTCAAGAATACCTAGTAGACTCCACTCCTAGAGCCCAACGAGCCATTCACTTGCTAGCTGCTCAATATTTTCTAAGTCAAGGATAGTTATACAAGAAAACTAACATGGGTGTTAGCTTACTTTGTGTCAACCAACGTGAAGCGGAGCATATAATGTACGACATTCATGGCGGAGAATGTGGACCTCACATGAATGGAAGAATGTTGGCTCAAAAGATTCAAAGATTAAGGTATTACTTGTCGACTATGGCATTAGACTGCTAATTTTGTCAAAAGATGCCATAAGTGTCCGGTATATGCGAATTTACAGCATCATCTACCCTCTTTCCCAACCACACATGCATAACCTAGCCATTATTAGCTTGGGGAATAGACATTGCTAGGAAGGTGACTACTAAAGGAATGGGAGGTCACGAATTTGCAGTAGTAGCAATTGACTACTTCACCAAGTGTGTCAAAGTTTCATCCTATGCTATCATTACGTCGAAGCACATGGCAAAGTTTCTAACTCGCAATATCAACTACCATTATGGGGTGCCACATGAGTTGATTAGTGATCGACAGTCTCTTTAAGAAGGAGGTAGCGAGACTTACCGGAGAAATACAAGATCCAACATCATAAGTCTTCACCCTATTGCCCTTAGACAAAAGAAGTAGATGAGGTAGCTAATAAGAATATCTAAAAGATAGTATAATAGATGGCTATCGGCTACAAGGATTAGCGTGACAAATTACCATTTTCCTTATGGGGTCATCGAACTTCAATTAGGACATCTATGAGAGCAACTCCTTACTCTCTAATTTGTGGTATGGAAGCAATCCTTCTAATAGAGATTGGCATTCCCTCATTAAGAATCACAGGGAAAGCCAAATCCCCAAAACAGACTCGGAAAAAGTGTGATATAAAGAATTGATCCTGTTAGATAAACGGTGTCTATACGCTCTACACAATGTCCAAAAATACCAATCTTGTATATCAAGGGAATCCAACAAAAAGGTCAGACCTTGTCACT
Source organism: Talinum fruticosum (assembly GCA_021018815.1). Lineage (NCBI taxonomy): Eukaryota > Viridiplantae > Streptophyta > Magnoliopsida > Caryophyllales > Talinaceae > Talinum > Talinum fruticosum. The sequence goes on along the minus strand of JAITYX010000121.1, from coordinate 1,014,951 downwards.
TGAAAGTAGATGATATGGTCCTTAAAGAAATCGGAGCGCCTATCCGAGGATCAAAGAGGAAAACTCGGGCCCAAATGGTAAGGACCGGATATTCTTAATCAAATCTTCCTAGGAGAACCGAGATACATTGAAGGATTTTGATGGTGAAGAGCTATTTTAGTATACAAATTAGATCTATTAGAAAAATAGTACGGTTAGAATTAAACCAAGAAGATTAAGCATAGAACTAAGTCAGGCCTACACCACACCATTTCTCTTACCGCGACTAGAGACCAGCCAGTTGCCCAGTTCAAACGACATTCATTGTTTCTTTTCTTGTGCTTATTTTTTAGTCGGTCCATGTATCGGTAGTCCATCATTTGAGATAATCTTATTTATTTAGTTAAGGTCCATAAAATTTTGATCATATTTGCTTTTTACTTTATTAATAATACGGATTAGTCTACTACTTATCGTGGTAAATATCTCAGGGAAAACGAAGCACACAACTTGAAAATTAAAGCCTAAGAGGCAAAACAAAATTTAATAATAATAGTAGTATTCCTAATTACTCGAGTCATGTGTTTACAATTCGTTAATAACCATTAGTTCAGTTGATTCAATGATACTGAGCCGATGGTTATTATTTATTTCCAGTTTCGAGTCACTCGAAACCTAGTTGAGTCGGACTCGGACTTTGAGAAAAATTGACATCAAACTTCTGAAATCATCGTCAGACAAGTGGAGAATTTCGGAATTTATTTTCAAAATCTTTCTTTTTCTCTTTCTCTCTGCGCGCCATGATCATACAACTAGCTGTTGAGAGACAAACCGCTGGAATTCTAACCGTTGAGGGAGAACCGTCACACCGGTTTGAGGTGACTCGCTGAAAGAGCTGAGTCGAACGGATACCGAAGGACGTTTATTTTTCTTATAAATAGCGCCTATTCCCCCTCATTTCCTTACTTTACTCTACACGTACTCTCTCTTTCGAAATCAACTCCTCGCGACCACAATCTCGGTGACTAAACGTGACACCCGAGTGCTCTCAAGCTTCATGAAGATCATCTCAAGTAAACTTCATTGCTCTCAAACTCATTTCTCTTCTACTTTTTCCTTTGATCGTTCACTCTTTTCGAGTCTTCTACTCTCTCTCAAGTTTACCTTCTCTCTTTTCTCACCAAAATGCCAAAAAGAGGTTCTCACCCTGATTTTCTTGGTTCCGCCACCAAGAAACCTCACACCAAAAGCCAAGAAGGCCCCTCAAATTCTAAACCCCTTGTTACCCAACACCTTGGGCTGAATGATAAATTATTCCCAACCACAAAATTTTCGTGGTTGCCTCACATACAATCGACCGAGGTGTATAACTTTATTTGCTTCAGCGAGTTCATCTATCTTGAACTCGTTTCGAGTTTATACTCATCTTTCCAGACTCTAAAGGTATTCTTACCTCCGGAGTTCAAAACATAACTGTTCGAATCAATACTTCCCTCCTCCATCGTCCTGTTTAAAGTTTCCTCTCTTTTCTTAAATAGCAATCTAATTCCTTTCAATGAGGTCGCTGACGACTTCTTTGAAAAGTATGCAAAAGAGTTCCCGGGTCACGCAAAAATTTTTCCGTGACTCGGCTAAAGTCGAAGCTCGTCTTACGTGTTTCTTGCTGATGAGAACTTCTTCTCACGAGCACCTCAAAGCGCTCTTTGATATTTAGAGGGCTACGAAGTAGACCTCTTTCCTGCTATTATTGAGCAAATGGCGGATGTGCCAGCTCAAACTCGGACCAAGAAGAACACCCCTCTTCCTTTCGGTGCTCTTCTCACTCTCATCTTCAAACAATTCAAAGTTCCTCTTCCCTCCGATCCGACCGCAGTTTCGAGGCTGCCATTGTAGTTGGCAAAAAGGAACTTCTAGGGTATGGATACCAGGAAACCCAACCTGGTGTCCGGGTTCATAGCTCGAGCCGAGGCCACCTTCGCCACCTCAAACTCGGAAAGACACCCCTCTTTCTCTTCCTGCTCCACCTGGTGGTGCCTCCACCTCGAGTGCTTCTAAAACTCTTTCTTCTATTTTGTCCACTACTTTCATGGACAAAATTTCCTCTATGGCCTTGGAACTCAAGGACCTCCTCCGATCATTCAAGACTGTCTTCCAGTCTATGACCCTCAACCAGAAAACCACCCAATCTTAACTTCGAGAGCAGTAGGACGTGCTCCTCGAGATGAAGGCTCGGTGAAGGAGCGAGAGGGAGCCGATCGAGCTTCTTCAAGAGAGACGCTCCAAGGCAACTCGAGATCAAGGAGACTCGGACACCTCCGAGGAATCCTCGACTCTGCCAAGTCCTCCTTAGACAGAGGAGAAGATGATGAAGAAGATCAAGAAGAAGCGGAAGAGCCTACGGCTAATGCGACTCTTTCCGAGCATGGTGAGCCGAAGGCCAAGGAGACCAAGAAGGACAAGGTGCAACAACCGAGGGTCCGAGTGCTCCTAAAGCGCTACCGAAGTGATCGGCTCGGATCGTAGTCCGAGTGGATCGAAGAACTAGTTCCGGGTCAGCCACTCGGAGCGAGCCGATGCCGGAGATCCTCGTACTTCCTCCGCCACGCTCAAGCACATCGTCAAGATCTTATCAGCGCCGGCGTACCACTCGTCCTTCCTCCTCCACTCGGACTAACCCATCCCCTCCTTAATTTCTTAGTCTTTTGTTTACGAGTGTTTCATTTTTTTTCTTTTGTCTAGACATCAAATATGTACTTCTCTCGGTGTATTCTTCCCATTTTTTTTATTTTTGCTGAAATGCAAGGGAGAGAATAGATAGAAAAAATTTGTTGTCTTGTTTAGGGGAGTCTCTCTCACCCGCTGTAAATATTGTCTTTAAATTCAATGAATTAATGCATTTCGTTACAATTTTCTGAGTTTGATGATTAATGCAAGTATTTCTAAGTTTCCATCAAATATGTTTTCTTGCTTAGCATCGTCATTAAAATCAATGCATTTCATTACCAATTCTTGCTTTGATAGACATGAAATCTTAAGTTATTTTCTAAGCAACTTTACAAAATCGGACTTATAACACTAACAAGTTTTTGTCTAAGTATGGAATGCCTTTCATCAAAAAGGGGCGATTGAAGACTCGGACTTTATACTTACACGTTTCGAGTTCCATCCAGGAATCGGTATAAGAACTCTTCTCTCATAGGGTTTTGATTTCAAGTCATTCTATGTATCTTATAAACTTTTGTGAGTGATATAACATTTCCTCCGAGTATTATAGAATCTATTATGCTACTTTCGCCGACTCGATTGACTCGGAAAGCATACTTTTACATACCTCTTCACACTTAGTTATGAGTCACCCAACACTCGGATATATCGCATATTCAAACACTATATTTTCCGCGCTTAAACTCGAGTCCGACTTCATGGTTCGAGAATTACATTGTTCCAAGTCGGTATACTTAGTTTGAATTGTGTTTAGTCTAGATCAAGTCTATTTACTCTTATATTCTTTATCTAACTTGATTGTCCTCTAGACTCGACTAGGATGGAATTTGAGTTTCATGGATATTAGACTCGTAAAATTCCATTTCTTTTCCGACTCGGATAATTAGTCACTTAATTATTTTAATTATATTATTATATGTGCCTAATCTTGGACCAAAGTATTTTATACTTTGAGAACCAAATTGATTTACTTTTGTAGGTTATTCAAACGAGGCTATCCCAAATTTGAATTACAAAAGTAACCGGCTTTAAAACGTCAAATCACCAGACATACAAGGCTTTTTCCACCTCCGACCTAGCCCCGGACACTATGTCGGGATTATCCGCTTCCAAAACTGGAAATCTACAACACCAAGCCCAACCGTGGTTTCCACCTTAGTTTTCAAGATACCACCGGTGGTTTTGGGACTTCCAAAGGAGTCAAGAACCATTGCTCAATGTTCATATCCCAACGGATATTTTCCGAGTGATCGAGAAAATCCTTTACAACGATCACAAAGGACCTCCAGTCGGAAGATGGACACAACGGCTAAGCTGCTTGGTCATCTATATATAGAAGCCAAATTTCAAGACTTAAAGATGGTCGAATCTATTGTTAATACACATACTTGATCAAAAGTCATCGTATTCATTCTCAATCTTCTACTTACAACTCCAATTACGTATTTCATAACTTTCCGAGTTGTAAGGTCATGTACTCGATTACAAACACTTTCTTACTCTCTAAGTAAAGTCCCTTGACCGAGCTGTAAGGGTTAACTCAACTCAATTGTCCCTAACTCGTAAGGGTGATCTCGGTTAGGAAGTACTAGATTAAATAAGATAATTTCGAGTCTAGGAAAACCTTGTAAGGAGTTGTCTAAGGGAGCAACTCGAGGTTAAGTCGATCTATCGTATTTTATGGACTCAAAATAGTGGATTCAACTTCGTGCTTGGATTAGCACGGTCAGTGGTTTTTGCCCCGGGAGGGTTTCCATGTACTTTCCGAGTTATTACTTTTCCGAGTACATTCTAGACTCGGACAGTTTTAGAATTCGTTTAATATGTTTCTTCACTGCTTCTTGAATTATGAGTTTATGCTTTTCCGAGTGTATCCTTGCCGCTGACTCACATCGGATCCTTATTTGCTTTAATTTTCAAGAAAGTTTCCTCATCACCCTATTCACCCCCTCTAGGGTGATTTATACTCTCCAAGAGTAATCCTTCGAGTAGATAAATTCACAATGGTCAATCTTACAAGAGAAGGACATAAACGAGATCAACTTGTGTGGCATCACAAGCGGGACAAGTGTTCTATGTTGAGGACCCGACCAATGATAATGAAGGTTTGCTCGGGAGAGTCCGAGTCACCCTAGAGGGGGTGAATAGGGTGATAGAAAATTCTTCTAGAAAATTCGCACTTTTGTGCGTAAATGTTGCAAAGACAGATTCCGAGTCTAAAGACAGAGTCGAAAAGATTGGACTCGAAGTCGATGAATCGAAGAAGCAAGAGCACTAAGGCCGTCTCGAGCCTAGAATGAACTCGAAAGTGAACACAGAGATTTTACGTGGAAACCCTCCCGGGGCAGAAAACCACGGCCCGTGTCAATCCGGACACGAAGTCAAATCCACTATTTTGAGTCCACAAAATACCGTGAACTTGATCGAACCCGAGTTGCTCCCTTGGACAACTCTATACAAGTTTTCCTAGACTCGAAATTCCCTTATCTCGATCTAGTACTTCCTAGCTGAGATAACCCTTACAGCTAGGGACAACTAAGCTCGAGTTAACCCTTACAGCTTAGTCAAGGGACCTTACAAAGAATGTAAGAAGTGTTTGTAACGAAGTACAAGACCTTACAACTCGAAAGTAATGAATTACAGAGTGGGAGTTGTAAGTTGAAGATTGAGAGTAAATACAATAACTTCTATCAAGTAAGTGTATAGACAATATGTTCGGCAACCTTCAAGTCTTGTGAAGTGGCTTCCATTTATAGATGACCAGGCAGAGTAGCCGTTATCTTCATCTCGCTGACCGAGAGTCCTCTCGTGACCGTTGTGAAAGGCTTTCCGAGTCACTCGGAAAGTATCCGTTGAAATATGGACGTTGGACAACGGTTTAACTCTCTTGGAAGTCCCAAAACCATTGGTTGTGTCTTGAAAAGTGTGGTGAAAACCACCGTTAAGCTTGACGTTCCAGCTTTTCCGGATATGGAAGCGACAGTTTCGACACAATCTTCGGGACTAAAGCGGGGAAGGTGAAAAGCCATATCTCGCTGGTGATTTGACGTTCGAAGCCGACTACTTTTGTAGTTTGAAAAGATATCCTCGATTGAATAACCTACAAAAGTAAAACACCTTCGGTTCTCAAAGTATAGAGTACTTTGGTCCAAGGTTAGACACAGATAATAAAATAATCATGATAATTAACCAACAGATTATCTCGAGTCGGAGAAGAAATGGAATTTTCCGAGTCTAATATCCATGATACTCGGAATTCCATAATACTTAGTCTTAAGCACGGAATCAAGTTCTAATCAAATAGTAGAGATAGAAAAACTTGATATAGACTAAGCATGAAATGAACTACGAATGCCGATTCTCGCAAACAATAGAGTAAATAGCCACAAGTTAGACTCGAGTGAGAGTGGACTCGGAATAAAGAACAAGTTTTCCGAGTCGCTAACCGAAAAGTGATTAAAGAGATATGTGAAGGCCGAATCGCATAGAAAAGATACTTTTTAACTCAAGTAAGTTTCTAAGACACAGAGAATGCCTTGGAATCAAAACTCTATATAAATGACATCGTTATACCTGATTCCTTTTGCATGACTCGGAAAGATATAGAGCAAGTGTCCGAGTCTTCGGATAAGTTGTCTATTGTTCTTCAAGGAAAGAGGCACATTACCTTTGGGAATGGTGAAGATGTGAGTGAGTTTATTGATGAGACCCCACCTTTCTCATTAGAATTTTTTGTCGAAAAGGAGGATGTGCATTTTGGAGAGTATTTAAGATTTGATCATAAGGAAGCATATATATATATTGAAGATTAGTCTAGAGAAGGGCAAAAAAGGATCACTAGTGGTGTTTAAATGAAAACCTTGTTGCACTGGTAATAACTTTATACATTTATTCAAAACGACGACTTTGTTACATTATTATTAATAGGTACTTATAGTGATTAATCAAAGAAAACACTAATTAAGCGAGAAAATATAAATTAATACCCCTAACCATTGTAACCAAACACAAATAACATCTTACAACTCAAGAAAAAGGACTAAAAATTATTACACACCATTTTTTGGCAAAAATAACCATAAAATAAAAAATCCTACTACAAGTAAGAACTCAATGTGCCAAATCCAAGAATCAAGTCTCGTATTACCTTTCTTTTCATTGAATAACCTTTATAACTTCATTTGGGATTTGTCCAGGGCCCTAAATACTTCGAAATGAACTTCCATTAGTTTTTTGCAAGTGTCTTGCTTTGTAGCTAAACTAGTTGAGGCATGTCTATGCTTATTTACAATAGTTCTACATATGAACCATGGTAATAAGTCACCTATTACAATGGTTCTTAAATGAACTCGTGGTAATAGGTCGAGTAACCTTTCACTACAAATCTTTGTGGAACCCTAGTAATAGGGGTACCTATTACAACGGTTTTCTCTAGGAACCATTGTAATCGGTTTGTAATAGGTCACTCTTTGCTCTCCTCTCACAAACACTCCTATCACAAACGCTATCATCTCTCTCACCCAACACCGGCGACAAGGTTACTTCCACCGTCACCATCGTCGTCTTTAGCCTGTTGTTGTGATCTTATTCCACCTACCGTCTTCATTTGCCTATCACACCATCTCTCTTTCTCTCTCTACTGTTTCTTCTAGGTATCCAACTTGTCTCTTTTTTTGTTTGTTCACATTGAATTCTAGAAATGTTTAAGATTTTGAGAAATGGGTTTGCGAAATTATGAGAACTAGTGGAGGAAGGAATTATGGTTTGGGGTTTGGGGTTTGGGGTTTAGTTCAAGCAACTACAAAACCTCTCTCTCGTTTTGTTTTTTCACTTAAAATTCTTGAAATGTTTCATATTTTGAGAAATAGGTTTGGGGAATGATGAGAAATGGCAAAGGAAAGAAGAATGGTTTAGGGTTGAGGGTATAGTTTAAGCAACGAAGAAACTTCTCTCTCTTTTTCCCTTTATGTTATTCTTGAAATATTTGAGATTTTGAGAAATGGGTTTGAGAAATGAAGAGAAACGGTGAAGGAAAGAATTCAGGTTTAGAATTTAGGGTTCATGATGAATAGTTAAGGATGAGCAACAATGAAACTATGTAATGATTTTGTTTATCCTTCTTATAAGTTATAATGGTGGAGTAGGGTACTCCTAACAAAAATTTATCTAATATTAGCGAGAAGACGAAAAGATGAATAATGAAGAAAAAGGAGAAGTGGCACGTAGCAAAAAATCTATTGATGCTAACTAAGGTTCTCTCCAATTAGCACTAGAATCCCATTAGTTAGAGGAAAAAAGTCAGCATTGATATCTCAGTAATGCCTCTTTGATTAGTTCATAGCCTATATTGTACACATATATCAATACTAATGCATATGTAGACACCTAAAAATATCATCCTTTTTCTATTTATTTATTTTATTAATTATTATTAGTCTAATGATGAAATCCGAGTCTTGTTTGCAAACTCAAGGTCATGATCGGACTAAAAACGGCATCACAAAAGCTAGTAAATGACAAAACACCCATTAGCACCACAAAATCAACCTATTATTTGCTTGGGCCAGCCCACAACCTTTTCGTTTGGCTTAACCAAGCTAGGCTTGGACTCCCAACCAGGATCCTAACTAGTGTTGGTCCTCCAACCCTGCGTGAAGTGTATCATTTTACTCTTCTTCAATAGCCAAATGCGGCACACTCCACAAATGTCCGTACGATGTTGTTTCCAATCAACACTAGGTCGCGAGGACTTAGCAAACGACGTTGTTTTGGTCATATCAATATCTGGTTTATTCCTTTATCCATATCCGGTATTTTCAGGTCAGGTTTAAGCTAAATTCGACATCTAGAGGTCATTTTTAGAGTTTTACAAACCCTAAAAATTACTATAAATAACGGGTTTCTCCGCCCCGCTTCATTTGCTGCACCATTTTCAACTAGAAAACCCCCTTATGCTGAAACTTTCTTTCTCTCTCTCTCTCCCACACTCTCTTCTCTCTATTTCTCAATTACTCAATTCAAGTAGCAATTTCTAAACTCACAAAAAAGGGCCTTCTTTTTCCTCTTTTGCTTGTCTCCGCCCTACCGTCTCTATGTCTGAAGTCCGATCGTGTTTCAAGCCTTGCGGGTGGGTCTACCCGAGGAAACACTTCCACCATCTCAGAGTTTTTTTATTAAATTTGAGTTATTTATTGCTTTCCATATTTTGGATTCAAGACAAACCGCTCACATTCATCGCCTCCTGTTGTAATCTTTTATTTCTCACTTTCTCTTTTCGATTTTCTTTCTTTTATTACTTCCTTTATTGCTTTCATTTAATTGCTTTCTTTACGACTTTACATCATATTTTAGTTGCTTTAATTTCTGCATTATGCATGTTATTTGCTTGACTTTCTTAACGTGATTTAAACTCGCTTTTAAATTATTAGAGGCCTTCTTTCCGAACGAGCGAAATGAAGAGCATCCCTCTTTGTTTCATACCTTCGCCTCCGAACATCAGATCATTGGTTTAAGAGTGATGGAGTCCTTTTAAAAATCTATTATGATTTTGAGTTTTTGTACTAAATTTAGAAAAGTGCTTATTTTATTTTTGTTGGTTTTTATTCCTAAACTAATCGGCGACTCCCTCTTTAATGCTTTTTATTATGAAAATTGCCTTTTGGCATTCCTGGTAAAAATTAGAAATAAAAAAATGGTAAATTTTGGACAATAAAATGATTTCTAAAACCGCCAATCAAACCCTTCCTAAAAATATTTCTTTCAAAAGTCTTATCATCATTCGCTTAATAAGCACACCTCGCGTGAAGCCGACATTCGTTGCTCTTATAGCATGTCGTTCTTGTGTTTCAAAAACATTTTATTTATGAGTGAACTAGAAGGACCTCTAGTTGGTGCAATCAAAGACCTTACGAGATAGTTGCGAAGCAATGGAAAGGCTTCAAGTCTAACATATGCATTGTATATATCCACAAAATGAAAGGAGGCCAAGGCATAAGGCGGACCATGGGAGGCCTACAACTTCATAACTAAGGATTAGTTGAAGAAGTTCGAACAACAAGCCTCCATTGAAGAATTATGGGTAATTTAACATTCTTTCTCTATTTTTTTTTTAAGTATAGAATTTCTTTTTAATTATTAGGGTAATTAAAAGATTGCAGTACCATTATTGTTGTATTTTTATAATGTTTACTTGAGTAGGCCCTAAGTGAAGCCAACAAAAAGAGGATTAAGTCTAATGTGTATCCCCATGTGATGTCCCATGGGTGATATGTAGAGGTGAATGAGAAGTTATTGAAGCAGAAGCTTCAACGACTTCAAAATGAAGTCAATGAAGGCGCCATGGTAAATCCTTCACATATTTGTATTGAGAGGGACGAGTCATGGGTCGAAGGAAGAAAAAGGAAAGATTGCACCTTTCTCACAATGGAAACCGAAGTCGTTGTTCGATGAATTGTGTGTTTCATGAATAATTAATTACTTCCATGCACTTATTGGTTAATATGAATTATCTAATGACAATTTTTTCCCTTATTATAGGAGTTGTTGTCTACTTCCGATGTCATTGACTCGCATTGGGAGGAAAAGCAAGTTAGCCAAGTCAACATTGAGGCAATCATTTCGAAATTGATTCCTCAAGCGAAAAGCAATTGGCAATTGAGATAAAATAGCAAGGGGCTAATGAGGTGGAAGAGAATGTGACGGCCTAGTTCATGGAATACATGTCCAAGATGGGTATGTCGACACCGAACGTGGAAGACTTATGTGAGGGTTAACCCATACCCCACACACCAGCGAGTGGTAAAGCAAGCTCACCCGACGAAGAGTTGGAATTGTTAATCAAAACATGATTTGCTATCTAATGTATGTTTTCTTTCAACCAATTCGTATACTTGAAAGTTTAGTTTTGTCTTTCGACTAAATTTAACTTTGAATGAATGGTTGTTGTGAAACTCGGCTCTGTGGCCATTGAGTCAATGGCGTATATAATTTGGATATGTGGTCAAGGTATACATTGATATGACATATGATGCATGTTGTTCTTTTGATGATTTTTATAATTTGTTGAATGAATGTTGTATACATTCTAGGTTATTGTTGAACACGGGCATATGGTCGTTGTGTGAGTGAATATTATTTGTGTTCTTTTTCGATTGAGTGTTATTATCCCGGGAAAAGGTTCGCTTTTAGGGAAAACTCGTCTAATTTTCTCAATGATACTTCGTAGTTTAAGTGGTCTCACAATGATTGCTCGAGGTATGAATTGATAAGACATGTGATGCATGTTGGTAATTGTTATCCTCATTCTTATATAGCCGATCAAGCGCATGGTAGCTTATCATCACCATCCTCTTGATCACATTGTGGTAAAGGCTATTATTTAACCCATCCAGCCACATGCCCTAATTTATGAGGTAGCGCTCATGGAGGATCACATGAAGGTTATGGTGAATGAAGCTATGAAAGGATAGGTGATTGTTAGTTGTTGATCACTTCAGCACATTTTCATACTCGTTGACAAAATGGTCAACTGTTTTATGGTTTGGACCCGAGTTTGGTCATCCTCATGCATTTAACGATATTTGTTTTTATTTTAAAACCGTAAATTCAGTTTATATAATATTTAAATGTTATTACTATGAACTCTATGATTTAATTGTATATTATTGTCCTATGCGAATTAGGACCGTAGAAGGGTTGCTCGTGACAAGAAGATTGCCAAGCCAATTCGTAGTCATAAGACGGAGCAATCAGCGACCGATAATCCTATAGAGAAAGTCAATGAAAGTGAAGTTCTCCAACCTCGTTAACAATGCATTTTCGTAGTGGACTAAGAGTGTCCTTGATTTGGAAAAACAATTACCATTGGACGGAGTAGTTCATAATACAACATAAAAACAAGTGTTGGGGTACAACGGTGATGGTGACAAAGACTTCGCCATCTTCCCGAGAGAACTTATTGCAATTCATAATGATGTAGGAGATCAATACAAACAAGTATAGTGTTCAAATTAATGTGAGTTACTATATAAAAGATCATTTATGTTAAGTTTTATTTCCAACTACTTACGTAAAATTAATATGTACTAGGTTGCTCCAAAGTGCGACTCACACCATAGGCATTGAGACGGTCGAGTTTTGTGGTCCGGAAGCAATCAAAGAACTAGGTCGGTCATTTGAAGAGAGATCCGAAGTTATATCCAACCTAATGGTGAGGAGGATGAAGACATGTCATTTAGCACTATTAATTGAGAAATAAGTGTACAAACCTAAATAATTATCCTAAAAATTTAATAATACATGTTATTGTTTATATTTGATGTTGTTTGTGTCGATGTAGTCATCATGAGATGCTTGCTGCTATTTATTCAAGGCGTTACGTGGCTTATTTGCTCAATCCTCTAGGTCAACCTTTGAGGCTAGACATTCAACGGATTCACAAGTCCGGAGTTCACTTAATCATTTTCATTGCATTTGTTAAATATTCTTTCAATTATTGTATCTCTTTATGATATATTTCATATACATGATCATAATTTTAATTTTTTATTCATTAAATTCATAAATTGTGCTAGGAGTTTTCAGTATTAAAAAGGTCCGACACCTAATTAAAGGGGTCGTGATGGAGCAGATTGTTGTGAATGTTATGGTGAGGTTTTCTTACAAAGCTTTAAATTAGTTTTTTTGGATAAATTACTTTTTTGTAGCTACTAATGTATGTGTTAGGAATATATGTATACATTTCTATTTTTTTATTAGTGCCATAAGCAATCGAGGAACGTGGAGTGTGGGTTCTGCGTTCTACAATACATGAAGGAAATTGTGAAGCTACTAGATTTTATAATTCCAAATCCATGTCGAAGAAAGGTACTTCTAATCAACCTTAACTATTACTATTATTTACCAAAATTGAATTGAATTAGGAAATTTATATGACGAAGGGTTCAAGCATACCACTTGGATTAATATTCAAGAAGGCTAAGAGTTCGCTATCATCCTAGGAGAGAAGTCTGGTCTAGAGTATAGGGCTAATAGTTTGCTTACTCCTTGCCTTTTCCTATTCTCAATTGTTTTGCCTCTAATAATGAAGAAGAAATACCTAAAAAAGAATTAAATAAAGTCGTGGAAGATCATGATAATCGCTCACCTATCCTCTATGATATTATTACCATTAACCTAGGGACACCCGAGCAGCCTCGGGAGTTTAAGATTAAGAAGTCTTCAAGTGTAGAAGAGCGGAAGCACTTTACTTCACTCTTGACATAATTCATCGATGTCTTCGCTTGCTCTTATAAAGATATGCCAGGAATAGACTCGAGCATAGCAATACACAAAATTCCACATTATGAAGATGCTAAGCCAACTAAACGAAGCTTCATAGGATGAAACCTAAATGGCTCCGAAAATAAAAGAAGAAGTCCATAAGCAGTTGGATACAAGGTTTATTAGGGTCGTGCACTACCCTCGGTAGGTAGCAAACATTTTACTAATTCCAAAGAAAGACAAGTGATGTGTGTTGACTTCAGGTATTTGAATAAAGCCATCGCAAAGGATGACTTTCCTTTACCCCACATAGATGTTTTAGTTGGAAACACGACAGCCGTGGGTTACTCTCCATTTGGATGGCTATGCCATAGCCAAATAAAATTGCAAAATAAGACATGGAAAAGACTACCTTTATCACAAAATGGGGAACTCATTATGTGGTAATGCCATTTGGGTTGAAAAATTACCGAGGCCACATATCAAACAATAGTTATGACTTTGTCTGCATGATATGATCCACAAGGAAGCTAAGCTCAATGTGGACGATATGATCATCAAATCAAAAATAGGTTCAAGCACTTACGTAGCCTTAAGAAGTTCTTCGAGGGGCTCCAAACTACAACATGCATCTCAACCCTAAAAAATTTGCCTTCAGAGTAATATCAAGCAAGTTATTAGGTTATGTAGTTAGTCCGAGAGGAATCAAAGCTGATCCATCCAAGATCAAAGCTATTTAGCAAATGCCACCTTCAAAGAATGAAAAGGACGTATGTTTCATCCAATATTACGTCATTCATACCCTTATTTACTTAGTTTTTGAGTTTTAAAATAATACATGTCAAAGATTATTACTTGGTTAATTTACTTTTGTAGGTAATAAGTTGAATCGAGATAATAGGGCAAAACTTTAGCCAAAAAGGAAGCAAAACGAGGAAGATAATGGTGTGCATAAAAAGTAATGCATTTCGCATGGCTCGCGAAGCATCGCATGGGTACATGTGCAGACTTGCATGACTATGCAAGCTGACCAAACATTTTTAGAGACTTGCACAGGCACTAATGTAGTTTTTGTACAAAAATGCAAGTGTCACATAGGTACCCGCGCAACAACCTAGTTTTCTTTTTTTTTTTTTACTCCGTTTTTATAAGCTATAAAAAGACAACATTAGCTATGACTTTTAGGGCTCGATTTGATGGATTTAAGGAGACCTTCTAGGGTTCTTGCTTAACCAAACTAAAACCCTATTAGGGGAAGATTAGTTAATAAATTTGTACAGGATTTGGGATTCAAGCCTTAAATTTTAAGTCAAGCAAATGTTTCCTCATTCTTTTTCCTCTTTACTTCAACTTTATTATTTTGGTTCTTTAATTTAGTTCGAAAATCCCATTTTTATTAGTTTTAGATGTTAATTAAAGTTAGATTAATCATTTCTTAACGTATCTAAGTTTAATTAATAAATTGATGTTCTTATTCAAGTTAGTTTGTGTTCATTTGTTCTTTAGTTTAGTTGTTAGATTAATTTTATGTTTTTATATTCATTATTATTAAAGTTGGTTGCTTTGGTTGTGATAAGCCTTCTTAATGGCTAATTGATCTCGTTTAGGCCTTAACTTATAAGAACCGTAATTTTGGGTTATGTAATTGTATGAGTTAAACTTATTATTTAGCCTTAATGAATAAACTAGATCGAATGGCTAAAATATATACGTGGATACATACCTTCGTGAATTTATTTGAGCGAATTATTATTAGTTCGTGTAACTATTATTAGTGAAGCGTATTAATTCTTTCCTCTGAATTTTCCACCCGGGCTAGCCAAATAGAACCCCGGACCCCTTATACCACTTACTTAGGTTTATCCTAAGTGGTGCTTAGCAAAAGAAAAAGAAAAGAAAAGTAGAAGAGGGGCTATTAGGTGTTAAGTATAAGGAGGATTAGTGTAGAGCTTGGAAAAGTGGCCTTTCCCGAGTAAGCCACGACGAGAGACAGAGAGAAGACCAAAAGAAAGAGGGAATGGGGGGAGCAGAAAAAAATAGGGACCGAAGCGGGGAAAGGGAGGGCGAGCGAGAGAAGCAGAGTGAGAGACGGAGGGAGAGAGTGTGAGAGTCGGCAAAGGGGCTAGTGGCCCGCCCGCACGGTGAGAACGTCGTGACCGATGAGCAAAGAGAGAGAAAGCAGGGCATTGAGGAGCTAAACACAAACACGAGAGAGAGAGAGAGAGAGACCGGTGAGACAGAGGGAAGGAGAAAGAAAGCAAAAGGAGAGCGAGAGGCCGAGGATGCCGGCGAGCACGGCAGCCGGCGGACCCAAGGATAGCATCCGGTGACGCGGGTAAACGGCGAGCGAAGGAAAGAGCGAGGGATTGCGACAGAGTGAGAGATAGGGAGGACTGGAAAAGGAATGACCACTATGGGAATAGAAACCGGTGGGTGAGCACGCAGTGGCCGGAAAGTGAGAGAACGATGGCTGGGCCGGAGAAAGAGTGAGGTCAACCGAGAGGTCGAGACCCAAAGAACCGAGAATGAGAAACAGAATGGGAAAGCGAGAGATTGAGAAAGAACCGGGCAAAGGGAGATTGAGGTTAATATGGAGCGAAGCAACGTGAAGGGGAGAGCACGAGACAAAGATAGTCAAAGACGAAGGGGAAGAACAGGAGGGCAAGGAACCCAAATCAATTCATCCAAATCAACTTCACAAACCCTAGAATTTGAGGTGGGTAGTCTTATACTCTAAACCATTAGTAATTTCGAAATCCAACTAAATTTATTATGAATATTGAATGTTTGTTGTGAATATTGAATGGTTATGTTATAAGAAGTAGTTAGGGCGGAATTAGAACTTGAGAGAATCTGATTAGGTATTAAGGCTGAATTGGAAATCTTGAAATTATGACGAAGTTAGATTGCTTAGGTCGAAAGAGTAATATTGAAGTTTCAATTAGCAATTAAGTTGCGATTTGGGTGCGAATTACTTAGAGATTTCTTGAATTTGCGGCATTGGGAGATAATTGCTAATATTGGGAAATAACAAGTTGAAGTACAAAGGGGAGTATAAGTCCATATTGATTGATGCACAATTGAGGCATGGGAGTGAGAAGTGGGTGATTGTTAGGTTAATTGAGTTCAAAATATATTTAAATCCTTGCGGTTGAACTAAACTTGAAGAAAACCGGTGCTAGTGAAATTTTTGAGTGATGAAAGGAGATTAAGAGTTATATGATTAAGTATGAAAGGAGATTAAGAGTTATATGATTAAGTTTGGGCGAGAAAGAGTTGATTAATAAGGTAGAAACATAAGATGAGAGTTTAAGGTAAAGATGGCAATTTGTGAGAATTTGGGGCGTTGGAGTTAAGTGGTGATTACTTGGGGTTGTTGTGGCCCGGAGAAGTTTTAGTTCTTGAACTCATTAGGCTTGAAAATGAATTAAGTTAAGGGAAATGGACGTTGGAGTATAGAAGAGGATCAGGAAATTGTAGTATCAAGGGAATATGTATCTATGTTTATTAATTATAGTTTTGAAAGTGGAGTTAGACGAGAATTACGCATATGAGAATATGAGATTCTTACTTGAGTAAGATATGGACAAATATGAGTTAATGCTAGATACTTGGGTGAATGTTTATGTTAATGTGCTAGTTTAGAATGCAAAGTTTTAGTACGGAGATGCTTGACGCATGAAGTGACTTAATTCCAAGTGTGGTTGAAAAGTTAGTTTTGAAAAGAGTTGAAATGTTTACACGAAACAATGCTTGAATATGATTCTTGATAACTAATTTTTAAGCTTGAAATGTGTTCTAAAGAAGTGAAACCGAGTTGAGAAAGTAATTTTAGAGGGTGGCACATGGTGCCATGTCTTCTATGATATTAAACTGAATTGAGATTGTGGTTTAAAACCAAGTTTGATAAGTGACTGTGATCACTTCAGTTTTGGACAAATTTTGAGCTAAGGATTGTTTAGACCGGACAAAGGAGATAGTCATGCGTATCGGGCCATGGGGTCCTTGCGTATCAGGATGCCCATCTACTAGAGAGGTTGATTCTTTCCTAATGAGGAAAGTAGATCCTTCCAGGTATTTGACTAAAGATAGGTCCCGGTAACCTGAGTTAATGGGTCGCGCCCGAGAAAACCGTCTAGTGCTAGTTTAATTGTCTAAAGCCCGAAAAAGATATTCGATCTATGATTGATAGTATTTGAAAGAAGGTGCAGAGGGTCACCTTGTTTGAAGTGATTCAATTCCCAAAATTATTGCAAATCGTGCTTTTGAATGATTAAAATGTTATGATCTTTAAGTTGCAAGAGGTTTCAGGAGATTTCGGTAAAAAGTGTCTAAATTTGTACTACGTTATTATACTTCCCCGATTTCAATATTATGAGTAGTATGTGTAAAGAATTTCCTTTTAAGAGTTTAAGACTTTGCGGTGAGCTCGTTGTTTGCTCATCCCCACAAATTTCCCCCTTTTCCCTCCTAGTGTTGTAGGTACACTCTCGGGAGGTGTGTGCGGTACTTAGCATATTCCGGACTTCGCTGATTATTGTTTCATTGTTTGCCGAGTGATTCAAGTTACGGACGTGCATTTCCTATATATCCAAGTATTGTAGTTTGTAATTTAGTTCATATAGTTTGTACGAAATGTATCTTGAACCTTTAAGATTGTTATAAGTTTTGCTTCATGATTGCTTAGATTCGAGCGTGTGCCCGTTGAGTTGTATACTCCAAGCGTGTAGCTCATCTTGTTAAATTATGACTTCTATGCAAGGTTTTAAGGCTTTAAGCCTAGGGGATAGTTCATATTACAAACAAAACTTTGCCGAAATTTTTAGAAAATTTTCAAACTCCTTTAGGGAAATTTGCTTTGTTACCTTT
The DNA here is from genome assembly GCA_021018815.1 of Talinum fruticosum. NCBI lineage: Eukaryota > Viridiplantae > Streptophyta > Magnoliopsida > Caryophyllales > Talinaceae > Talinum > Talinum fruticosum. The sequence goes on along the minus strand of JAITYX010000121.1, from coordinate 997,119 downwards.
AAATCTTAATTAGAAAGTCAAGCCGACACCTGAATAAGCCTTGGGATTTCCTTATAAGGAGCTCCGGCGATATAATACTCCTAGGGTGGGATTTGAGGTGTTACATAACTCACCTAGTTTATCCTTGTTAAGGATTGTTTCTCACACATACAATGCGTTCCGTAAAATACCCGAAAAGGGTTTTTTATCTTAATTTTAAGGTGGTTGGTCTATCACTAAAAAGGTGGAGGCCATTTGCTCATCGTGGATACAATGAATAGTCGGGATTTTGGGATGAAACAGCCCGAATATGAGCTAGGTTCATAGGCTGCTACTCTTGTAGTTCGATTGAGCTAACCCCACTAAATTAGGTGGTTAGAAAAATTAGATTAGCTTATGTCCCTCGAAAGTGTGGCTTGAGTGGGCTTTGATGGTACAACTGACCACTCTTAAATACTTCGATTGGCTTAGTTAAGTTTAGGGTTGTCTTGGTTAATTAGCTCATTAAGTGGTGAAAGTACAACTCAAATATATTTTTATTATTTTTTGAGGATTAGTTTAAGTATCATAATTATCCCTCCTTTTGATTACCTATCTTGAAATTTTAAGATAGCTTTAGTATTTGTAACATAACTCTTTGTGACATGACTCGTGGTTGTCGGCTACCTACAACTATGCCATTCACATGCGATTATAAATTTAATACATAATTTTTCCCAACAATGTATAGAGTTTTCTAGGACATTTTCAGTATATTAGTCACTTAACATCAAAACGGACTATGGTATATGAACCAATATTCAAGAAGCTATAAAAGGGAGCAAAACCTATTTTGGATGAGGAATGCCAAGCAACGGTTGAGAAGGTAAAAATGTACATGGCTAATCCACTAGTCTTAGTTCCGGTGCAACCCAAAAACTGTTGTTGTTATATCTCACTGTAGACATTGAAAACGTGTCATCCTTATATTTTTATTTGAGTTATTTAGTTTTGTCAGCCCAAGTGTTGAAATTCCAGTCCCGTATGCAATCTCGGGTCATGATTGGACCGAAAAGCGCGACAAAAGCTAGTAAACGACAAAAGATTGATTAGCACTACAAAATTAGCCTATTGTTTTCTTGGGCAGGCCCACCAACCCTTTATCGGTCGATCCATGGTAGGTTGGGACTCCCAAGCCAGGATTCGAATCGGCATCGGTCCACGGCCCATCGTTTCACTTAGTGTCAACGACCAAATGCGGCATATGCACCCAAACGTCCGTACGACGTCATTTCTAGCTGACCTCGAGTTCCAGCAAGCTTGGAATCACGTCATTTTGGTCGAGCGAATATTTTACCTTATCCCTTGTGGCGATTCTGGGCCCAATTCAAGCTAACTCCAACAGCTAAAGTGACTTTTAGGGTTCATTTTGAATCTAAAACTCACAATAAATAGTGGTCTTCACCTAATTCATTTGTCTGCACCATTTTCATCCGGAAAACCCCCTTATGCTAAAAATTTCTCTCCCTCACTCTCGCCCACACTCTCCTCTTTCTATTCATCACTTACTCTACTCGAGTACCCACTTCTAAATCTACTAAAATAACCCTCTTTTCATCATTTCTTTTGTCGTTGCTCTACCATTACACTACCGAAGTCCGTTCGTACCTCATGTCAGTGGGTTAACGTGAGGGCGTTATTCATACACCCTTTTTAGTTTACTTTATAGTTTTCTTTTAATTTCAGCTTTTTTTCCTCTTTTGGATTGTGGATTGAAGTTATATCGCATTTAATTCCTCCTCGTCCAATGTAATTTTTATTTATTTCCTCGCTTTCTTTTATCACTTTATTTATTTCTTTATTTACCGCGTTGTTGATTGTTTTGATAGCATGTTATGAGTTCTTTAATTCAATAATTTGCATGTTGGTTAACGGTTTGATTTAACGCAATTTTAACTCACAACTTAGATTAGTAAACGTTGTCTATTGACGGGCAAAATGAAGAGCACTACTCCTCATTTCGGGCCTTTTCCCTCGAACATCGAATCATTAGTTTGACCAATGGAGTCCTTTTTCAAAACCTTTTCTAAGTCTAGTGAGGAAACTCTTCCATTTATTTTTGTTAGTTTTTATTTCTCAAAACTTATTGGCGAATCCTTTGTTTCGGCTTTTATTTCTTAAAATTACATCTCGGCATTTCAGGTAAAAAAGCTGAAAAAATGGGTCATTTTGGCAGCTACTAGTTACCAGTTAGAGCAGGAGTCAACTGGCACCGGCTAGTAACCGAGTTTAGCTCTTGACCTACGCAATTTGCATTGCCTAACCTATAAGCTTTGTGGAAAATGAATTTTTTACTTTTTTACTCTTTTACTTTTAAAATAACATCCCAAGACTTTCCTAAATTTAATTTTGAAAATAAAATGGTTAATATAAATCACCAATAAAACTTTCACCTCAACTACTTTGAACAATGTAATTCTAAAAATTGTCTTAATACGACACCCACCTTGCCTAAAAATAATTGAAATCAATTTTCAAAAAGAAGAGTCCACACTAATTTTTGAGTAAGGAAATGTGGCACACTGCCTTCTTATGGGGATGAGTCATGGTTCCTATAGTGGCAACTCTGGTATGGAAATCACTTATTAATAAGGTGAGACTTGAAAATTTGAATTGTGAGTTTTACAATGTTTTCATTACAAAATTTTGCAATGTTGCGACCTTGGACATAGTTACTCTTTTTTGGATCTATGGGCTTTAACCATTACGGACCCTTTTCGGAGAGGTCGAATCATTATCTTGGTGGGTCCACCTAACTTAACAATGAGGTGTGATTACTCTCCACTCATAGAAAGCTCTCGTGATCTTTTACGGGCATTGAAAATTCAGGTCCCGCTATGCATTACATAGGGGACAAAATTTTCAAACTATGAGCCACCATGTTTATCTTACCATGACTTTCCTTATGAATATAACACCTTGGCAGTCTAGATTATACCATTTGTCATTTGCATGCTTGAATGCGTGTGGATGAGTTAGTATTTAACCTTTTTTTGAGACTTTAGATTAGTAGGTTAGACAATTGAGGTTCGCTCAAATAACCCTTGCATGGATGCAAAAATAAAATATAATAACAAACCTCCTTCGATCAGTCCATTTTTGTGCATTTTAGCCAAAGTCAAAATTTCCTTCCTCCTTAAGATCTGCCCATTTATGTGCATTTTCGGAGCCAGTTGAATTCCTTTAAATCTCAGTCCAAAAAATTATGAACGGGCCATAGCCGTCGATCCTGGCCAGGCTCGGCTACCGATCCATCTCTCGGGTTGGGTCATTCCATGGACCCATTCCATACTCCGGTTGGTTGTAGGTTCTTGCTTTCTTTTTGAATTCATCTTAAATTTAGGATGAGTCCATTGTTGCATTTAATAAATTTTAAATTCATTTTAGATTTAGGATGATTCCTTTCTTGCATGTAGCTAATTTTAAATGTATTTCAAAATTAGGTTAGTTCTTTTGCATTAGCCGATTTTGAATTTCGTCTCAAAATTAAATGAGTTCCTTTAGCATTAGTCAAAATTAAATTCATCTCATTTAGGTGAGTCCATTGTTGCATTTAGCAAATTTTAAATTCGTCTTAATTAGGTGAGTCATTTTTAGATTTAACGAATTTTAGAATTCATCTCACTTAGGTGAGTTCTTTTTCATTAACCAAATTAAAAGTTCATCCCAATTTTGGATGAGATTTTTAGCCAAATAAAAATCATTACTGCATTATGTCATCTCAAGATTAATTTTGTACGAGTCTTTTGGACTTTTCGATCGATACATATTTCTTATGTGCATCCAAATAAAAGAGCATACTATCTCATCCTTTTAGGATTAGTCCTTCCTCGGTTCTAGCGCTTGGGTCCCTTCTCCCCTAAAAGTGTTGTTTCCTCTAGCATGGTCATGAGCATTTATCCTTTTGGGCTGCAGAATAGGGAAACATACTTTTGGGTTTCGTCAAAATCTGGGTTGGAAAAATTAGAAAGGTTGATAGAGAGCCAAGTGCACCACCTTCACGTTCAACACCTTCCCGATTGACTTCGTGTGACCAACGTCGCTGCACTTAAACACCAGTACGTTTAACTCCAATTCAATTACTCGCTTATTCATCGTTAGACATAACCGAAAAAAATTCACCTCCATTGGATGAAGAACAACCACAACCATCTCCTCTTATGACTTTGATCAATGAATCTTCTACTCTAAGATGGAAGCTAGGATCGAGGCTTAAGATAAGAAAATAGAGACTATGTTTGAAACCCTTCCCCTTATCCTTAGGAATCTAAAGAAAAATAAGGAAAACCGAGTGGGGCAGGAAGAAGTAGAAGAACCTCGCATCAACTCAAAAAAGTACTAACTCAGAAAGTTACGTGGAAACCCTCATGGGGCGAGAAAACCACGGTCGGTGCTAATCCAAGCACCAATTCAAATCCACTATTTTGAATCCACAAAATACAGTAGAAAGATTCAACTAGAATTGCACCCTTAGACAATTCCCTACAAGATTTTCCTAGACTCGAAATTCCCTTATTTGATCTAGTACTTCCTAATTGAGATAACCTTTACAGTTAGGGACAACTGAGCTAAGTTAACCCTTACAGCTCAGTCAAGGGACCTTACTCGAAAGTAAGAATGAGTGTTTGTAACCGATTACAAAGTTGGAGTTGTAAGTAGAAAATTGAGTATGAATACAATGACTTTTACTTAAGTACGTGTACGACAGTTGGTTCAAGCAATCTTCAAGGCTTGAGAGTCCGCTTCTATTTATAGATAACCAAGCGGACTAGCCGTTGTGACTGTCTTCCGACCGAAAGTCCTTTGTGACCATTGCGATGGTCTTTCCGAGTCACTTAGAAAATATCCGTTGAGGTGTGATCGTTGGGCAACGACTTTTGACTGCTTTGGAAGTCCCAATCCACCGGCGGTGTCCGAAAAGTAGGGTGGAAACCACCGTTGAGCTTAGCGTTGCGATTTCCAGCTTTGGAAACAAACAACCCCGACACGAGTGTCTTGGCCTAGGTCGAAGTAGGAAAAGCCTTGTCTCGCTGGTGATTTGACATCTTAAAGCCGGTTACTTTTGTAATTCAAAAGTAGGATAACCTCGTTTGGATAACCTACAAAAGTAAATCAATTTGGTTCTCAAAGTATAAAATACTTTGGTCCAAGATTAGACATAGATAATAATTTAATTAAGATAATTAAGTGCGTAATTATCCGAGTCCTAAAAGAGTGAAATTTTCCGAGTCTAATATCCATTATACTCAAATTCTATCCGAGTCGGTCTAGTAATAAAGCAAGTCGGATAAAGAACATCGGAGTGGAATGACTTGATATAGACTACCAATGATCAAAACAAGCATGCTGACTTAGAAATATGAATTAACACAATAATTCAATTAAACTTAGTTTATGAAGTCAGGCTCGAGTTTATGCACATTAGAGCAAATGTTTTGAACATACAATATATTTGAGTGTTGTTTGAGTGACTCAAAATTGTATGCGAACGAGTATGCTTTCCGAGTCGATCGGAATCAAGTGAGAACATATGCAATGGTTTTTGTAACACTCGGAAAACATTCCATATCACTCGAAAAGTTTCTAAGACACGTAGAATGACTTGTAATCAAAACCTTATAAGAGATGAAGTCTTATACCCGATTCCTTGATGGAACTCATAATGATGTATATATAAAGTCCGAGTCTTCATGATGTAATCATATTAACCTTGTAATCACAATTAAATTAAAACTTTTAATTAAAATAACATGAGCTTTCCCAAGTAATGGCCATTACCGGATGCAATGCAATTAGCCCAGCTCAATGCAATCAAAACCCGATTCTTGTCCTCACCTGCTCATTCTCTCTCCTTTTTCGCTCTCATCTCGCTCCTCAAAGACGCCACGGCTCTCTCTCTCTCTCTCTCTCTCTCTCTCTCTCTACCCTCTTTCTCTATCCATATGGCTCCAATTTTTTACTCTCTAATAGTGATCCTCACGGTTTCTCGTTCGCTCGATCGGATTTCTCTGTTTTTGGTAGTGTTCTCTCTCCTCATTACCTCTCCGGTAGCCTTCATCTTTACCATTCACAAGCTTGAAATTGCTCTCCAGATCTGTAACTCTAATTTTGAGGTATGCTTATGAAGGTTTGCTCGTGGAGAGTCTAAGTCACCCTAGAGGGGAGTGAATAGGGTGATGAAGAAAATTAAACTAATTTTGCAACAAATCAAATAAATAGTAAATTCTAAGTCTATGTTAGACTCGGAAAAGTGACAACACAGATTTACATGGAAACTCTCCCGGGAAAGAAAACCACGGACAAGGCTAATCCAAGCACCAAGTCAAATCCACTATTTTGAATCCACAAAATACAAGGACTAACTCTACCAGAATTGCTCCCTTAAACAATTCCTTACAATGTTTTCCTAGACTCAAAAGTTCCCTTTTCGATTTAGTACTTTCTAACCGAGGTAACCTTTACAATAAGGGACAACTGAGTTGAGTTAACCCTTACAACTCAGTCAAGGGACCTTACTCGGAAAGTAAGAAAAGAATATGACTAATTACATGGATTTTCTTTACAACTCAGGAAATATTAAATACGAGACTTGGAGTTGTAAGTACAAGATTAAATAAAGAATGAGAACAACAACTTCTGCTCAAGCAATGTGTTCAACCAATAATGTTTAACAATCTTCAAGTCTTGTGAGGTAGCTTCTATTTATATCCAACCAGGCACGAGTGACCGTTGAGTCTTGCTTCTAGACGAAGTCTTCACTAGCCATTGTAACGGCTCTTCCGAGTCACTCGAAAAGATCCGTTAGGATGTGAACATTGTGCAATGGCTCTTGGCTCCAAAAGATGGTCCAATCACTTGTGGTGACTGCAAGTTGTGGTGGAAACAACCCTTAAGCCTAGAGTTGGAATTTTCCAGTTTGGAAACAGACAACCCTAACATAGTGTCTAAGCCATGCCCGAAGTAGGTAAAGCTTGTTTGTCTGGTGTTTGACGACTAGAAGCCGGTTGCTTTTTTATTTCAAAAATTTGTTAGCCTCGCTTGAATAACCTACAAAAGCAAACCACATTGGTTCTTAAAGTATAAAAAATACTTTGATCCAAGATTAGGCAAAGATAATAATTAAATTAGAACAATTAAATGCTTAATTATCTTTGGCCCGGAAGAGTCGAATTTTTCGAGTCTAATATTCAATATACTCAAATTCCATCTAAGTTAATCCTAAGGATGATCAAGTAGAGAGAGTAAAATATCGAGTATAACAACTTAATCTGGTCAAATAATTCTCAAGGAAATAAACTGACTTAGAATAAGGAATTAACACTATAATTCTCTTTGAGTTGAAATACATAGTTAGTACTCGGAATAAGAGTGTTAGAGAAATTACTTGAGTATGCGATAGTTCCGAGTGATGTTTAAGTGAGTCGAAACATTAGTGTAGGAGATATCCAATAAGGTGCTTTACGAGTCGGTTAGAAACAAATGAAAACTTATAAAAGAGTTTCTATAGTTCTCGGAATGACTTGAAATCAAAACTTAGAGGAGATAAGATTTATACCTGAGTTCTTCATGTAATAATCGGAATGACTTAGAGTTAGAAACCGAGTCTTCAATCTCCCACTTTTTGATAAAAGGCATTCACACTTAAATAGAAATTTGTTAGTGCGAGCCATGAGTTTTCATATGTAATGATTAGAACATATCGGAGAGAAGAGTGACAAATGAGAAGCAATCCATACTTACAAAATGCATTGCAAATCATATCATCACTCATAACACTTATGCGGATAACGCATCGAGCAAAGAAATGAATATATTATATCGAAGTAAAAAGTAAGCAGAAATCTTTAACTCGAAACATTTAACTCATAAATAAGTTTGTTAAAAAATATTCATTCATTCATTACTCAAAGAAAAGAGGGTGAGCTCCCCCTAAACACAACATCAAGTTTTCTATATTTTCTCCCCATAGCATTTTATCAAAAAGAGGGAAAAGAATTGCAATCGAGTACAACCGATGTTGGACAAAAAAAAAATAAAGAAAAGAAAAAAAATAGACTAAGAAAGGGGGCTTGCTTGTCGGGAGGAGGACGGATGGGCGGTGCGGCGTCGCGATATGCTTTAGAGGAGGTGGATGATCGTGGCGGTAGTAGCACAGGGGATGTCCGGTAGTTGCTCCGTTCTAGTTGTATGAGCTAGGGGCATATCTTCCTCGGGCTCATCCTCCTGGAAGACAGGTGGAGGGAGGTGCTTCGACTTAGCGACTGTGGACCAACCAACGTCCCCATTTTCTTTTAACCTACTCGGATCGAGGTCTAAGGAGATAAGTTCTAGTTCAGGGACTCGCTGCACCTTGGCCCTCGGGTTGAGCGGCCTCTTCTTTTTCTTCCTCCTCTTCTCCTCTCTCCTCTTCCTTCTCCTCCTCGGGTTGGGCTGCTTCGGCTTCTTCTTCTACCTCGGCCGAGGTAGTCTTGGCCGTGTTGGAGGACTCCTCGAAGTATCCGAAGTTTCGGGTCCTGGGCAGCCTTGGATCTCTATTCTTGAACAAGTTGGAGCTACTCGCGCTGCTCATTGATGATGCCCTCGAGCTCGATCAACGAGATCCTGGTTTTCTCATATCCGAGACTGGCCGGTTTTCTAGTTTATAACTAAGCCTTGAAGGACATTTTTGAGAGAGCGGAGGGTGTCTCGAAGTTCTTCGGACACGGAAGAAATGTTGTCTACCAATACGGTAAACATAGAAGCAGAGGTCGTAGGAGGTGGTTGAGAAGTAGAGGGACCAGCGAGAGGGAGGAGGAAGTGATAGAAGAGTCCGAGTCCGAGTAGGTGGGGATGAAGGAGGTTTCAACTCAAACCCATAGACCCGGACACCGGGCTTGACTTCCTCGTACCCGTAGCTCAAAAGCTCCTTTCTACTAACCATAATGGCAGCCTCGAAACGACATTTGGATCTAAGGGGATCGGAACTTTGAACTGTTTGAAAATAACATTCAAAAGGGTCCGAAGGGAAATAGAGGAGATTTCTTTGATTGAGCTGGCACGAAGCCATCCGCTCAATGATAGATGGGAAGAGGTCTCCGTCATAGGCCTCTAAGATATCAAATAAAGCTTTGAGAATTGGAGTTAGGATTCTCTTTGTTAGAATGATGAGAGAAAAAGCTTCTCACCAATAAGAAACAGAGTAGTCTAGCCTCGGTCTTCATCCGAGTCACCGAGAAATTCTTGCGTGACTCGGGAACTTCCTTGGCATACTTCTCAAAGAATTCATCAGCAATCTCCGTAAAAGGTATGGGATAGCAGTTAAGAAAAACATAAGAGACTTTGAAAAGGCGATGAACAAGAAAGAGGTTGACTCGAACAACCTTCTCTTGAACTCGTGAGGTAATGATTCCCTTATAGTAAGACATGTTAGAATAGAACTCGGCAACGAGTTTAGGATATATAAATTCACTTAAGCACAAATAATTGTACACTCCAATGCTTTTGATATGTTTCAACCACGAAAAGAAGTAGTTGGGAAGAATTTATCATCCAACGTGAGATGTTGGGTGACAAAGATTTTAGAGGGGTTAGAGGTACCCTCTTGAGGAGTTTTGGTGCGGGGCTTTTTGGTAGCGAGACCCCAACAAATCAAGTGCTGAACCTCTTTTAGGCATGGTGAGATTTTTCGACAAACAGAGAGGAAACAAGAGAGTAAAGAGAGAGAGAGAGCGCTTAGAATTTAGAGAGAGATAGAGTAAGAATTCTTAGAGAGTAAGAAGGTAGTGAGTAAAGTAAAGAAATGAAGGTAAAGCGATGCTATTTATAGCGAAGAGAAATGACCTTTGGCCTTCGGTCCGACTTGAAGCTCTAACGGTAGTCTCGGACGGGTGTGACATTCCGCTCTTCAACGGCTATAATTCCAGCACCTTTCTTCCAACAGCTACTTTTCTCTCGATCGAAACGCGCAGCAAGAGAGAGAGAGAGAGAGAAGAAATACTTTTCGAAAATATTTATGAAATTCTCCATTTATCTAGAGATAATTCTAGAATTTTGATGTCCATTTTGCTCAAAAACTAAGTTTGATCCGAGTATGGTTTCGAGTGACTCGGAACACTCGGAGACCTCATAACTCATAGCTTAGTTTCACTCGGTCAACTAATCCATTTGTTATTAAAACAAAGCATATAACACATAATTATGCAAGGAAAGTTCACTTAGAAATCACATAATCATGCATTAATCATGCCAAGCTCATTCCTAATAAAACAAACCGATCCTCACTGAGTGGCTTAGTGAAAATATCAGCTAACTGAAATTTCATAGGAATGAATTCGAGTTCAATATCACCTTTCTCAGAATGGTCTCTAAGAAAATGTTACCTAACCTCAATATGCTTTGTTTTTTAGCGTTGAATCGGATTCTTGGTAATGCTGATTGCACTCGATTGTGACACTTGACTGGGATAGATTTGAATGATAGCTCTAGATCCTTCAAGTGTTGCTTGATCCATAGAATCCGAGCACAACAAGCTCCAGCTGCAATGTACTCAGCTTCGACGGTTGATAGAGCAACAGAATTTTATTTCTTTGAGTGCTAAGAGATGATAGATTAACTCGGAAATTGGCATGCTCCTTATGTGCTCTTTCTATCAACTTTGTATCCAGCGTAATCAGCATCTATGTACCCGAGTGAGAGTTAATTATGAGTCTTTTGAAAACCATAGACCAAGATTCTAAGTCCCTGCAAAATATCTAAAAATTCTCTTCGCCGTAGTGAGATGTGATTCTTTTGGATCAGCTTGAAATCTTGTACAAAGACAGACACTCGAACATGATATCTAGCTTACTAGATGTGAGATAAAGTAGAGATCCAATCATACCTCTGTAGAGTTTCGATCTATAGCATTACCATTCTCATGTGAGTCCAGTTTCAAAATAGTACTCATAGGTGTTGCTGCATGCTTCACATCTTGTAGTTTGTACTTCTTCAAAAGCTCCTTGGTATACTTGGATTAATGGACATAAATGCTATCCTTGTCTTGTTTGATTTGTAGACCAAGAAAGAAGTTGATTCTCCCATCATACTCATTTGGAACTCCTGTCTCATTAACTCGGAAAACTCTTGACATAGAGTTTCATTAGTAGCTCCAAAAATGATATCATCAACATAGATATGAGCAATAAGAAATCTTTCCCCTTAGTTTTTATGAAAAGAGTTTTGTCAATCCGACCTCTTTTGAAATCATTTTCAACCAAGAAACTGTTGAGTCTTTCATACCAAGCTCTAGGAGCTTATTTAAGACCATACAAAGCATTTTGCAATTCGAAAACATAATTTGGAAAATTTGATTTTTCAAATCTAGGGGGTTGCTCAACATAGACTTCTTCTTAAATGAAACCATTCGAAAAGCACATTTATCATCCATTAGATAAAGCTTGATATTATGCTAGATGCAAATGCCAACAAGATTCCGATTGCCTCAATCCCGAGCAACGAGTGCAAAGGTTTCCCCATAATTAATTCCTTGTTTTTTATTGTAACCCTGGGCAACAAGTCTAGCCTTATTTTTTACTACCAACCCTTCCTCATCCAATTTTTCTTAAAAACCCATTTGGTTCCTATGATTGGGTGGTTAGATGGTCGTTTGGTCGAGTCCGGACTTGGTTTTTTCAAATTAATTGAGCTCTTCTTAGATGGCCTCTACCCATTCATGTTCATTTAGGGCTTCTAGTGCATTTTTGGGTTACGTTAATGATATGAATGTAGAAAATGCGCACGATTATGCTAAAAAGATCGAGTTTTTACCCTACTGTTGATGTTAGAAAGTATTGTTTTAGGTGGGTGGCTGGATGCATATTTAAAAGCTTTACCTATCCTTTGATTTACCAAGTTTGTTGGTTGAACAAGGTGATCTTCAGTTGGTTGATCTTGCTGAGTCTCATTGACTTATGCTTAAGTATTCTAAGCTAGCTCTTGAGTTTGTTCGATCCGAGTCATAACATTCCGATTTGCTCCATTCCGAGTTGCCTCAGTAATTCTATTTTGACTTTTTCTAAGCTCAGCTTCAACAAGGTCATCTTCATCTCTATTAAGTCCGAGATCCGAGTATGTGGACTCACTTATCCTTCCAACATCAATTTCATCAAAGACAACGTGAATACTTTCTTCCACTTTGTTAGTTCTTTTGTTAAAAACTCAATAAGCTTTGCTATGAGATGAATAACCCATAAATATACCTTCATCTAACCTAGCATCCAACTTAGTCGGATGCTCCTTACCATTGTTGAGGACAAAACACTTACACCTGAATGGTTTGAAGTAGGAGATGTTGGGTTTCTTCACTTTGTAAAGCTCATAGGGTGTTTTCTTCAAGATGTGTCCGATGAGGCATCTGTTGAGTGTGTAATTTGTTGTGTTGACTCGCCTCAGCCCAAAAATAGTAAGGTAGATCATTTTCAATCATCATAGTCTTTCCTATTTCTTCAAGCATTATACTCCATTCTGTTGTGGAGTTCTTTGTGTAGAAAAGTTGTGAGAGATGTCATTTTTGTCACAGAGTCCGCAAATTCTAAGTAATCAAACTCCTTTCCATGGTCGGTTTGAATCTTTCGATTTGAGTCCGAGACTCCATTTGAATTTTTATGCAGAGCTTAGTGAACTCTTTGAAGGTTTCATTCTTATTCTTAAGAAAACACACCCAAGTAAATCGTGAGAAGTCATCAACAACAACAAGTACATACGATTTACCTCCAAGACATTTCACAGGAATTTCACCACACAAATCCATATGAAGCAATTCAAGCACTTTTGATGTAGATACAGCTTTGAGTGGCTTAAAAGATGATCTAACTTGCTTACCTCTTGTGCATGCCTCATAAATTTTATCATTCTTAAAAGCACAATTAGATAAACCCCTAACTAATCCATGAGATGCAAGTTTCTTGATAGTATGCATTGCTAATATGGCCTAATCTACGATGCCAAGTCTATGAATCATCATTCACGAGATGTTTTCAAAAAGGATAAATTTTGACTTGAATTTGAGAGAGGAATAATGTAAGTGTTACCCGACCTCGGACCCGAGAGCTTAGTCTCTTTGATGACTCGCATCGAGAGATGTAGCGGTTAGTTTGAGTGAACATTACCTCTTGACCTTTGTCACATAGCTGAGAAATGCTAAGGAGATTGTACTTGAGTCCTTTGACAAGGTAAACTGGGCTGACTGTGTTGATTCCTTCACTAATTTTGCCAATCCCTACTATCTTTCCTTTGCTGTTATGTCCAAATGTGACTTTTCCTCCTTTCGGATCTTCTAGCTCGGAGAAAAGTCTTGAATCTCCTGACATGTGGCGTGAGCAACAACCTGTCTAAGTACCAATGACCTTTCTTCTTCTTCGAGTTACCTGAAAGATAGAAACAAACTAACCCTTCTCACTTCCTCCTACGAACCCAGTAACTCCCTCTACCGAGGTCCTTTTATGAGGAAGAGCACTTTTGGGAACCCAGATTTGAATAACTTTGGATGTGGTCCGATTTTGAGTCTCCCTTCCGTAAAACCGAGTCTATGTCTCTTTCTTTTGAAAATCTTTTCTTACGTAAACTGCAAGTAGAATGCTTTTTCTTATAAGATGGTTTGGGCTTAGTCCTCTGTTCATTTGTATGAATGGGACCATGCTCAACCTTCCCGAACTTTAGAGTTCGGAATCATTTTTGAAAAGATTAGAATAGGATTTTGATTCCTCTTCTTCATTGAAACCAAGTCCTTCCTTCCCGAAATGGACACACCGAGAACCTAATAGCGGATCAAGGTTTTTCTGATCTTGAGTGAATTTTAAAACAAGCTCTTGAGACTCATTGAGCTTTCTTTTTAGTTGCTCATTCTTTGTACTCGAGTGACTCAAACACAATCTCATTTGCTTGAGAACAAGTCTTAAGTTCTTTCAGATTTTGTCTTAGTTTTTCCAATTTATTTTTCAAAACAATGATCTCATCAATAAGAGACTCAATTTGTTCTTTGAAGGAGAAGAATATTTACCTTTTCTGTCCTTCTTATCTTTCTTGTAGAACTCATCCTTTGGCCTCTTTTCCTACTTCTTTTATTTCATCATTCTCTTGAAGTCGTGGGCTGTGTGTGCCATAGGGTCCTCTTCCGATTCCGAGGAGCTAAGACTTTCACGTACGTTTTCCGAGGCCTTCAGCGCAATATTTCTTTTGGTGCTAACCTCGGCATCCTCTTCCTCCGGATGAATCTCGTGAGTGAGTAGCTTGCCAATAAGCTCGTTTGGCCTTAGTTGAGAAAGGTTCTGAGCTTCTTCAATGGTTGTCACTTTGGGACCCCATCTCTTCTTTGATAGACTTCTCGGAATCTTTCCGAACATTTCTTCATGAGAAATCCTTCTACCCGGAGATTTGAAATTATTGGTAATCTTAGTGAACCGAACATACATCTAAGTGATGTTTTTTCGCCTCCATCTTGAACAGCTAATACTTATGAAGATATCGACTTACCTTCGCTCGCGTTACTTGGCTTGTTCCTTCATAGGTGTTGACAAATGTGTCCCACAACTCTTTAGCTATGTAACAGCTGAGACCCTATTGTATTCTTCCGTGCTAATGGCACACAATATGTTCATAGCTTTGAAATTCTTTGTAAATTTCTCAGTCTCCTCAGTGGTGAACTCAAATCCGGCTCTAGGTACAAGAGTTGTATTCTCTGTCCGCATTGGAATGTAGTTTCCAGCTTGGATGATTTTCCAAACATCTTCATCGTTGTCTAGCAGAAAACATTCCATCATCTTCGTCCAATGGGCAAAGTTTGACCCTTTAAACTTAGGTGGTCTGGTAGATGATCTTCCTCTATCGAACTCTCCATTGCTCCGAGCCATCCGATCTTTATACCTTTGGATGGTTAGATCCTCTTCCAAGGCTAGGCTCGATACCAATTGAAGGTTTGCTCGTGGAGAGTCCAAGTTATCCTAGAGGGGGTGTATAGGGTGATGAAGAAAATTAAACTATTTTTGTAACAAATTAGCTAAATATCATATTCCGAGTCTAGATTAGACTCAAAAAAGTGATAACACGTATTTATGTGGAACACCCTCCTGGGCGAGAAAACCACGGACAAGGCTAATCTAAGCACCAAGTCAAATCCACTATTTTGAATCCACAAAATACAAGGACCGACTCTACCATAATTGCACCCTTAAACAATTCCTTACAATGTTTTCCGAGACTCAAAAGTTCCCTTTTCCGATTTAGTTCTTCCCGACCGAGGTAACCTTTACAATAAGGGACAACCGAGCTGAGTTAACCCTTACAACTCGGTCAAGGGACCTTACTCAGAAAGTAAGAAAAGAATATGACTAATTACATGGATTTTCTTTACAACTCAGAAAATATTAAATATAGACTTGGAGTTGTAAGTAGAAGATTAAATAAAGAATGAGAACAACAACTTCTGCTCAAGTAATGTGTTCAACAATAACGTTCAGTAATTTTCTAGTCTTGTGAGATGGCTTCTATTTATATCCAACCATGCAGAGTGATCGTTGAGTCTTGGTTCTAGACAGAAGTCTTCACTAGCCGTTGTAACGACTCTTTTGGGTCAATCGAAAAGATCCGTTAGGATGTGAACGTTGTGCAACGGCTCTTGGCTCCAAAAGATGGTCCAATCACTTGGTAGTGACTGAAAGTTATGGTGGAAACAACCGTTAAGCCCAGAGTTGGAGTTTTCCAGTTTTAGAAATAGACAACCTTGATGTAGTGTTTGAGCCATGTCCGAAGTAGGTAAAGCTTGTCTGCTGGTGTTTGACGACTAGAAGCCGATTTTTTGTATTTTAAAAATGAATTAGCCTCGTTTGAGTAACCTACAAAAGCAAACCACATTGGTTCTCAAAGTATAAAATACTTTGGTCCAAGATTACGCACATATAATAATTAAATTAGAATAATTAAATTCTTAATTATCTTTGGCCTAGAAGAGTGGAATTTTCTTAGTCTAATATTCAATATACTTAAATTCCATCTAAGTTAATCCTAAGGATGATCAAGTAAAGAGAGTAAAATATCAAAGTATAACAACTTGATCTCGGACAAATAATTCTCAAGGAAATAAACTGATTTAGAATAAGGAATTAACACTGTAATTCTCTTTGCATTGAAATACATAATTAGTACTCGGAATAAGAGTGTTAGAGAAATTATTTGAGAATGCGATAGTTACGAGTGATGTTTGAGTGTGTCGAAAGATCGGTGTAGGAGATATGCAATAAGGTACTTTCGAATCATTCGAAACAAATGAAAACTTATACAAGTATTTCTATAGTGCATAGAATGACTTGAAATCAAAACTTAAGAGAGATAAGATTTATACCTGAGTTCTTCATGTAATACTCATAATGACTTAGAGGTAGAAACCGAGTCTTCAGCTTAATCCATGGATTCAAATTTCCTTCGACTTTTCTTCTATCTAGTTCTTTGAATTTTAAAGTTGCAATTTCGAGATGTGACTTTTGTTATCAAATTTAGGGCTTAATTAGGGTTCTAATCTTCCTTCCTCCTCCGTCTCAAGGGTTTGTGATTTTTCCTCAATTTGATTTTAGGTAAGTTTTTTAGGTTGATTTGATTTTTGGATTTCTGAATTGTGAATTGTGAGTGAATTGTGTGTGTTATATATGTCAATACTATCCGTTTCCTCAAAGAAATTGCATATTTTGATTTTTTTTTCGTTGATTGCATTAATCTAATCTTAAAACAATGGTTGAACTTTTGGTCATTAAAGAGAAAAGTTGTAGGTTTTTAATGAGTTTCCAATTTCTTGTTTTATTATCTTAGCAAGCAAAAGTAGAAACTATTTTAACTATTTATTTGGAATTTTGAATTGAATTTAGTTACTTGTGGGAGACTCAATGGGCTAAAATTTAGCATAGGTGGGTCTTTGTGACTGTGTGCTCATTACTTGAATCAATGAATTTCGGGATTGGGCTTGGTTTGTTCATTTCTTCATATTGCTTGTGACTTTTTTTGGCAAAGGAATTCCTGAATTCAAAATTAAAGAAATGATAATTTGAATCTTCATTTGATGCAAGATTGAATGGTGAGGATGTAAGGGTGAGCGGTGACTGTTAGAGTGTTGTTGTACGGATAATTGCTTGGTCGTGTCATATCTTTGTGATCTGTGTGCTTCTCCTTGAGGGGAGAACTGTATTACTCCTTCAAGATTAGAGTTAAGATGAAGAATAGGGGCGGGGGTGGGGTTGCGGGTTCCCCATCGAAGTATTAACATTTTAACCGTCTTTTTGGAAACATCCATGTTTGGCGAAATTGTATACATCCAAATTGCCACAACTGTATGCTAGAATTCAAGACAGACTCATGTTTATTGAGGAATTAAATATACTTGTGTCAAGTTTTGGCACCTAAATTGTTCCGGACCATTGGAAACATGCATTTTTTTATTTCCTTTTTAACTTTATATGTTGTCCGACTTTGCTTTGCGAAGCTTGGACCTAAATTGAAGATGTTGTAGAACCATGGATTTCAGTTGAAATTTCATCTTCATCCTCCAACTTATCCCCCTCCCAACACACACACAAAGGTGTTGGAAATTGAAACTTACCTAATTGCCCTTTTCCCATATCACAAATGTCATTTAAATTAGTTTGGAGATGTCGAGCAAGTAGGGACAAAATAATATTTGCACTTGTTGGACATACCGATGTTGGCTCGAAGTCCTAGAGTGGGTTTGATAGGAACAAAACTAGGCGAAACTTTTGAAATAGTTGGTGTGCACCATTCCAAAAATTTAATTGAGTGTAGTTAATAAAACATGTCATAATTATTAAATCATTAATCATTTTAATAATTTTATCCTTGTTCGTGTCCCTCTTCCCCATACTATTCTATTTTCCTTCCATTCTTGTTAATAAGAATGTTATCTAAAAGCTTCAACCCGTGACTTAATTCAACCATACATTGCATAATTTTCCCTATTTTTCAAGAAAGTTTGTCATTACATTCTGAAAAGATAAAAGGAATGAATTAAAGATTCACTATAAGTTATTATATAATCTTGCAAATTATGACTGAATATGACCGTGAGGATTTATGACATGGTAGTAATGAAGGGCCAAACAATTGCCACTTGAACCTGGTGGTTTGGCACTTTGGCCCTGTTATTCTCTATGTTGCAAGAATTGTAATTTTTGTTAATATTTTCCCCTAACTCTCTCTCGTATGCAGCCATGGCTCGTTTGAGTTTAGCCATAAGGAAAATGAGGAATAGAAAGGAATATGCATGCTTAGCCCATTTATGGTTAGAAGTTTTGAATGTGGTTGATTTGTTTTTTCAAATTATTTTCCATGTTTTGAAGTATCATAGAGGCAGGTACATGACATGGTAGTAGGAAATTGCACGAGTGGATTTGGTTGGGATTCAACTACGAAATCTGTTTGGGATTCAATTACGAAATCTGTTGTGGCTGAGAGGGAAGTTTGGTAAGCTTACGTGAAGGTAAGTTTGTTCTTTTATATTTTCAATCTTATGCATTTTATCAATTCTATTAGAAGCTCCAAGTGAATAAAAGTGTGGCTATTATCATTTCTTATGCAGATGTAAGGCATTAAGCATAGGGAAAATAGCCAAATTACAAAAGAAACTCTGTCAAAATTTGTTAGATTTCACTATTTTATACTCGGTTGTTCAAGTTTTCAAACGGTGTGTATTTCTTGTGATGTAGAATCGCCTCAAGGCCAATGATTAGAAGGGAAAACCTTGTCCCCATTATGAGGATTTGTGTATTATCTTTGGGAAGGATCGTGCTCGGAGGACAAGATGCTCAAGGTCCGGAAGATAATGAACGTGAGGTTAATGAAGGATGAAAATGAAGATTTGACGAAGGATGCTCTTGAATCTTCATTCACTCATGAGACTTCTTCCGAGAGGGTTGAAACTAGTTTTGGGAGGTCTGGACATTTAAGAAATGAACTAGAGTGTCGAACAACTTGGTTAAACTCTTAACGAAGTTGCGTTCATTCTTGGTAGAGAGATACGTACGGCTAGTAGCGCGATCGGTCGAGCTGGGTGTTGATGTTTTGTTAAGTGAGAAACACTCCAAGTTAAATGAATAATTGACTACCTTGGGGTTGACAACAATAGAGAGGCATCGAGCAATTAGAAAAATGTTTGAGCCGGAGACCATGAATGTCTTTTTTAGTATCCCTAATGATGAGAAGAAAGAGTGCGTGCAAGTTGTTTTTTGTGGAGATATTAGACTCGAGTAAGTTAGTCATTTTTCTCTAGAGTTCTATTTTTTTTAATTAAAGTTTTAAATATTTTTTTCATATGTTCAAGGTTTGGAAGTCTGTTGAAAGAGATTGAAGTCCAGAAAGTGATGGAAGAGAAAATGTGAAGTTGCATGCTCTAATGGACAAGAATATGTAGTTTATCTTTCGAACATTTAGTTTGTTACTTTCTTAGGTAATGATACTTGATAATTTTGATAGTGTTTATAAGTTGTTAAAAATTCTAGCGGATAATTTATCTATCTGTTTTGGATGCATTATCTTATTATATATGAAGAAGTTAGGATTCATTTGGTATTTCAATTCTCTAATTATAGACATTGTTTGCACCAAAAAATATTGTACTGATTTATTACCATTACATTGTTGAACCAAACATAGTGATGTAATTCTTATTGCATTGCATTGCATTGTTGATTACATTATATTATTGATTGCATTACATAGTCATTACATTGCATCCAACTAAACGCCACCTTACAGTCAGGTAAAACTAAGCTGAGTTAGCCCTTATAGCTCGGTCAAGGGATTTAGAAAGAAAGTAAAGAGTCTAAGTGATTACCGGACATTCTTTACAACTTAAAAATAAGAGATTACAGATTTAGATTTGTAAGTCTGAAGATTGAGTAAGAGTGCACTAAGTAAGTGTTAAGAAATGTGTTCAACAATCTTCAAGTCTTGTGGAGTGGCTTCTATTTATAAGCACCAAGGCGGAATGACCATTAAGACTGGTTTTGGACTAGTGAGCTTCATTAGCCGTTGTAACGACTAGTCTTAGTCACTCAAAAAAGATCCGTTGAGATGTGAACGTTGTGTAACAGTTCTTACTCCAAAAGTAGTCGAACCCTCTGGTAGTGATTGAAATTTGGGGTGGAAACAATCGTTAGACTTAAAGTTGTCGTTTTCCAGTTTTGGAAACAAACAACCCTAACACGGTATCTAAGCCATGTCCGGAAATGGTTAATCTCTGTCTGCTAGTGTTTAATAGCTAGAAGCTGGTTGCTTTTGTAATTCAAAAGTAGATTAAGCTTGTTTAAACAACCTACAAAAGCAAATGAAAGTGGTACTCAAAGTATAAAAATACTTTGGTCTAAGATTAGGCACGAGATAATAATAAAACTAAAGTAATTAAGCACTTAATTATCTTCGAGGCTAAAAGAGTGGAATTTTCTGAGTTTAGTATCCATTAGGTTCGGATTCTATCTTGAGTCAATCCTTAAAATGATCAAGTTAGAAAGAATAAGATATCAAGATGCGTAAACTTGATCAAGCAAATAATTCTCTAAAAATTGACTTAGAAATTAGAGTTAATGTAGTGATTCATTTTCACTTGAAACACAGAGTCGGTGCTCAAAAATAAAGTGTTAGCGAGATTATTTACTCATGCGATTGTTCCGAGTTGTGTCCGATGGGGTCGAAACACGGTTAAGAAGGTTGTGCTAAAAGTCTGGTTTACGAGCGGGTCGAACATAATGAAAACTTAGATAAAGGTTTCTTCTAAGGCTCATAATGACTTAGAATCAAAACTCAAGAGAGATACAGAGTTATACCCGAGTCTTCAATCTCCTCCTTTTTGATGAAAGGCATTCCATACTTAAGATATAAACTTTCCGAGTTCAAAGAGTTAGGTTTTCATAAAGATTTGATTAGAGCAGAAAAAAAATCGATCGAGCATAAAATATTTATGTAAGAACATAACTCAGAACATGTTTCTTGAAGTAATCGGAGCAAAGATGTTAAAGCAAACATGTATCGAGCTATCGAGCAAAAGAATATATAGCTTAGAAACGAGATATGCTCGAAAGAAATTCGCCTATTTCATTCATTATAAGAAACATATGTATAAGAATTAAAAACAAAGTAAACTCGGAAAATAACAAAGGGAAAAACTCCCCTACACCAAACATCTAATTTTTTATCTTTTCTCTCCCCTATGCATTTTAGCAAAAATAACAAAAAGGAGGGAGGAAAGAGCAAGTGATTATAGAAGATGTTGGATAAAAACAAAATAAACATAAAAAATGAAATCTAAGTTTGAGAAAATTAAAAGGGAGGGGTTGTTTGTCTCAAGGATGAAGAACGACATGTGCGCTTGCGCTTGTAAGATTGAGTTGATGTAGCTGGGCAAAGAGGCTGCAGAATGGGTACACACGGAAGTGGAGAGATCCTGGTTCTACGAACCAAAGGCTTATCATCCTTCTCTTCTTCTTCTTCCACAAAGACTGTCGCGGCTACGATTTTAAGGCGGGGGCTTTCGATAGACCAGCTTCGCCTCTTCTAAGGCACTTTGAGTGTGATCTCGAGGAGATCACCTCGGGTTCTTTATTGCCCTGGTCCTCAAGCTTAGCAACTTCTTCCTCTTTTTCTTCTTCTTCTTCTCCTCATTTGGCTTCTCCTTCTTTTGCTTCTTCTTCAACTTCAGTTGATCTAGACTTAGAAGGGCTAGAGGACTCCTCGAAGTTTAAGATGATTCTAAGTCCTTAGTTGCCTTTGACCTTCTCTTTTGGAGGCACTCGAATCCGATCACGCCTGTTCCTTGATCACCTCCTTAAGCTCGGAGATCTGTTTCGACTCTCGTTTATATGAGTTTGAGTTTCGACTCTCCTTGAGCTGAGTTTGAGCCTGGCTTTACATTAGACTTAGGGTTGGGATGTAAGCTTGGAAGGCCCGAAGAGTTTTTGTAAGTCCAGGACCAAAGAAGCAAATTTGTTCACCGATTTTTCAAGAAGGCTGAACAGAAGGAGTAGGCAAAGAAGTAGAAGGTCCAGCAGGTAGGAGTGGAACTTCGGAGTTGTCCGAGTCCGAGGTGGAGAAGGAGGTGGAGGTAACTCGGACGAATGAACCCGGACACCAGGTTTGAATTGCTGGTATCCCGGACTCATAAGCTCATTCCTACATGGACAAACAGCATGTTCCAAGCATTCATTTGGGTCGAAGGGAGAGGGACTTGGAATTCATTGAAAACAGCAGTTAGAAATGCTCCAAAGGATATGGAGCCAACTTCTTACAATCAGCGAGCACGGTTTTGATCTACTCCAATATGAAAGGAAAGAGGTCTATTTCCTAGCCCTTGAGAATGTCATAGAGAACCTTAAGAACTTTAGAGTTGGGGTTCTTTTTTATGAATGATGAGAGAAGAAAGTTCTCATCGGAATAAAACAAAGAAGCCTAGCTTCAGCTTCATCTAATTCATAGAAAAATTCTTTACGGATCGAGGAGGCTCTTTAGCGTATTTTGTTGAGAAACATGGTTTTCACATCAAAAATTTTGTGAAGTAAGCCAAGATTGATTGAAACGGTCTTACCTTGGACGAGAGAAGTAATGACGCCCTCGTTGACCGTCATGTGAGTGTATAACTCGGACACAAGGTCCGGGTAGATGTACTTACGAAGCAAAGATAGTTGTACACACCGGCTTTGGCAATGTGGTTTAACGAGAAGAAGGATCTCTTAGGGAAAAACTTATCATTCGGAATGAAATGTTGGGCGACAAAGTGTTTTGGTGCTTCGAGGCGAGCTCTTTGCCTTTTCCTTGCGAAGCCTCGGTACAAGTAGATTTGGTTCTAGCCTTTTTGGTGGTTGAACCTCCTTCCTAAGGAACTCCTCTCTTAGCCATGGTTAGACAGTTGAGAGTGATTGACGGAAAGGAGAGAGGGAGATAGAGTAGAGAACAGAGAAGATTGAGAATCGAGAGAGAAAGTGAGCACGAGTGAGTAAGAGAATTTCGAGAGCTATGAGACCGAGAGAGCAAGTAAAAAGTAGGTAAAGGAGAGAAGAGAAAGTGAAACGGTGTTATTTATAGCAGAAAAGTCTCCCAACCGACTTTCGGACTCAGCTGCCAAGCAACGGTTCACGAGACCACTGCGTCTCTCTAGGCAATAACGGCTAGTTCTCCAACAACTTTCTTCAAACAGACTAGTTTCTACCGACTGTTCGCGTGACGAGAGAGAGAAAGAAAGAGAAGAAAGAGTTTCCAAAAACATTTATGAGATTCTCCATTTATCTAGAGATGACCTCGGAATTTTTATGTCCATTTTGCTCATAATCTGAATCTAACTCAGTAAGGTGTTTGATTGACTCGGAACACTCACAAAAATTTTATAACTCATAGCTCGAGTCTCATTCTAAGTCAATTGATCCACTTGTTATCTACTCAAGGCATATAACACTCAATCATAAAAGAATAATTCATGCAATAAATCACATAATCATGCACTAATCATGCCAAGTTTATTCCTAATAAAGAAAAATTAATCTTCACTCTAAGGCTTAGTGAAAATATCAGCTAACCGAAATTTCGTAGGAATAAACTCAAGTTCAATATCACCTTTCTCGAAGGGTCTCTCATAAAATGATACCTGGCCTTAATATGCTTTATCTTTTAGTGTTGAACTGGATTCTTTGTGATACTGTTCGCACTTTGATTGTCACACTTGATTGGGATTGATGTGAATGATAATCCAAGATCCTTCATGTGTTACTTGATCTAGAAAATTTGAGCACGGCAAGCTCCAGCTGCAATGTACTCAGCCTCGGTAGTTGATAGGGCAACTAAATTCTACTTCTTTGAGTGCCAAGAGATGAGGGATTGACCAAGAAATTGACATGTGAAGGTTTGCTCGGGGAGAGTCCGATTCACCCTAGAGGGGGTGAATAGGGTGATGGAAGATTTTCGTTAAAAAGCAAACTCTTTTGCCGAAGTAGAAACATAAATGGATTCCGAGTCAAGAACAGAGTCGAAAAGTATGAACTCGGAATTGTAGTCAAGAGTAATGAAGCAGATTAAGCGAAGCTTTGAGACTGTCTAAGTCTAGAATGAGCTCGAAAGTAAAGACACAGGAATTACGTGGAAACCCTCCTGAGGCGAAAACCACGGACCGTGCTATTCCAAGCACGAAGTCAAATCCACTATTTTGAGTCCACAAAATACGGTAGACTGACCGAACCCAAGTTGCTCCCTTAAATAACTCTTTACAAGTTTTCCTAGACTCGAAATTCCCTTATCCGATCTAGTACTTCCTATCTCGAGATAGCCCTTACAGACTATGTACAACGAAGATGAGTTAACCTTTACAGCCCAGTCAAGGGACCTTACTCGGAAAGTAAGAAAGTGTTTCTAACTAAGTACAAGACCTTACAACTCGGAAAGTAATGAATTACAGAGTGGGAGTTATAAGTAGAAGATTAAGAATGAATACAATGACTTTGCTCAAGTACGTGTATTAACAATAGGTTCGGCAATCTTCATGTCTTGAGAGTTGGCTTCTATTTATAGATGACCAAGCAGCATAGCCGTTATCTCCAACTACCGACGAGAAGTCCTTTGTGACCGTTGATAAAGGCTTTCCGAGTCACTCGAAAGTATCCGTTGTGATATGAACGTTGGGCAACGGTTCTTAACTCTCTTGGAAGTCCCAAAACCACTGGCGGTGTCTTGAAGGATAAGGAGGAAACCACCGTTAAGCTTGGCATTTCGGTTTTCAGATTTGGAAACAGACAGCCACGACACAATCTTACGGGACTCGGGACGAGAGAAGAGGAAAAGCCATGTCTGCTTGGTGATTTGACGTTTTGAAGTTGGTTACTTTTGTATTTCAAAAAGTGTATCCTCGTTTGAATAACCTACAAAAGTAAATCAATTTTGGTTCTCAAAGTATAAAATACTTTGGTCCACGATTAGACACGAGATAATAAAATAATTAAGATAATTAAGTCGGTAATTATCTAAGTCGAAAAAGAAATGGAATTTTCGAGTGTAATATCCATGAAACTCAAAATTCCATCCGAGTTAGTCTAAGCAAGAATCAAGTTATACAACGAATATCGAGTGAGACAAACTTGATCTAGACTAAGCATGATTCATACTAGAAGCGCCGACTCCAACAAAATAGAACTTATAACACGAAGTCGGACCCGAGTGTCTGTAAAGCAAAATGCTAGTCAATCCAGCATGCGATATATCTAAGTGATGAGGGACTCGGAGCCGAGTGAGACAAGCAAAGTTGTTTTCCGAGTCACTAAGAAACAACCAGGAATACGTGAAGTAAAAGCTATATCACTTAGAAAATATACTATATCACTCGGAAAAGTTTCTAAAGTGCTGAGAATGCCTTGGAATCAAAACTCTATACTTAAGAGGTTCTTATACCCGATTCCTTCGATACAACTCGGAAATGTGTTGAGCGAGTGTCCGAGTCTTCAGCATGCTCCTGATGTGCTTTTTTATCAACCTTGTATCGAGCATAGTTAGCATCCGAGTATCCAAGTGAGGGCAAGTTCCGAGTCCCTTAAAAACCATAGACCAAGATTCTAAGTCCATGCAATATATCTAAAAATTCTCTTCACCACAGTGAGATGTGATTCCTTAGGATTAGCTTGAAGTCTTGCACAAAGGCGGACACTAAACATGATATATGGCCTACTAGATGTGAGATAAAGCAAAGATCCAATCATACCTCTGTAGAGTTTCGATCTACTGACTTTACCTTTCTCGTATAAGTCCATTTTCAAACTGCTACTCATAGGTGTTGTTGCATGCTTCACATCTTGTAAATTGTATTTCTTTAATAACTCCTTGGTGTACTTAGATTGATGGACATAGATGCCATCCTTGTCCTGTTTGATTTGCGAGACCAACAAAGAAATTGAGTTCTCCCATCATACTCATTTGGAACTCCTATCTCCTCAACTTAGAAAACTCTTGGCATAGAGTTTCATTAGTAGCTTCAAAGATAATATCATCAACATATATCTGAATGATAAGAAAATTATTCCCCTTGGTTTTTATGAAAATAGTTTTATCAATCTGACCACTTTTGAAATCATTTTGAGCCGAGAAGCTGCTTAGTCTTCCATACCAAGCTCTAGGAGCTTGTTTAAGACCATATAAAGCTTTTTGTAATTTGAAAACATAATTTGGAAATTCTGAGTTTTCAAATCCAAGGGCTTGCTCAACATAGACTTCTTATTGAAGGAAACCATTTAGAAAAGCACATTGAACATCCATTTGATAAAGCTTGATATTCATGCTAGATGCAATTGCTAAGAAAATTATGATTGCCTCAATCCTAGCAACATGTGCAAAGGTTTCCCCACAATCAATACCCTCTTCTTGGGTATACCCTTAAGCCACTAGTCTAGCCTTATTTCGACTACCAACCCTTCCTCATCAAGTTTGTTCTGGAAAACCCATTTGGTTCCTATTATTGGGTGGTCGGAAGGTCGTTTGGTCACAGATCCAAACTTAGTTTCTTTCAAATTCATTTAGCTTTTCTTGCATGGCCTCTACCCATTCACGCTCATTTAAGGCTTCTAGTGTATTTTTAGGTTACTGTTAATGATATGAAAGCAGAAAATGCACACAGATTTTGTAAAGAAGAATGAGTTTTTAACCCACTATTGATATCAAAAAGTATGTTCTTAGGTGGGTCGAGTAGATGCATATTTGAAGGCTCTACCTGTCCTCCGATTTACCGGGTTTGTTGGTTGAACAGGCTGATCTTCAACAGATTGCTCTTGCTAAGCTTCTACATTAGCTTGTTCTTCACAATCTAAGCTGGCTCTTGAACTTGTTCATTCCGAGTGACATCATTTTGAGTTGGCTCATTCCGAGTTACCTCGGTTCTTCCGCTTTGACTCTTTTTAACCTCGGTTACAGCAATGCCATCTTCATCTCTATTAAGCTTGAGATCCGAGAATGTGGATTTACTTATCCCGATAAGATCAATCTCATCAAAGACAACTTGGATACTTTCTTCCACTTTGTTAGTCCTTTTGTTAAAAATTCGATAAGCTTTATTATGAGATGAGTAACCCGTAAATATACCTTCATCCGATCTAGCATCAAACTTAGTCAGATATTCTTTACCATTGTTATGCACAAAGCATTTACATCCGAATGGTCTAAAGTAGGAGATGTTGGGCTTCTTTCCCTTGTACAGCTCATAAGGTGTCTTCTTTAGGATGGGTTTGATAAGGCATCTATTGAGTGTATAATTAGACGTGTTGATCTGCCTCAACCTAGAAATAGTAAAGGAGATCATTTTTAATCATCATGGTCCTTCCTATTTCTTCAAGAGTTATGTTCTTTTCGAAGGTTTGCTCGTGGAGAGTCTTGGTCACGCTAAAGGGGGTGAATAGGCTGATGAGGGAATTTTAAAATAATGGAAGGGTTAAACTTTAAACTGAATAATCAAGACAGTTTGATTATAGATTGGACTCAGAAAAGTATGAAATCATATTTACGTGGAAACCCTCCTGTGGCGAGAAAACCACGGCCAATGCTAATCCAACCACCAAGTCAAATCCACTATTTTTTTATTCCACAAAATACAATAGACTAACTCAACCAGAATTGCTCCCTTTAAACAATTCCGAACAGAGTTTTCCTAGACTCGAAGTTCCCTTATCTGATCTAGTACTTTCTAACTAAGGTAACCTTTATAGCTAGAGACAACCGAGCTGAGTTAACCCTTACAGCTCGGTCAAGGGACCTTACTTGGAGAGTAGGAAAGAGTATGTGACTGATTACACGACTTTACAACTCAGAAAATTGTAAAGTACAGACTTGGAGTTGTAAGAAGAAGATTGAATGAGTATTATACAAGGAGATATAATTGATGTGTAGTGGCGGAAGCAAAGAAAAAGATGGAAAAACCGCAAAACACACAACCGGGCAGAATAGGACCTGCAGGTGCGGTTCTGGGGAAAAAGGTGAAAGGAGGGGTAAATGATGGAGTTTTTGGACGAAATTTGGTGGAAGGTTAGTTAACTGGTTGGGGAAGGTTGTGGTAAAATTTGGGCAGCATCCAAGGTCGGGATCACCTTGAGCCAAACGCAAACAGAAAGCCTCGCTGGGTGGCTGTCCAGAATGAGGTTCTTTGTTTGTTTTTGGTGTTGGGGATGGAGTTCTTCTTGGATTGAGCTGAGATTTGGAGGGAATGGACTCAACTCATGTAAGATGAAGTGTGTGAAATTTGGGAAAGAGATGATTCGTGGATTGGGAGATATGGTTGATGGAAGTCGCTGGATAGAACCTGGATTCTGGCCTGGATACAGAAACACCACCAAGCTGAATCAAGGGGCGCTCTCAAACGGTCCGGATACAGAAACACCACCGGGGTTTGGGAGACTCAAAGGACACCACCTAGATGCCAACCTAGGATACAGCTTTGAGGATTTAGAGGCTCGAGAAATCCATCCCGAAAAGAGTATAACACTCAAGGTTTGTATATTCATCAAAAGTTGTTTTTACAAGGAGTGTGCATGCTGAATATATAGACCCGCCAATACAACTAACCTTGCTGGAAATTGAAATTAACAAAGCTGAAAATTAAAGCAAAACAAAATGCTAACTAATTAGATGCTTTCCTCCTCTCCAAGTTAAGCTTGAAGAATTTCTAGCCAAGTATTTGTTTGATAGGGAACATGGGGCCAAGATTTGTTGCCCCTTCTCCAAGCTCTCTTCTAACCACCTTCCACTAGTGGTAGTGCCTTCTAGAATGCTCCTAGCTTGGTGTTCTTGGCAGCTCCATGTGATGCATGACCACAAGCCCTTCGGCCCTCTCTTGGACCGACCCTCATGACATGAATTTATTTATGTTCAAAGCACTTAAGATAATAATATTTGTATCATTGCTTGTTTGTACTTGGCCGATCATTCCTAGCTTAACCATGGAAATTTGGTGAGCTTGATTTCTCAACTATCTCCCTTAACACCTTGATTTATTTATGAACAAATAATCAATGATCATCCTCCCGGCTCGATCGACATTATGCGCATGAGAAATAACAAGCATTCCCGGTTGTTTTGCATTCATGTTGAGCTGAACATTTTCTGTCTTCTTACCCATGGCTGGCCACTTTCCATCAATAATTTCAGCAATGTGTTAAGTAATCTTCAAGTCTTGTGGAGTGGCTTCTATTTATAGATGACCAAGCGGATTAGCTGTTGTGACTATCTTCCGAATGGAAGTCCTTTGTGACCATTGTAACGATTTTTCGAGTCACTCGAAAAGATCCGTTGAGATGTGAACATTGTACAATGGCTCTTGACTTATTAGGATGTCCCAATCCACTGGTGGTGTCTCGAAAAGTAGGGTGGAAACCACCGTTGAGCTTAGCGTTGAAGATATCCAATTTTGGAAACAGACAACCCCGACACGATTGTCCGGGTGCTGGTTTAAAAATAGAAAAGCCTTGTCTGCTAGTGATTGACATGTTGAAACTGGTTACTTTTGTAATTCAAAAATAGGATAACCTCGTTAAGATAACCTACAAAAGTAAATAAATTTTGGTTCTCAAAGTATAAAATAATTTGGTCCAAGATTAGGCACGAGATAATAATTTAATTAAGATAATTAAGTGCATAATTATCTCGAGTCTAATATTCAATATACTCAAATTCCATATGAGTCAGTCTTAGGAAAGATCAAGTTATAAAGAGTATATTAGAGTATGAGTACTTGATCTAGACAAATATGTTTCAAACAAACATGCTGACTTAGAAAGTTAAATTATCGCTGTAATTCACTTTAACTTAGAATATGAAGTCGAACATAGATTAAAAGTGTTACGGAGAATGTTTGAACATGCAATAAGTCCGAGTAGTGTCCGAGTGACTCGAAGCATCGAGTGTGAATTGATGAACAAGAGGGTGATTTCGAGTCAATTAGAATTGAATGAAAACATGTGCAATAGTTTCTATAACACTCGGAATGACTTGTAATCAAAACCTAGGAGAGATGAGGTTTGTACCTGAGTCCTTGATAGTAATCAAAATGATACACATTCGAGTCCGAGTCTTCAATCTCCCCTGTTTTGATGAAAGGCATTCCATACTCATATAGAAACTTTGTTAGTGGAATAATCAAAAGTTTTCATACTTACTCATTTGGCAAAGAATGTATCGAGCTTGAATAATCAAGAATTTTCATACTTACTCATTTAGCAACGTATGTATCGAGCTTAGAGTAAAAAATATCACGAGAGAAATAAATAAAGTGATTCGGACATAAAATGATACTCGCAGATAACTCATTTGGAGGAAAAATATGAGTAGTTATATCGGAGCAAAAATAAATAGATATCGGAACAAAATACACTAATATATGCTAACTCGGAAAGAAGCAACGCAATATTCACGAACTCGAAACTTCATTTATATTCATAAACATAGAAAATATATACACAGGAAAGGGTGAGAGAAACTCCCCTAAACAAGACAACAAATTTTCTAAATATTCTCCCCTTACCTTTCAAAGAAAAAAAAATAACATAATAGGGAAGATTGTATCAAGCGGATACAATTTGTGTCCGGACAAAAAAGAAAATGAAAACAGAGAAAAAAAATTAAAAACTAAGATGGTGGAGTGGGAGTTGTTTGAGTTAAAGCGGATGAACGTGCAGTGCGCCTTCGCTGGTACGAATGTGAAGACGTTAAAGATCTCGGTGGGGGCAGACTGGGATCTCTGGAATGGGCTCGGCTCCGAGTGGATGACCCGAACAAGGCCATCCTCTTGAAATTCGATGGAGTTTCAGTAGGGTCTTCGACTCACTCGGATCGCTATCCGAGCTAATCGGTTCCGGTTGAGGAGCGAGAGGACCTTGTCCCTCGGCTTCTTTCTTTTCTCCTTATTCTTCCTCCTTCTCTTCTTCCTCCTTCTCGCCTTCCTCCTTCTCCTCGAAGGAGTTGCTTCATCCTCAGCCTCCTCTTCTTGTTCAACTCCCTCTCCGGAAAGAGATTTGGCAGGGCTCGAGGACTCTTCGGATGTTTCGAGTTGTCCGGGTCCTAAGCCGCTTTAGAGCATCGTTCTCCGAGGAGCTCGATCGGTTCCTTCTCCTCCTTAACCAGAGCCTTCATCTCAAGGAGCACATCCTGCTGCTCTCGGATTTGAGATTGGATTGTTTTTGGTTAATGGTCATAGATCGAAAGACACTCTTGAATGACCGGAGAGTGTCCTTGATTTCGAGGACACGGAGGAAAGCTTGTCTATCATTGTGGTAGACAAAGTAATAGTGGCTTGAGGAGGGGGACCTAAAGTGGAGGCACCACCAGGTGGAGGAGGGAGAGAGAGGATTCTTAGTCCGAGGCGGAGGAGATGGTTGCCTTAGTTCGAGCTGTGGACCCAAACACCGTGTTGGGTTTCCCGGGATCCATAGCGAGAAGCTCTTTTACGCCAACCACTATGGCAGCCTCAAAAACCTCATTAGGATCTAAAGGGACCAGGACCTTGAACTTCTTGAAGATGAAGGTGAGGAGGGCCCTAAAAGTAAGAGGGGTGGATTTCTTGGTCCGAGCCGGCACAGAGGCCATTTGCTTGATGATTGCTTGGGAAGTGGTCTACATCATAGCCCTTAAGTATGTCAAACAAAGCCTTGAGAATCTTGGAATTTGGATTCTCTTTGCTGGAGTGCTGAGAGAAGAAGGTTCTCATCGGCAGGAAACAAAAAGACGGGTCTCTGTCTTTATCCGAGTCACGGAGAAATTTTTACGCGACTCGGGGATTTCTTTGGCATATTTCTCAAAGAATTCATCAAGCAATCTCATTGAAGGGGATAGGGTTGCTGTTGAGGAAAAGATATGAAACTTTGAATAAGCGGTGGAGGAGAGAGACATTGATGCGAATCACTACATCACGAACTCTGGAGGTGAGGATCCCCTCGAGCTAGAAAGGTTGGAATAGAACTCAGCCACGAGTTACGGGTAGATAAAATCGCTGAAACAGAGGAAATTGCATACCCATGTGGTTTTGATGTGGTTCAACCACAAGAATTTTGTGGTTGGGAAGAATTTGTCATCCAACGTTAGGTGTTGGGTGACAATGATTTTAGAGGGGTTAGAAGGACCCTCTTGGCTTTTGGTTCGAGGTTTCTTGGTTGCGGAACCAAGAAAATATGGGGCGGAACCTCTTTTCGGCATGGTTATGGATTTTTGAGAAGAAAAGAGATGAACTTTGAGATAGGGAAGAAATAGCTCGAAGAGAGAGAGAGAGAGAGATAGTGAGAGAGTATTGAGAGCTTAAGGTTAGCTTACTTGAGAAGTTTTCTTGCTTACTTGAGAGTGAAGGTTTGCTCTTTGAAAATACCGAACTTGCTTGAGAGCTAGTATGCGAGAGTGTAAATGAGTAGAGAGTGAAGTAGCGAAATGAAGGAAAATGGATGCTATATATAGAGAAAGAAAATTTCCTTCAGTATCCGTTCGACCCAACTCTCCAACGGTCGCCTCGTAACGGTGTGACTGTTCTGCGCTCCAACGGTTAGAATTATAGTGTTTGTCTTCTAACCGCTAGTTCTCTTATCGATACGTGTGAGAGATAGAGAGAGAAAAAGAAAACTTTTAACAAAGATTTCTGAAATTCTCCACTAATCTAGAGATGATTTCGGTTTGATGTCCAATTTTCTCAAATACTAAGTTCGAGTCGGTAAAGTTTCGAGTGACTCAAAAACCACAAACAAGTAATAACTCATAGCTCAGTATCACTAGGTCAACTGAACTAGTTGTTATTAAGACAAAAAGAGGACAACATATAAGACATAATCATGCAAGATAATTTCACTGAAAATAGCACATAATCATGCATTTATCATGCCAAGTTCATTCCCAATAAAGCAAAACCGATCCTCACTAAGTGGCTTAGTAAAGATATCAGCTAGTTAAAGTTTGGTAAGAATGAATTCAAGTTCAATATCACCTTTCTCAGAGTGGTCTCTTAGAAAATGATACTTGACCTCAATATGCTTTGTCTTTAAGTGCTTGAACTGGATTCTTAGTGATGCTTATTGCACTCTAATTATCACACTTGATTGGAACTGATTTGAATGATAGTCCAAGATCTCTTAAGTGTTGCTTGATCCATAGAATCCGAGCACAGCATGCTCCAGCTGCAATATACTCAACTTCAGCAGTTGATAGGGTAACCGAGTTCTGCTTCTTTGAGTGGCAAGATCTAAGGGATTGACCCGAAACCGGCGAGCTCTCGAGGTGCTCTTTCTATCAACCTTGTCTACAGCATAATCAACATATGAGTATCCACTAAGGGTCAATTATGAGTCTCTTGAGAACCATAGACCTAGATTCCGAGTCCCTGCAAGATATCTAAAGATTCTCTTCACCGCAGTGAGATGTGATTCTTTTAGATTAGCTTGAAATCTTGCACACGAACAAACACTAAACATTATGTCCGGCCTATTGGAAGTAAGATATAGCAGAGATCCAATCATACCTCGATAGAGTTTCGATCTACTCGCTTTACCTTTTTCGTCCGAGTCCGGCTTTATGCTACTACTCATTGGTGTTGCTGCATGTTTTGCATCTCGGAGTTTGTATTTCTTCAGACATCTCGGAGTTTGTATTTCTTCAGCGAACTCCTTGGTGTACTTTGATTGATGGACATAGATGTCATCTATGTCTTGTTTGATTTTTAGACCAAGGAAGAAATTAAGCTCTCCCATCATGAAGACTCGGACCTTACATATATATCATTCTAAGTTCCATCGAGGGATCGGGTATAAGACTTCATCTCTCATAAGGTTTTGATTAAAAGTCATTCTATCTACTTTAATAGTCAGTTCCGAGTGATATAGCATCTTTTACGAGTGTTACAAAATCTATTGTATATATTCTCTTTAGACTCGACTAACTTAGAAAGCATAATCTTGTTTATCATTTCACACACTCTGTTTCGAGTCACTCGGACAACACTCGGATATATTACATGTTCAAACATTTGTTCTAGTTTACATAAACTCGGTTCGACTTCATAATCTAAGATTGATTGGATTACTCGGTTAATTCATGTTTCTAAGGCAACATGCTTGGTTTGAACATTGGTGGTCTAGATCAAGTCTTTCCACTCGATGTTATTTACCCGACTTGCTTTGCCTCAAGACCGACTCGGTTAATTCTGGTAGAGTTAGTCCTTGTATTTTGTGGATTCAAAATAGTGGATTTGACTTGGTGCTTGGATTAGCACTGACCGTGGTTTTCTGCCCCAGGAGGGTTTCCACGTAACTTTTTGAGTTAGCACTTTTCCGAGTCCAATCTAGACTCGGACTCTCCACATAGTCATCTCTAGTTTTATTCTTCCTTTATTTGCTTAAAATTCCTCATCACCCTATTCACCCCCTCTAGGGTGACTTAGTCTCTCCAAGAGCAAACCTTCAATTGATATCGAGCCTAGCCTTTCGAAAGGATGTAACCATCCAAAGGTTTAAAGATCAAATGGCTCGGAACAATAGAGAGTTCGATGAAGGAAGATCTTCTAGCAGACCACCAAAGATCAAAGGATCTAACTTTGTGCAGTGCAAGAAGCTCATGGAATGCTTCCTGCTTGGATCATGATGAGGATGTTTAGAATATCATACAAGTAGGCAACTACATTCCTATGAAGACGGAAGAAACAAGACTCGTGCCCAAGACAAAGGCCGAGTTCACTCGCCGATGAAGCGAGAAGTTCATAAAGAACTTCAAGGCGATGAACATTCCGATGTGCGCCATCGGCTCGGAAGAGTACAACCAAGTGTCCGCCTCGACACGGCCAAAGAAGTGTAGGACACACTGGTCAAAACTTATGAAGGCACAAGCCAGGTCGACAAGCAAAGATAAGCCAATATCTTCACAAGTATGAGCTGTTCAAGATGGAGCCGAAGAAAACATCACTCGGATGTTCATCCGCTTCACTAAGATCACCAATAATCTTAAATCTCTGGGTAGAAAGATTTCCCATGAGGAAATGTCCGAGAAAGATACCTAGAATCCTACCTAAGAGAAGATGGGGTCCCAAGGTGACAGCCATTAAAGAGGCTCGGAACCTCTCTCAACTCAAGCCGGACGAACTCATTGGGAAGCTATTCACCCACGAGATCCATCTCGGAAGAGGAGGACGCAGATGTCGGCACCAAAAAGAACATTGCGCTTAAAGCCTCGTAAACCAGAGAAGCAAATCCGAGTTCATCAAACTCAGAAGAGGATCCCATGGCACTCATCGCTAGAGGCTTCAAGAGAATAATAAAGCACAAGAGATGGGATAAGAAGCCAAGAGAAGACTTCTATAAGAAAGACAAGAAGGATAGAAAAGATAAGCACTCTTCCCTTCAAAGTTATCTTTAACTAAGAACTCAGTCTGTTTTGAATGTGACAGACAAGGAACACATAGTCAAGGACTGTCCTAAGAGAAAGAGGAACGAGAAAGAAGAAAAAGCCATGATGGCCACATGGAGTGCTGAAGACTCATCAGAAGATGATGAGGACTCGGATGGCTCAAAATGTCCGATGGCACTCTCGACTCGGAAGTCGAAACAGAGTGAGACTCGGATCATTCGGACAGCTGAGGAAACAAATCCTCGGGAGGTAATTGAATACTTCCTCAAATTCTCCAAAGTAGATTTAGCCAAATATATTTTTACTTTGGAAGAAAAGTCCAATTCGATTCTTCTCGGTTCAAAGAACAACTTGAGTCAATTACTTTTGAGAGCATCTCAGTGAAAAATGAATTGAAAAAGCTGAGACTTACTCTAAGAGAACTCAAGACCAGTGCGCAATCTAATGAGACCGAGTCCGAGTCACTTAGAAGAGAGAATGAGCAATTGAAGAAAAATCTCAACGAGTCTCAAGAGCTTGTTTTAAAATTTACTCAAGGTCAGAAAAACCTTGATATGCTCTTAGGATCTCAATGTGTCACCTTCGAAAGGAAGGGCTTGGTTTTAACAAAGAGGAGGAATCCAATTCCTACTCGGAACTTTTCAAAAAGGATTCCGGAACTATGAAGTTTCGGAAGGCTGAGCGTGGTCCCATCTATAAGAATGAAAGGCGGACCGAGCCAGGACCAACTTACAGGAGAAAACCCTCTCCACCGGTTTATAAAAGAAAAGCTTTTCAAAAGAAAGAGACACAGACTCGGTTCTATAAAAGAAAGACTCATAATCAGACCAAACCTAAAGTTATTTAAATCTCGATTCCCAAGAGTCTATTTCCTCATAATACGACCACGATAAAGGGAGTTACTCGGGTTCGTTAGAGGAAATGAGAAAGGTTAGTTTGTTTCGACTTGCGAGTAGCTCATAAAAGAACAAAAGGGCATTGGTACCTAGATAGTGGATGCTCACGCCACATGTTAGGAGATTCAAAAATCTTTTTATAAAAACCAAGGGGAAAGACTTTCTTATTGCTCGGATATATGTTGATGACATAATTTTTGGAGCTACTAATGAAATTTTGTGTCGAGATTTTTCCGAGTTAATGAGATAGGAATTTCAAATGAGTATGATGGGTGAACTTAATTTCTTCCTTGGTCTACAAATCAAGCAAGACAAAGATGGAATCTTTGTCCATCAATCAAAGTATACCAAGGAGCTGCTGAAGAAGCATAAACTCTAAGATGCAAAACATGCAGCAACAGCCTACGAGTCGCAGAGATAAAACCTGGACTCAGTCGAGAAAGGTAAAGCAGTAGATCGAAACTTTATCGAGGTATGATTGGATCTTTGCTCTATCTCACTTCCAGTAGACTAAACATAATGTTTAATGTCTGTCTCGTGTGCAAGATTTCAAGCTAATCCAAAAGAATCACAACTCACTGCGGCGAAGAGAATATTCGAGATATCTTGCAAGGACTCGGAATTTAGGTCTATGGTACTCAAGAGACTCGGAACCGACTCTCACTGGATACTTAGATGCTGACTATGTTGGATACAAAGTTGATAGAAAGAGCACCTCGGGAGCTTGCCGGTTTCGGGTCAATCCTCGATATCTTGGCATTCAAAGAAACAAAACTCAGTAGCTCTATCAACTGTTGAAGCTGAGTATATTGCGGCCAGGGCATGTCTGTGCTCGGATCTTGTGGATAAAGCAACACTAGAAAGATCTTGGACTTTCATTCAAATTTGTTCCAATTAAATGTGATAATCAAAGTGCAATCGGAATCACCAAGAATCCAGTTCAAGCACTCAAAGACTAAACATATTGAGGTCGGTATCATTTTCTCGAGAGATCATTCTGAAAAGGGTGATATTGAACTTGAATTCATTCCTATCAATCTTCAATTAGCTGATATGTTTACTAAGCCCCTTAGCGAGGATCGCTTCTGTTTTATTAGGAATGAGCTTGGCATGATTAATGCATAATTAATTTTTTTAATTACTTTGCATGATTATGTGTTGTGTGCTTACTTTCCTTAATAGCCATTAGTTCAGTTGAACCAGTGATACTGAGCTGTAGTTATTAGTTGTTTGCCGTTTCGAGTCACTCAAAAACTTAGCTGAGTCAGACTCAAATTTTGAGAACACTCGGACTTCAAACTTCGAAATCATCTCTAGATCGGTGCGAGAATTTCATAAATTTCTTTCAAAATCTCTCTTCTTCTCTCTCTATCTCACACCCATCGATCGGACAACTAGCCATTGAGAGACGGTCGCTGAAATTCTCACCGTTGGATAGCGAACAGTCCACACTGGTCTAAGGTGACCGTTGAGGAAGCCGAGTCGAACGTATATCGAAGGACGACTATTTCTCTATAAATAGCGTCTATTTTCCTTCATTTCGTTACTTTACTCTCTACTTACTCTCGCTCTCGCACTTACTCCTACTCGAGACAACCTCTCTGCATTCGGAGAAACGTACGTCACTCTCAAGCTAAGAGAAGAACATATCAAGTAAGCTCGTTGCTCTTGGCTCTCTTTCTTACTACTCTTTCACTTTTCTTTTTCTCTTCGCTCACTCACGTCGAGCTTTCTCTCTTTCTTTCTCTCTGTTAAAAGTTCATCTCTTTCCTCTCTTTTCAACAACAAACATGACGAAAAGAGGTTTCCACCCTGATTTTCTTGGTTCCGCCACCAAGAAACCTCGCATAAAAAGCAAGGAAGGCCCCTCCACTCCTTCCAAACCTCTTGTCACCCAACACCTAACGTTAGATGACAAATTTTTCCCGACCACTAACTTTTCGTGGTTGGCTCACATAAAGTCCACAAGGGTTTACAATTTCCTCTATTTCGGTGATTTCATCTACCCATAACTCATTTCGAGTTCTACTCCAATCTTTCTAGCTCGAGGGTATCCTCATCTCCAGAGTTCAGGACATCACTGTCCGCATCAACACTTCTCTTCTCCATCGTCTTTTCAAAGTGTCTTGTATGTTCTTAAACAGCAATCCCATACCTTTCAACGAGGTTGCTGATGATTTCTTTGAGAAGTACGCTAAAGAGTTTCCCGAGTCACGTAAAAACTTCCCTTGACTCAAATCAAATCGAAGCTCGCCTTCGTGTTTTCTGCCGATGAAGACTTTCTTCTCTCAAGCATTCTAGGAAAGAGAACCCTAACTCCAAGCACCTCAAAGCTCTTTACGAAATTTTAGAGGGATATGAAGTAGACCTCTTTCCCGCCATAGTCGAGCAAATGGCAGTTGCGCCGGCTCGGACTCGTAACAAAAGGAGCACCCCTCTTTCTTTCGGGGCTCTTCTCACCCTCATCTTCAAACAGTTTAAAGTTCCTCTTCCCTCAAATCCTAACACGGTTTCGAGGCTGCCATTGTTGTTGGCAAAAAGGAACTCCTTGGGTATGGATACCAGGAGACCCAACCGGGTGTCCGGGTCCATAGCTTAGATATGAGGCCACCTTCTCCGCCTCGGACTCAAACTCAGCCCACTCTCTCTCTACCTCCTCCACCTGGTGGTGCCTCCACCTTAGGTGTTTCTCAAATTATCTCTTCTGCCTTGTCCACTGCTATCATAGACAAGCTCTCCCGGGTGTCCACTAAGTTCAAGGACATCCTCTAGTCATTCAAGACCGTCCTTCGCTTTATGACCATTAACCGAAAACCGCTCAATCCCAAATCCGAGAGCAGCAAGATGTGCTTCTTGAGTGAAGGCCCTAGTTAAGGAGCGAGAGGAGCCGCTTGAGCTCCTTCAGGAGAGGCAATCTAAGGCGGCTCAGGATCCGGTTGACTCGGACACTTCGAAGAATCCTTGAGTCCGGCCAAATCATCCTCGGAAGGGGAGATGAAGAAGAAGAAGGAGAAGAAAAGGAGCCTGCGGCTGAGGCAGCTCCATCTCGAGGTAGGGGAGAAAGAAGAAAAACAAGGGCCAGCAGCAGTAGAGGGCCCAAATGCTCCGGAACCTCAACCAGAAATGATCGCTCGGACAGTAGTCCGAGTGGGTCGAAGACCCTGCCGACCATGATCGGCCAGCAGCTGGTTAGCTCGAGCATACCCCTCCGTCAGGAGTTCCGGGAGGATGAGCCTCCGGACGACTTAGTTCTGGGTCGCCCACTCAAAGCCGAGCCCATTCTAGAGATCCCGGTGTTGCCTTCGCCTCGCTCATCCATATCTTCTAGATCTTATCGCGAAGGCGCACTCGCTCGTCCACCCGCCTCAACTTAGCCTCGCTCCATCTCTTCAATCTTAACTTTTTTTGCTTTTTAATTTTTCTTTGTCCGGACATCAAATTTGTATTTACTTGATACATTCTTCCTTTTTTTGCTTTTGCTAAAAGGCAAGGGGAGAATAGTTAGAAATAGTTAGAAAAATTTGTTATCTTGTTTAGGGGGTTTCTCTCACCCTCTTTTGTGTAAACTCTTTAGTTTAAATTATAATGCATTTCATTAATAATCGCTATCTCGCCTTCCGAGTTGCACTATCTCTGAGTTTATCGCTTCAAGCAATTATTTCGAGTTTATTATTTATGAGTTTATTATTTCGAGTTTCAATTTCTTGCTTAGTATGACAACTATATCTATCATTGCTCCGATACATAGTTATTTTCTTGCTCTAATACTTTAGCTCTTTTTATGCAATCTCAGCTTATTTTGCTCTAATAGAATATAAGTTTCACTTCAATTACTCTACACAATTCTATCATTTTTTTTTCTAACTTATTCCTTGAGAAAGGATGAAACACCGGATCTATATCACTAACAATATTTCTGTCTAAGTATAGAATGCCTTTCATCAAAAAGGGGAGATTGAAGACTCGGACCTTACATATATATCATTTTAAGTTCCATCAAGGGATCGGGTATAAGACTTCATCTCTCATAAGGTTTTGATTAAAAGTCATTCTATCTACTTTAATAGTCGTTTCGAGTGATATAAGCATCTTTTCCGAGTGTTACAAAATCTATTGTATATATTCTCTTTAGACTCTAACTAACTTAGAAAGCATAATCTTGTTTATCATTTCACACACCGTTTCGAGTCACTCGGACAACACTCAGATATATTACATGTTCAAACATTTGTTCTAGTTTACATAAACTCGCTTCGACTTCATAATCTAAGATTGATTGGATTACTCGTGTTAATTCATGTTTCTAAGGCAGCATGCTTGGTTTGAACATTGGTGGTCTAGATCAAGTCTTTCCACTCTGATGTTATTTACCCGACTTGCTTTGCCTCTAGATCGACTCGGATGGAATTTGAGTATAATGGATATTAGACTCAAAAATTCCATTTCTTTCGACTCGGATAATTATGCACTTAATTATCTTAATTAAAATTATTATCTATGTCTAATCTTGGACCAAAGTATTTTATACTTTGAGAACCAAATTGATTTACTTTTGTAGGTTATTCAAACGAGGCTATCATATTTTTGAATTACAAAAGTAACCGGCTTCAAAACGTCAAATCACCAGCAGACAAGGCTTTTTCCACCTCCGACCAAGGCCCGGACATCGTGTCGTGGTTGTCTATTTACAAAACTGGAAATCCACAACGCTAAGCTCAATGGTGGTTTCCACCCTACTTTTCGGACACCACCAGTGGATTGGGACTTCCAAAGGAGTTAAGAGTCGTTACCCAACGTTCACACCTCAATGGATATTTTCCGAGTGACTCAAAAATCTATTGCAAAGATCACAAAGGGCTTCCAGTCGGAAGATAGTCACAACGGCTAATCTGCTTGGTTATCTATAAATAGAAGACAACTCTCAAGACTTGAAGATTGCTGAACCAACCGTCAATACACGTACTTAAGCAAAAGTCATTGTATTCATACTCAATCTTCTACTTACAACTCCAACACTCGTACTTAATATCTTTCCGAGTTGTAAGTTCTTGTAATCAGTTTACAAACACTCATTCTTACATTCTGAGTAAGATCCCTTGATTGAGCTATGAGGGTTAAGTCAGCTTAGTTGTCCCTAACTCGTAAAGCTTACCTCGGGTAGGAAGTACTAGATCGGATAAGGTAATTTCTAAGTCTAGGAAAATCTTGTAAGGAATTGTCTAAGGG
Source organism: Talinum fruticosum (assembly GCA_021018815.1). NCBI lineage: Eukaryota > Viridiplantae > Streptophyta > Magnoliopsida > Caryophyllales > Talinaceae > Talinum > Talinum fruticosum. The sequence continues at coordinate 955,600 of JAITYX010000121.1, read as the reverse complement.
AGCAATTCTGGTTGAGTCGTTCTACTCGTATTTTATGGATTCAAAATAGTGGATTTGTCTTGGTGCTTGGATTAGCACCGACCGTGGTTTTCTCGCCCAGGAGGGTTTCCACATAACTTTCTAAGTTCGCACTTTTCGAGTCCAATCTAGACTCGGACTCTCCACAGAGTCATCTCTAGTTTTATTCTTCCTTTATTTGCTTAAAATTCCTCATCACCCTATTAACCCCGCTCTCGGGTGACTCGGTCTCTCCAAGAGCAAGCCTTCACATCATGCTCATTTGGAATTCGTGTCGTATTAACTCGGAAAAATCTCAACAGAGATTTTCATTAGTAGCTCAAAAATTATGTCATCGACATAGATATGAGCAATAAGAAAGTCATTCCCCTTGGTTTTTACGAAGAGAGTTTTGTCAATCTGACCTCTTTTAAAATCATTTTCAACCAAGAGGTCTGCTCTGTCTTTCATACCAAGCTCTGGGAGCTTGTTTAAGAAAATAAAGAGCTTTTTGCAACTTGAAAACATGATTTGGAAATTCCGAGTTTTCAAATCCAAGGGGTTCCTCAACATAGACTTCCTCTTGAATAAAACCATTAAGAAAAGCACATTTGACATCCATTTGATACAATTTAATGTTCATGCTTGATGCAAATGCCAATAGGATTCTAATTGCTTCAATCCTAGCAATTAGTGCAAAGGTTTCCCCACAATCAATTCTTCTTCTTGATTGTAACCTTGGGCCACAAGTCTAGCCGTATTTCGACTACCAACCCACCTTCATCCAGTTTGTTCTTGAAAACCCATTTGGTACCTATGACTGGGTGGTCGAAGGTAATTTTGTCGAGTCCGGACTTAGTTTCTTTCTAATTGATTAAGTTCCTCTTGCATGGCCTCTACCCATTTAGGTTCATTTAGGGCCTCTACTGCATTTCTTGGTTCAATTAATGAAATGAATGCAGTGAATGCACATAGGTTATGCAAAGAAGAATGAGTTCTTACCCCATTATTGATGTTAGACAGGATGTTTTCAAGTGGGTGACTCGAAGCATATTTGAATGCTCTACTTGTTCTCTAGTTCACCAGATCCGTAGGTTGAATTGGTTGATCTTTAGTGATTTGATATGATTGAGCTTGCTCATCTAGTTAACTTTCAGCATTTTGAGCCGGCTCTTGAGCTGATTCAGTCTGAGTCATGATATTATGAATTACCTCATTCTCAATTGCTTTTCCTTGACTCGTCGAGCTCTTCTTCAAGCAAGATCGTCATCTCGACTAAGTTTGAGATCCGAGAATGCTAACTCAATTGCTTTTCCCTTATCAATCTCATCAAAAACAACGTAGATTCTTTCTTCCACTTTGTTAGTTCGTTTATTGAAAATGCGATATGCTTTACTATGAGATGAATAACCAAGAAAAATAACTTCATCTCGACCAAGCATCAAACTTAGTCAGGTGATTCTTACCATTATTGTGAACATAACATTTACATCCAAAGGGTTTGAAGTATGAAATGTTGGGTTTCTTCCCTTTGTAGAGCTCGTATGGAGTTTTCTTCAGGATGAGTCCGATGAGGCATTTGTTTAATGTGTAGTTTATTGTATTAATCGCCTCAACCCGTAAATAGTAAGGTAGATCATGTTTAATCATCATTGTCCTTCCTATTTCTTCAAGAGTTCTATTCTTTCTCTCCACTACTCCATTCTGTTGAGGAGTTCTTGGTGCTGAGAAGTTATGGGAGATACCATTCTTATCACGGAACTCAGTAAATTCTGAATAATCGAACTCCCTTCCATTGTCAGCTTGAATTCTTCGATCTAAGTCCGACACTCAACTTGAATTTTTCTACAAAGCTTGCTGAACTCTTTGAAAGCTTCATTTTTGTGCTTAAGAAAACAAACCTAGGTAAATCATGAATAATCATCTATAATCACAAGTACATATGATTTACCTCCGAGGCTCTTTACAGGAATTTCACCACATAAGTCCATATGTAACATTTCAAGCACTTTGGATGTGGAAACGGTTTTGAGAGATTTGAAAGATGATCTAACTTGTTTCCCTTTAGTGCATGCTTCACAAATTTTATCTTTCTTAAATGCACAATTAGGCAAGCCTCGACTAAACCATGAGATGCAAGTTTTTTAATGGTGTGCATGTTAACATGACCTAGTCTACGATGCCATGTCCAAGAATCATCATGCAAAGAAGTTTTTAAACACGATAAGTTCTGACTTGGATCGAAAGAGGAATAGTGTAGGTGTTACCTGACCTTTACGTGAGAGCTTAGTCTCCTTGGTAGTTGCATCGAAATATAGCGATTGGTCCGAGCGAATCTTACCTCTTGACCTTTGTCACACAGTTGAGAGATACTAAGTAGATTGTACTTTAATCCCTTAACAAGGTAGACTAGGCCGACCAAATTGTATGTCTCATTTTCCAATCTTGCCTATCCCAACTATCTTGCCTTTACTTGTCATCTCCAAAGGTGACTTTGCCTCCCTTGTAATCTTCTAACTTAGAAAAGAGTCTTGAATCTCCCGACATGTGGCGTCAGCAACCATTGTCTAGGTACCAATGACCTTTTGTCTTTTCTCGAGTTACCTGCAAGTCAAAAACATACTAACCCTTCTCACTTCCTCTAACGAACCCAAGTAATCGCCCTTACTGTGGTCCTTTTCGAGGAAGAAGACTCTTGGGAACCCAGATTTGAACAACTTTGGGTTTGTTCCGATTCCGAGTCTTCCTTTTCGAAAACCGAATCCGTGTCTTTTTCTTTTGTAAACCGGTGGAGAAGGTTTTCTCCTATAAGGTGGTCCGGGCTCAGTCCTCCTTTCATTCTTATGAATGGGATCGTGCTCACACTTTCCGAACTTTACAGTTCTAGAATCCTTTTGAAGAAATCTAAGTAGGAATTAGATTCCTCTTCTTTGTTAAAACCGAGTCCTTCCTTTCCGAAGGAGACACACTGAGAGCCTAAGAACATGTCAAGGTTTTTTTACCTTGAGTAAATTTCAAAACAAGTTCTTGAGACTCATTGAGCTTTTGTTTTAGATGCTTATTTTCTCTTCTCAATGTCTCGGACTTAGTCTCATTAGCTTAAGTACTAGTTTTGAGCTCCCTCGAGTAAGTCTCGGATTTTCCAATTCATTTTTCAAAGCAAGTGCTCTTAGAAGTGAGAGACTCAAGTTGTTCTTTAAATTGGGAAGAATCAGAATTGGACTTTTCTTCCAAAGTATAAATATATATAGCTAAATCAACTTTGGAAAACTTGAGGAAGTATTCAATTACCTCCCGAGGATTCGTCTCCACATTGTCTAAGTTGTCAAAGTCTGACTCAGATTCAGCTTCTAAGTTTGATAATGCCATCAAACACTTTGAGTCGTTTGATTCTTCATCCTCTTCGGATGAATCTTCATCACTCCATGTGGCCATCATAACCTTCTTCTTCTTTCTGTCCCTCTTTCTCCTTGGATAGTCTTTGACTATGTGATCTTTGCTGCCACATTCAAAACAACCAGAGTTCTTAGTTAAAGATAACTTTGAAGGGGAAGAGTGTTTACATTTTCTATCCTTCTTGTCTTTCTTGTAGACTCTTCTCTTGGCCTTTTCCCCCATCTCTTATGCTTCATCATTCTTTTGAAGCCTTGAGCAATGAGTGCCATGGGATCTTCTTCTAAGTCTAAAGAACTCATATTTTCTCCTTTACTTTCCGAGGCCTTTAGTGTAACATTCTTTTTAGTGCTGACCTCGGCATCCTCTTCTTCCAGATGGATCTCATAGGTGAGTAGCTTCCCAATGAGTTCGTCTGGTTTTAATAGTGAGAGGTTCTCGAGCTTCCTCGATGGCGGTTACCTTTGGACCGCATCTTCCGTTAGGTAGACTTCTCAGAATTTTTCTACACATTTCTTCATGGGATATCTTTCTACCCAGAGATTTGAGGTTATTTGTAATCTCAATGAAGCGTATGAACATTTGAGTGATGTTTTCTTCTCGCTCCATCTTGAACAGCTCATATCCGTGAAGATATTGGCTTATCTTCGTTTATATTACTTGGCTGGTTCCTTCATATGTGTTGACAAGAGTGTCCCACACATCTTTTGCTGTGTCACGGCTGACACTCTGTTGTATTCTTCCGAGCTAATGGCGCACATCGGAATGTTCATTTCTTTAAAGTTCTTTCCGAACTTTTCGCCTCTTCAGTGGTGTACTCGAACTTTGCTTTAGGCACAGGTCTTGTATCTTCCATCTTCAAATGAATGTAATTGCCTTCTTGTATGATCTTCCACACATCTTCATCGTGATCCAATAGAAGGCATTCCCCGAGTTTCTTCTAGTGCACGAAATTTGATCCTTTGAACTTTGGTGCTCTGCTGGAAGATCTTCCTTCATCGAACTCTTTATTGTTCCGAGCCATTTGATCTTAAGACCTTTGGATTGTTAGATTCTTTCCGAAAGGTTAGGCTCGATACCAATTGAAAGTTTGCTCGTGGAGAGTCTTAGTCACCCTAGGGGGTGAATAGGGTGATGAGGGAATTTTAAAACAATGAAAGGGTTAAAGTTTAAACTAAATAATTAAGACAAGTATGCATCTAGATTGGACTTAGAAAATTATGAAATCAGATTTACGTGGAAACCTTCCCGGGACAGAAAACCACGGCCAGGGCTAATCCAAGCACCAAGTCAAATCCACTATTTTGAATCCACAAAATACAGTAGATCGACTCAACCGAATTGCTCCCTTTAAACAATTCCTAACGAGTTTTCCTAGACTCGAAGTTCCCTTATCTCGATCTAGTACTTCGACAACCGAGCTTAGTTAACCCTTACAGCTCAGTCAAGGGACCTTACTTGGAGAGTAAGAAAGAGTATGTGATCTGATTACACGACTTTACAACTCGGAAAAGTGTTAAGTACGGACTTAGAGTTGTAAGAAGAAGAGTGAATGAGTATTATACAAAGAGATATAATTTCAACAATGTGTTCAAGCAATCTTTAAGTCTTGTGAAGTGGCTTCTATTTATAGATGACCAAGCAGATTAGCCGTTGTGACTATCTTCTGAATATAAGTCCTTTGTGACCGTTGTAATCGGTTCTTCCGAGTCGCTCAAAAAGATCCGTTGAGATGTGAACGTTGTACAATGGCTCTTGACTCCTTAGGATGTCCCAATCCACCGGTGATGTCCGAAAAGTAGGGTGGAAACCACTATTGAGCTTAGTGTTGAAGATTTCCATTTTGGAAACGGACAACCCCGACACGGTGTTTGGGCCTGGTTCGAAGTAGAAAACCCTTGTCTCCTCGGTGATTGACGGCTTAAAGCCGCTACTTTTGTAATTCAAAAAATAGGATAACCTCGTTTAGATATAAAATACTTTGGTCCAAGATTAGGCACGGATAATAATTTAATTAAGATAATTAAGTGCATAATTATATAAGACTTAGAAGATTGGAATTTTTTGAGTCTAATATTCATTATACTCAAATTCCAACCGAGTCGGTCTTAGGAAAGATCAAGTTATAAAGAGAATATCGAGTATAAGTACTCGATCTAGACAAATATGTTTCAAACAAACATGCTAACTTAGAAAGTTGAATTATCACTGTAATTCACTTTAACATAGAATATGAAGTCGAACATAGATTAAAAGTGTTAGAGATAATGTTTGAACATGCGATAAGTATGAGTAGTGTATGAGTGACTCGAAGCATCGGTGTGAGTTGATGAATAAGAGGGTGATTTCTGAGTCAATCGAATTGAATAAAAACATGTGCAATAGTTTCTATAACACTCGAATGACTTGTAATCAAAACCTAGGAGAGATGAGGTTTGTACCGAGTCCTTGATAGTACCCAGAATAATACACATTCGAGTCCGAGTCTTCACTTTCTCTCCACTAGTGCATCCTGTTGAGGAGTTCTTGGTGCAAAGAAGTTAAGGGAGATTTCATTCTTGTCACATAAGTATGCAAATTTTGAGTAATCGAACTCCCTTTCATGGTCGGTTCGAATCCTTCGATATAAGTTTCAGCCAAAGTCCGAATTGTACGTTATGTCCGCCCATCACTCCGGGTGGAAAGCTATGCTTATGTGGAGACTTGTACCCATCGCCTCTTTAAACCCATGCCAAAACTTGGCGATGAACTTACTATCCCGATCCGATACGATGCTCGAGAGGAACACCATGAAGCCCGACTATCTCCACTATATAGAGGTCGGCTAGTTGCTTGGGACGTGAAAGTTATCTTGATTGCAAGGAAATGGGCTGACTTTGTCAATCTATCGATTACCACCCATATACAATCATGTTGCTTCGATTCTTGGGTAATCCCGTGATGAAATCCATGCCGATATCCTCCCATTTCCATTCGAGAATTGGTAAAGATTGCAGTAACCCTCCTGGTCTCCGAGTGTTCGGTTTTCACCTGCTGGCATGTGAGACAATGAGCAACAAACTCGCTACATCCCTCTTCATTCTTATCCACCAAAAATGACTCTTTAGATCATGGTACATTTTCGTACTTCATGGGTGCATTGTGAATGCCGAGTTGTGAGCTTCTTTCATTAGTTCTCTTTTTAGCTCACCGACATTAGGCATGCATAGCCTTCCTTTATACCAAAGCGCCTCGTTCTCAATGCTAAATTCCTTAATCCGATTCTCCTCTACACCCTTCTCAATTTTCATCAATTGTGAATCCAAACTTTGAAGTTGTTTGATCCTCGTCTACCAAGGGGAACTCAATTTGTATAGTCTGCTAAATAACCTTGGTCATTTGGTAGTATCACCTCAACCTCAAATTTTTCTAACTCCCTTATGAGTTTATCCTTACTCGGTGAACATATATGCTACCGACCCTGTTTTCCTGCTGAGGGCATCCGCCACCACATTTGCTTTACCTGGATGATATTTGATTTCCATATCATAATCCTTTAGAAGTTCTAGCCATCTCTGTTGCCACATGTTTAACTCTTTTTGTGTAAAGATGTACCAAGACTTTTCGATCCGTATAAATCTCACACTTCACACCATATAGATAGTGCCTCCAAATTTTTAGCGCGAAGATTACTGTGGCTAACCGTAAGTCATGAGTTGGGTAATTTTGTTCATATGTCTTCAACTGTCGTGATGCATAAGCAATCACTTTACCATTCTCGCATCGATACGCATCCAAGTCCTTTTCCCGAAGCATCACTCGTACACAACGAATTCTTCCATTCCCTTAGGAATTGTTAACACCGAGGCTGACACTAGCCATCTCTTTAACTCTTGAAAGCTATCCTCACACTTTTAGTCCACTCGAACTTGTTGCCTTTGCGTGTTAACGAAGTGAGAGGAAGAGAAGTTCTGGAAAAGTTTTCCACGAACTTACGGTAATAGCCCGCCATACCTAGGAAACTTCTCACTTCAAATATGCTCGTGGGCCTTGGCCAATCCACTATGGCTTCGGAAAAGTTTTCCACGAACTTACGGTAATAGCCCGCCATACCTAGGAAACTTCTCACTTCAAATACGCTCGTGGGCCTTGGCCCATCCACTATGGCTTCTATTTTAGCCGGGTCCATGGATATGCCTTTTCCATACACTACATGCCCCGAAAGTGGACTTTCTTTAGCCAAAACTAGCATTTCTTGAGTTTGGCGTATAACCGATGCTTTTGCGAGGTCCGAAGTACCATTCTCAAGTGTTCTTCATGTTCCTTTCTATTTTTGGAGTATATGAGGATATCATCAATAAAGACCACCACGAACTTATCAAGGAAAGGGTGGAACACTCTGTTCATCAAATCCATAAAGAAGGTAGGAGCATTGGTAAGCCCAAATGGAAGAACTAGGAACTCATAATGACCATACCATGTTCTAAAAGCACTCTTAGGGATATCCTCTTTCTTGATTCTCAATTGGTTGTAGCCCGACCTAAGTCGATCTTTGAGAACACAGATGAGCCTCCAAGATGATCAAAGAGGTCATCTATTCTTGGGAGCGGATACTTATTCTTAATGGTTACTTTGTTCGGTTCTCCGTAATCAACACACAATCTTAGGCTACCGTCTTTCTTTTTCACAAAGAGTACTGGTGCTCCCCAAGGTGAAACACTGGGTCGAATTAGCCCCTTATCCAAGTAGCTCTTGCAATTGGACCTTCAACTCAGCCTAACTCCACTGGTGCCATTCTATACGGCGTCTTAGATATGCGTACAAGTGCTCGGCACTAAGTCTATGGCGAACTCAACTTCTCGATCCGGAGGTAGCCCCGGCACCTCTTTGAATATTTCTCCAAATTCTCTCACTACGGGTATATCTTCAACATGGATCTCTCCCGATTTGGCTAGTTCCACAACGACACAAATACCCTTGACATCCCCTTTTAGCATTTTGCATGCTCGTACTACGTAAACGAGAGGAGTCGTCCTCTCAAGGCTATTTCCTTTAAATTCAAACCTATCTCCTTCAGGAGTTATCATGGATACTAGCGTCTTATTGCAGTCTATGACTACCCTATGCTTTGACAACCAATCCATCCCAAGGATAATATCAAAATCTCGTACGTCTAATTCCATCAGTCCGCAAAAAGATTTTGCCATCTATATTTAATGGGCAATCCCTATATATCACATCGGTTTGAGCTACCGACCCTACTAGGGTTGATATGCGAAGTCTAGCATTCACCATCGCAGGTTTATATGGCAACTTTTTAGCAAATTTAGAATTCACAAATGAATGGGTTGCTCCTGAATCAAACAAAACATAGGCATATAAGTTGGCAAGGAGTACCGTACCGCCACTACGTCGCTGGGATTCTCCATTTCCTTGTCGGTGATACCAACGTTGTTAGGGATACCCGCATTGTTGTTAAGGTCCTCCATTCCTTCTTCTTCAATAAGGCTGTAGACTCTTCCACCTACCCGGGGTTTCTTCCCTTCCTTCCCGTTCCTCGGCCGAGGGTTGACCTTGTTGTGAGGAGGATTGAGGTTTATATTGTTGCCTCTCGCCCGATACCCTAATTGGCTCCGGTTTCTTGGGGACAATGCGCTATGAAGTGTCCATATCTTCCGCATTTAAAGCATGGCCCCTTTTCTCCCGTACATGTTCCTCGGTGACGGCGACCACACTTCCTACAGATTTGGCGATCATCCCCCGGAAGGGCTATTGACCTTGGGAGGAATTACCTCGCGTATCGAATCTTTTTGCAGCTTGGCCGGATTGTGAGCCGGTATCACCATACCGGGACCTCCTTTTAATTTGGAGTTAGGTCTGTCTTTAGCGCTACACTTTCATTTAGCGCCCTTTTGATTTTAAAGGCCCTCTCGGTATATTTCCTGGAAAATTGTGAAGACAAGGCCAACCATTTTATTCTTCACTTGGGCCTTAGCCTATGTTCAAACCTATCCATTCGTATCTCCTCGGTCGCCACCTGGGATGATGCAAATCGACTCAACTCGTTGAATTTAGCAAGATATTCCACCACACTCATGCTCTCTCCCCGCCCGAGTTGGAGGAATTCTTGCTCCTTAGCCCACCTGACATCCTTGGGATAATATTTTGTGCCCGAGTAATTCCTTAAGTTCTCGTCAGGTTCGTGCAAGTTCTCCCTCACGAGGCTTAACCGTTTGCCACCAAAATCAAGCTTCGCGTTCAAACTGGTGGGTGGCCAATTGTACCTTGAACCACTCCGGCACTCCATTACCTCAAAGAGACCCTCCATCATCAATAACCATTCCTCGTACACTAACTGGTCTGTCCCTCCAAGCAAATTTAGGCGGTTTCACTTTCGAATCGGCGGACCATTTCCATTGCCGTGGGCCCTGGAGATGGAGGGGTGGAGGTGGAACTTGTTCTCTTCGCGGAGGCATCTAGAGTGATCAAAACAAAACGATGCCTCAACTAAGTGCGTGATTACTATAAAAACCTAATAGAGGGATGCCTATCTCAAATGCGTGAATACGAATAACAATAAAAAAAATAAGTAAGGCAACAGAATGATGCACATATATTCACATATAACACACATATCCTATGCTTTAAGACACGAAACCTAATTGGAGCTAAATTGGGTGATCCTAATGCTCGATACCATAAAATGTAACACCCCAAAACCCATCCTAGGAGTATTACACCACCGGAGTTCCTCAAAGGAACTCCTAAGGCTCACTCAGGTGTTGGCTTAGCTGTCTAAACCCACTTCAAAGGTAAGGAATATAATTTCCTACAAGAGTTAGAAGTTTTCTAAAAATTTTGGCTGAGTTCCGTTTGAACTATGGCCCAACCTATAGGCTAAAAGCCTTAAAACCCGCATGAAAGTCATAATAAAACTCAACGAGCCACACGCTCGGAGTACACAGCTCAACGACCACACGCCGGAGTATATTCACAACCACAAAACTCACATTTCTAACTAGTTTACAACCCAAGTCATGAACTCAACAAAAACTAGATTTACAACCACTTGAGATCAAAATTGCCAGAGAAAGGAAATCTCTGGCTCTTCGGAGCTACTAGTTCGGTCTCCATACATACATTAAGCTTACTATACATTACTGTCTCGTTTACATAAGAAACCGAGTATACAACAATATACGAAACATAAAACACATAGACTTGACTACAGCCATGATCGCCACCAAAGACAAGCATTCCAGCCATCCGTCTCGGGGGTACCTGCAACTGGGAGGGAAAAGGGGGAATTTGTGGGGGTGAGCAATAAACCACGGGCTCACCGGAGTCTTACACCCTTAAAATGGAAATTCTTTACGCATATTACTCATAATAATGAAATCGACGAAAACGTAATAACATAATACAACTCTATATACTTTCAATGAAATCTTTTGCAACTTAAAGATTAGAATTCTTTTAATCATTTAAAAGCACGATTTCACATTCATCACAATTCTCTTTTTCCAATTGAATTAACTTTCCAGGCCTTCGAGGACTCGAACTAGCACTTCTTTCATCTCAGGGGCGACCTCAACAAAAAGGCTCCCGGACCTATCTTCGGGAAGTCTCGGAGCGGGCATCCCGCTCCGCAGGACCCCTGTTAGAACCCTTCCTCGAAGTTTCTAGCTGGGCGTCCCCGGTTCGAACTCTTCGGTATGCTAACGATCCGTAGCCGATCGATTCAAAACAATTTGCACGTATTCATTCATCACATTCACTTCACAGACTTTCTCAAATCGATTTTACATCAAGGAAGGCATGACACCACATGTCACCCTTATAAATTAACTTTTTCAAATCTGATTTACTTTCTCAAATATGTTCCGCTTCTTTAAAACACATTCACGTTTGAAATGCAGTTCATAAGAAATTGCATTCAAGGATCATTTCACGTGAAACACAAAACTCCTCTCAAAACTACTTTTGAACGTTATTTCACAATCACTTGCACAGATAGCAACAATTCAACACAGATAGTCATTCTCAACTTCATTCCTAACTACACCTTTCTCAATTCCCCAATTCAGTAATATTGATTTCTTTTCCGAGCCACAATAACCACAAGTGCATATCACCTAAATCAATGTTTCTACTTTTCACAATTCATTGTTTTTACCTTAATTACTCATTTTATGCCTCTACTTTGTAACTCAACTTCTTTTGCCCATACTCAACCACACCACTCTTGATCTCACTTTATCACTTAAGTCCCCCTTGCTATGTTTAACTTCAAACTCGATTTAATCTTCAAGGACTTAGATATGTTCTAAACTCAATTTCACCTTAGACTTTCCAGACTTGCTATTTCTCTATCTCAATTGTATGTCCATCAAGATGAAGTCGTGTCCCTCCTTTATACTCAAATCATCGTTTCCTAATACGTATCGTTATCGCAAGAACTTAGGGAGTCTCTATGGTTTAACTGGAACATCAATTCGCAATTTACCCCCAATTTCCCACTTTTTTGTCCTTAAGTGCCATTTGAGAACGTCACCATACTCTTTATACCTACACAGCCTAACTCCTTCTAAATTTTTAGCATCTCAACTCAGCTCTAACCAACTACTAAGCTCCTTTAGTTTTTTATTTAGACTCTAACAATTCCATTCGATTTCCTCGGAACCTAGTTCGGTTCTAACAATTTCCTAGCTTCGTTCTATCACATAAACATTCAATAATCACAACAAACTCATTTGGGTTTCGAAATTACTAATAGTTTAGAGTATAAGACTACCCACCTCGATTCGGGGACTCGACGGTTTGCTTGGTTTTTTTAGATTCAAGCTCCCCGGTTCAGTTCCTCCTTTCCTTCCTCTTCCCCTGCTGCTAGCCCGGTTTCGCCGCCCTCCTCCGCGTACGACGCCGTTACCAGCCACTGTTCTCGCGCCCACCAGCTGCCTCCCTCTCGCCCTCGCGTTCGTGTCCCTTTCCTGGCCTCGGTTTCGCCCTCCTCCGCGCTTGACCGTTTCCCGCTTCACTGCCGCTCGCTGTTCAGCACGCCGGTCTCCGGCCTCTCTTCCTCGCTTTCGCTCCCTCTCGCCCTCTCGGTCTCGCTCTGTCTCTCCTGCTAGCCTCTCTCTCTCTTATTCCCAATCTGCTTCGGTCCCCCTTTCTTTCCTTTTTTTTTCCTCTACTCCTCTCTTTCCCTTTTTTGGTGGTTTCATTAGGTGCAGCCAGCACCTGCTGCAAGCACACTAATTTTCCCCGTAGTTAAATTTTGTTTTTTTTCTCGCCCGAGTTTCTATCTTTAATAGCAAGGAACGATCAATTACCTTTATTAATTAATCTATATAAACACACAAGCACATAACAATCACATAAAATAAATTACGTATAAATACCAAGCTTAATTTAACTATAAAATTATTCTACTCAAAATTTCGGGTCTCACAGGTGGGGAGTCGGAGGAAGTAGTATAATCTGCTAATTTTTTATAAAAGCACATAAGACTAAGAACTCATACCAATTAAAATAATTTTATGCATCGATTACTTAATTTAATTTAATCCTATAATTAACCTACTTAAAATCTCGGGTTTCACATTTGATTTGGTGTTTGCATTGACACTATCTCGTGGTTTTCTATCTCGGGAAGGTTTCCATGTAAAATATCTTGTTCTTACTTTTTCTAAGTTCATTCTAGACTCATAACATCTTTTCTCGGTTATGAGTTGTGCATCAAATTTCATATTTCCGTAAAATTTCCTTCACACCCTATTCACCCCCTCCTTCTAGGGTGATTCGGACTCTCAAAGAGAAAACCTTCATTTTTGTTCGAAACACGTGGGATAAAGAGAAACGATTTGCGAAAACATTATCCAAGATTCTCTATTAATTAGAGATGACATCAGATATTTGAATGTCCATTTTGATTAAAAATAAGTATGACTCAATTAGTTGTCCGAGTGCTCGGATAAGACTCGGATAACCAATGAGTCGGGCTCATTTTCATGAAATTTCAACTAAACTACCAGCCTATCAAAACTTTCACAAAGAAAACAAGTTTAATAATATAAACACATAATAAATCACACAACTAATCACATAATCATGCATTCATCATACCAAGCTCATTTATAATAAGGCAAAATTGATCTTCACCTAAAGGTTTAGTAAAAATATCAACTAATTGAAGCTTAGTAGGAATAAGTTCTAACACAATATCACATTTCTCAGCATGATCTCCGAGAAAATGATACATGACCTCAATATGCTTTGTCTTTGAGTGTTGAATTGGATTCTTTGTTATGCTTATAGCACTCTGGTTATCACATTTGATAGGGATGGCTAAGGTGGTCAGTCCAACATCTTTTAAGTGTTTCTTGATCCACAACAATTAAGTACAACAAGATTCCGTAGCTATGTAATCAACTTTTGTAATTGATAAAGCAACCGAGTTACGCTTCTTGGAACGCGAGGTGATTAAGGAGTGTCTAAGGAATCAACATGCTCCTTATGTAGTCTTCCTATCTACCTTATATCTAGCATAATCAGCATTCGAGTAGCCAGTAAGGGTCGGACTCGAGGCTTTGAAATACCAGTGACCAAATGGCTGAGTTCCTGCAAGATATTTAAATATTCTTTTCACCGCAGTGAGAAGAGATTCTTTTGGGTTAGCTTAAAATCTTGCACACAGGCATATACTAAACATGATATCTAGCCTAATAGAAGTTAGGTAAAATAGAGACCTAATCATACCTTTGTACACTTTCTAATCTACTTGACTTACCCATCTCATCCGAGGCTAGTTTTGTGTTGTTGGACATTGGTGTAGTTGTTGGCTTTGCATCTTGAAGTTTATACTTCTTTAGCAACCCTTTCATGTACTTAGTCCGATGAATATGAATTCCATATTTTTCTTATTTATTTGTAAACCAAGGAAGAAATTTAGTTCTCCTATCATGCTCATTTGAAATTCCTGTTTTATTAACTTAGAAAATTCTTGGCAAAGGGTTTCATTAGTAGCATCAAATATGATATCATTAACATAAATTTGGATAGTAATGAAATCTTTCCCCTTGATTTTTGTAAATAATATTTTGCCAATCAAGCTGCTTTTAAAACCATTTTTAACCAAGAAACTGCTTAACCTTTCATACCAAGCTCTAAGAGTTTGTTTAAAACCATAAAGAGCTTTTTGTAACTTAAAAACATGGTATGGAAATTGAGGATTTTCAAATCCCGGAGGTTTCTCAACATAAAATTCCTCTTGAATAAAACTATTTAAAAAGCACATTTGACATACATTTGATAGAGTTCGATGGTCATGCTCGATGGAAATGCTAGTAGGATTCTTATGGCTTCAATTCTAGCAACAAGTGGAAATGTTTCCCAACAATCAATACCCTTTTCTTGATTGTACCCTTGGGCAAATAGTCTGGATTTATTTCTAACCACTAAACCCTGCTCATCCAGTTTGTTTTTAAAAACCCATTTGGTTTATATAACTAGGTGGTCGGATGATCGGTCAGTCAAAGTTTATACTTGATTTCTCTCAAACCGAGAGAGTTCTTTTTCATGGCTTCTACCCATTCGGGTTTAAGTAATGGTTCTACCACATTTTAGGTTCAATCATAGAAATGAATACAACAAATGCACAAAAATGTTCTCAAGGGGATGACAAGAATTATACCTAAATGCTCTTACAGACCTTTAATTTACTAGATTGGAGTTTTGAATACTTGGTTCCTTAGTTGGTAGATTCTCAATTTCTTCTTGGGCTTGTGAAGTCCGAGCTAAGCCTTGAACTGGGTCAGCTGGGGGCTCGGTTCCTTTGTTTTCAGTGATTTTAAGCTCAACTTCAATCAAGTCATCATCATATCTCGCTTAAATTGAGATCCGAGAAAGTCAACTCACTTATCCCATAATAGTCAACTTCATCAAAGACAATGTGGAGACTTTCTTCGGTTAAAATATGATAAGCTTTATTATTGTCTCGAATAAGTAAGAAAAATACCTTCATCCGATTAAGCATCAAATTTAGTTAAGTGATCCTTACAATTATTGTGAACAAAACACTTACATCCAAAAGGCTTAAAGTAGGATATGTTGGGTTTCTTACCTTTGTAGAGCTCATATGGTGTCTTCTTGAGAATTGGGCGTATGAGATATTGGTTCAATGTGTAGTTGACGGTTCATTGCCTCAACCTAGAATTAGTAAGGTCGATTATTCTTAATCATCATTGTTCTATTAATCTCTTCAAGAGTTATATTCTTTCTTTCTACAACTCTATTTTGTTGAGGTGTTCTTGGTGCAGAGAAGGTGTGAAATATCGCAGATTAGTCACGGAACTCTGCAAACTCGGAGTAGTTAACTCTCTTCCATGGTCAATTTCGAACCTTATGATCCGAGTTCTAGATTCTACTTGTACCTGTCTACAAACTTCGAGAGAACTCCTTGAATGATTCATTCCTATTCTTAAGAAAACACACCTGGATAACTCTTGAATAATCATCAATAATAACAAGCACATAAGATTTACCTTATAAGCTCTTTCTTGGAATTTTCCCGCACAAATCCATGTGAATTAGCTTAAGAATTTTAAATGTGAAAAACACTTTTAAGTGGTTAAAATGATGACCTAACTTGTTTTGTTTATGCACCACAGATTTTATCTTTATTAAATGCACATTTAAGAAGTCCTCGGACTAACCCATATGATTATAATTTCTTAATTGTATGCATGCGAATATGACCTAATAAACAATGCTATGTCCATCAATCATCATTAACTACTACTTTAAGACATGACAAATTCTATGTAGAATTGCTTAAAGAGATAGGGTAGATATTACCTGACCTCGGACCAAAGAGTTTGGTTTCATTGGTTGTAGCGTCCGGGATGAAATGATTAGTCCGAGTGAACCTTACCTCTTGACCTTTGTCACATAAGTGAGATATGCTTAGAAGATTGTACTTGACACTTTTAACAAGGTACATTGAATTGACTGAGTTGTCTCTGTATCCAACTCTTTTGATTCCAACAATCTTACCTTCGTTGTTGTCTCCAAAAGTGACTTGACCATCATCCATCTTCTCAAACTCGGAGAAGAGTCTTGAACTCCTGGTCATGTGTCTTGAGCATCCACTCTCTAGGTACCAGTGGTCTTTCTTATCGTTGTGATGTTTCTCTTAAGGATTCGTTTCCTTATAATCAAACAACTCTTTTTCCGACTCGGTCTCTTCATCTAAGTCGGTCATAACCATCACACACTTAGATTCATCCTTAATGTCTTCATCATCATTTGATTTGTCTTCATTCTAGGTAGCCACTATGGCTTTCTTATTTTTATAATTTCTTCCTCTTTGGGTAGTCCTTGACTATATGCTTTTTGCTACTATACTCAAAACGATCAAAGTTTTTAGTGTAAGAGATATTTGGAGAGAAAGATGATTTACCTTTCTTGTCTTTTCTA
Source organism: Talinum fruticosum (assembly GCA_021018815.1). Lineage (NCBI taxonomy): Eukaryota > Viridiplantae > Streptophyta > Magnoliopsida > Caryophyllales > Talinaceae > Talinum > Talinum fruticosum. Next base: position 938,755 of record JAITYX010000121.1, on the reverse strand, counting down.
AAGACCTCATTTTCAGGCTTGTTTTTCCATTTCTTGTGTTTCATCATTCTTTTGAAACCTCTTACTAGAAGCACTCGTTATTGTTACCTATATTTGGTCGAAAGTTCTTCCTATAGATTTGATAAATTGCTACATGCTTTAATAATATTTGATTTGAGATAATAGCCTGAGTTAATATGGAGTGGTTGATGCTCCATGAGTCCCCACTTGAAGTTATTTCAAGAGGTTTTAGCTTAGATGTACCCAACACCTAACCTGGTATAATCGTTCCCTTCTCTGTTTTCTTTTTATTTTATTTTCTTTTGTACATTATTTTATGTTTGATTCTCCTTCTCTTTTTGAGTCATGTTATTTTCTTTACTTGTTTTTTAAGACTTCTTTTCATGTTGTAAATATTTGTTTTCTTTTTAGTTTGGTATTTTTTGAGGTCTTTCCCACTTCCTATGAGGACATTGTCAAGTTAGGTGTAGGGGTGGGGAAATCTTTATTTTTGAAAAAAAATCCAAAAAGATTTTCTTTTATTTTGGGAGGTATTGTATATATTTTGATTAATTTTTGAACCATTGTGACTTAGTTATTAGGTTGTAAAAAGGAAGTATACATGATGACACTCGCCTCTTAGTATGACAATTCTAACATCATTTTTTCTAATCTTGACATATCCTCGAGAATTTGTAAAATTAGCACCTACTTTTATAAAACCCATTTGCTGTTAGGTTTGAGGCTGGTACTAATTGATTCACCCATTTGACATTTATACAAAAATAAACTTCATGTTCTATTTTGTATTCAAAAAAAAAAAAAAAGAAGAATAAAGTCGGGAATGACAAGAACCCTTTAAGGCATGCGCTATTGGGTGTGACCCTTTGAGGCAATAATTGCTACTAGGCAAGACTTGCTTCCCAAATGAAGTGAAAACAGAGTACTAATCAAGTGGGTTGAGTCGGTTGTATAAGCCTCAAAGTAAGCGAGCAATGATACACTTGCACATCATGCACTAGGTCGATTCACCATTCTTAATGGAATAAAAAGGTGGAAACATTGATGTACGGTTGTCGTCAAAAGAGGATAAGTTGTTTGATATGTATGATACACCTAGATACAAGTTGATAACTCAGTACCAAAGGTGATTTTATTGACCAAGATATGTATATGTTCTCCCTATTGTAAATATTTTTGTAAAAATCTTATCAGTTTTCTTTTTTCATCTTCCTTTCTTTTCTTCCCCAAATTTTGTGGGTACATATGCTATAAACCCTCATGAGACTTTAAGGGACTACTTGGGCTACCAACAGGGTTAAAGGACTTGTTGCATATGTTAAATGTGACCGTGATTCCTACGAAAATGAGTTATGATTTTTTTATTTTATTTTTCTAGTTCTTATTTTACTCGAGGACAAGTAAAATCTAGGTGTGGGGGTATTTTTGAGTCCAAAATTATGATATTTTTAATACCTATTTACATCTTATTTTGTTCGTAATAATTATTAAATTAGGAATTTTAATTTTATTTGTTTTATTTTTGTATGAAGTGTGAAAAATATCTAAGCAATATTAAGAAGAGCAAAAGATTGAAGAATTGGGTCTTCCATTTGAAGTTGACCCAAACTAAGAGAAATCGACCCAAAACCGGTCCGCAGACATGTTGCTCACGTGTCTTTTTTCCCCTCATTTGAAGAACTTTCTTGCCCTCCTCTTCGACCCCTCAGCATCCCAAAGGCCACCTAAACCCCTCTCCCTCTTCAACCCAAGGCACCCAAAACCCTAGTTCCCCTAGTCCCCCACGCTGCTCCATCTCACGTTCTTCCTCCTTCCTTTTGCTTCCCCTCACGAAACCCTAACTTCAAGCCTCATGCCTCTCTCTCTCCTTTTTTACCACCCTTCTTCCTCCTCTTAGTCCTCCATCTTCCATCAAAAACCCTTCCTCTTTGATCTCCTCTCGCTACCCGAAGAACCCCAGCCCTTCACAACTCATGTCCTACCTCTCTCTATCCACTGGTGCCCAAACTTAACACCATAACCCGAGCCACGTCAAAAACCTAGCCATCTCAACTTTACCTTTCCTCTTCGGGTCAGCAATCGCATTCAACCCCTTCCCATACTCAAACTCTCGTCATCCTCCTCGATCTCCCTCTTTCCTAAACTACTGCAGAGACATTCTTCTTGTCCAACTCCATCAATAACTGGGAAATCAGGACATGAATGAGGCTAGAGGGGCAAACGGCGAACGGACATGATAGGTTGGAGCCGCAAGTTACGTCCGAGTTTTGCCTTTTGTTCTTCAAATTTTAGTCTCTAGTTCTTTCATTTTTAGTTTACTTTCTCAAATTTCAATAATTAGTTTTTGAATTTTAGTTTTAGTTTCTTAGTGGGTCTTTGGCCTAGATTCTAAAAGTGTTTTGGATTCTAAAACTTGAAATTAGGCCAAACACTTTTTAAAAATTAAAACTGTTTTTTAAAAATGATTTTGGAAAAAAACTCCTCAAAAATAAAAACAACTATTTGTTATTTCTATTTCTAATTTCTGGAAAAACTCCCTAGCAACCACCCATATCCCTAGTATCTCTCTTTCCTCTCTTTTCACATTATTTAATCTCTCATCTATCTTTCTTTATCTCTATATATTTTTCTTTCTCTCTCCTCTATGTCTATCTCTCTCCTTTCTTCTCTCTTGTTTTGTTTTATCTCTATCTCCGCTTTGTCTCTCTTTCTAAAAATTTTGGCCAAACAAATTAATTATTTAAAAAAACTTATATAAAATTTAGGCTAAACATTTTAATTTTTCTTCAAAAACAATGTTTCAAAAATGCTTTTAAAAATAAAAATAATTTTTTTAAAACTAGGCCAAACATGCTCTTAAATTTCAGTTTTTAGTCCTTGTTTCAAGTTTTGAATTTTTCAGTTTTTAGTTTCAAAACTTAATGTAATTTTGAGTTTGGATTTCGTTTTGAAGATTTAGAATTTTGGTTTGTTGATCTTGGCTGTTTGAATTTGGGTAGTCAAGTGTTGAATTTTGGGTTCGATTTTGCAAGTTCATGTAATTGAAGTTCGAAAGCTTTGCCTATTGTTTCATTAGTTCTAGTTGGATTGGTATAATCTTCTAATTTTGCACTTCCACTTTCTGCTTGGTGTTTCATTCTAATCTTGGTGGAATCTCTATAGTTGGTGATGAATAGATGATTTAATTTCGAATTTATATTGAATGTTTGTTAGTTTAAGTTTTTGATATGGTGATAATTTACGATAGTTAGTCTAATATTGTAGATTCAATCTATTAGTGTCGAATTTCTTATTCATGTTAGTTTAGGTTAGTTTCACATTTTGAGCCTCGTATTTACAACCTAATTTTAATTTAGTCCATCTATGTGGTTCAACAAAAATCCTATGCCCCAATTTTCACTCCAACAAGCACCATTGGATCTTCTTCGAGCTCGAACCGCTCGGACATGGTCCAAGCATCTTCTAAAGCTTTTAAGGCAACATTCTTTCTTGCACTGACCTCATATTCCTCCTCTTGGAGATGCAACTCATGGGTTAGTAGTTTCTCAATGAGCTCGTCAAGCTTTAACTTGCTAAGGTTTAACACCCCCAAACCCCATAATCACCAGGTTAACCATAATAACGATCGATTAATTAGTAATTAGCGCAGTGAAAAGTAAGGTTAGAGGCATTACCGCCACTCCAAACAAGGAACAAGGCAACATCCAAATTAGGTTACATATATTAATTAATAGGTTTCAGTGTTCGAATAATAAAAGCATCCAACATAGAATAGCATGAGTACGTAAATTAATTAACATGCCAACATGGTAATGGCTTATTGACCATTACAAGGATGACTCCAAGACACGACATCTCACTACCAATGTGAGCCCCTATGTCACCTCGACCAACGGATAGTTTACTTCCCGCTTCCTGCTGCATTAGCCTTATCTAAAACAAAACAGAGAAAACATTTCGACATAATGAGACGAAGCTCAAGCACGCTCATCCATGTATTGTAAATAATTAACTAAAGATATATTTTTGAGCACATGCATTTCAATTCATTTATAAATCAAATATGGAGAATATAGTAAAATAAGTATTCATTTACTATCCGAGTGGCTCCTTACGATCATCGACTTCTCTAAATATGTGCACACCCAAACCGATCCGAAGTCCGGTGGATAATGGCCAAATATGTAATATGATATGATCATGATATAACATGATTGATATGAGACGGGCTACATAATTAGGTGACAAATAATATTTCGAATGGTTCCCTTTTCATTATGCAAACCATTTTGGTACTTATATATATATATATATATATATATATATATATATATATATATATATATATATATATATATATATATATATATATATCGTAAGACATAAGCAATAAACGTACTTTAGGTCTTCATGTTATCCTTACTTTGATTCTTTTTGAATTGCTAACTCGGATGACCGACGTTGATGGCTTTAACAATCATTTAAAAATAAAAAGTGTTTCATTCATAAATTCAATACTTTTAGTAACTTAATTTTACTATTGTTATTATTATTATTGTTGTTGTTGTTGTTATTATTATTATTATTATTATTATTATTATTATTATTATTATTATTATTATTATTATTATTATTGTGATTTCATATGTCTAGGTGAGTTTTATTTAAGTAAAGCACTTCTTAACTTGTTAAATCAATGAGTGTCAATCCCAATAGATTGTAATTTAAAACAACGCCCGTACCTTGAATCAACCCCCTTATAATGTAAAATTTTCCTAAACTCCAATTACCCATTTCTCTCGTGAATCGGCACTCAATGCTTTAATACATCTCTTTTTGATTTAGGCCTCTTGCTTACCTAATTTGCTTAATTCACCAACATTGTTTAATTCTTACCAATTACTTGAGTACATTTAAATCACCTAATTTACTTGAATCTTTTAATTTCTTTAAACCACTAAATTCACTAATTTTTCGTAAATCACGAAGATCACTTATTTTTCGTAAGTCATCAAAATCATCATTTTTCTTAAATCACTAAGTCACTTATTTTCCTTAAACTCGCTAAGATCACTTATTTTTCTTAAATTATCAAAATCACTTATTTTTTCCTAAATCGCTAAGTCACTTGTTTTCCTTAAATCGCTAAGATCACTTATTTTTCTTAAATTATCAAAATCACTTATTTTCTTTAAATTACATTTACATACATATACTCCAAAGAAAAACAACATGCATGCCCATTTTTCTTAAATTTCCTCACATAAAATCATTTTCATCAAGGTTTCACTTAAACTTGACATGCATGCTCATTTTCTTTTATCTCTACTTCCAAATTTTCATTCAAGCTTCTAATCATCATCATCAACCGAATTTTGAAACTCAATTAACTTTCACAACTTAAATTTTCATTTCCTTTAACATCCAACCTCAATAATTTCATGACCACTTTACCTTTCATCAACATAATCTCACATTATCCATTAAAATCTTATTCTTACAATATTAATCCTTGCATGCAATATCTAAATAATTATTTTCAAAAATTATGGAAGTAATTAGTTGAATGTTTCAGGTTTTTACCCAAAAACCACAAGAAAATAAGGTTTTTAGGAGGTGGAAGGGTTGGATCTGTGCTCGGTGGCCGGCGACTAGGGACGGCGACGACTAATGGCAGCGACAAATGGCGGGGTCGATGGCGGCAGTGGCTGGTGATGGCGGCAGCAACTAGGCATTGTAGGCAACAACAGCAGGTGCGAACGTAGGCTGGCTAGGCTTCTTCGGCGGTCGCCAACCGGGCAACGGAGCAACCGGTGGCGGCAACGATTGGCGACGGTGGCAAGCAGGCGGCGGGCTAGCTATCGGCAGTGATGGAGGTGGAGTTGTGTTTGGAGTTTCTTTGGGAAGTCAAAGGAATGATGAGGGATGGAGTTTTAATGGAGTTTAAGTTTAAATAAACCTCGCGATCCGATTTTCTCTCTCCTCACTAATCTGAATAAAATCTTCAGCTTTCTCCACTCCCTTATTTTTGCTTATTGCGCCTCCCATTCCCCTTTCAAACCCAATTAGCTGAATTATAACATGCCCATGTTTGAAATGTCGGTTTTAGAATTCTCCCAGCTTGAATAATTATACACAAATTTCAGGTATATAAATTAAAATCATAATGATTCTGATAATATATATTTATATATTATTTTTTCCTCGAATTATTATGGAACATAATTTATTTATTTATTTATTTATTTTTCCTTCATTCGTCGCTATTATCATGTGAGTCCTGTAACACGTAATATAGTTATTTGCATATGTACATAACAACATACATGTAAATGAGAAATGAAATGTGAATTGAAATGCACGCGCTCATTGAAACTTTTTAATTTTTTTGTTTAATGTATTAGATTAGGGTCGAAGCATTACAGCTTCCTCCTCCCCTAAAATAAGTTTCGTCCTCGAAACTTGCAAGCAAGGCAAGGCAACATTACCTTAAAATAAATGTAGATGTTTGTTTTTCATGTCCTCTTCATTTTCCCAAGTAGCTTCAGTAGAAGTATGGTTTGCCCACAATACTTTAACTAATGGAATAGCCTTATTACGAAGTTGTTTGATCCTCCGATCCAAAATCTGTATGGGTTGTTCTTCGTAGGCTAGATTTTGGGCGACCATAATAGGTTCAGGCTCTATGATGTGGCTTGGATCTAATATATATTTCCGAAGTTGAGAGATATGAAACACGTTGTGCACGTGTTCAAGATCGGAGGGTAATGCTAATTTGTATGCCACAAGGTTCACTTTCTCTATAATCTCATAAGGACTAATGTATCTAGGGCTCAATTTCCCCTTAATGTCGATCCTCTTAACACCTTTTGGTGGGGACACCCTTAGGAACACCATGTCCCCTTCTTGAAACTCCAAGGGTTTTCTCCATTTGTCAGCATAGCTCTTTTGTCTACTCCGGGCTTCCCCGATACGTTGTTGTATCATCCCAATCCTTTTAATGGTATCTTGTATCATTTCTGGCCCCACGATGAGTGTTTCATCCATATCGTTCCAACATAGAAGAGTTCTACATCTTCTTCCATAAAGGCATCAAATGGAGTCGTCTTGATGGTGGCTTAGTAGTTGTTATTGTATGAGAATTCCACTAGAGCTAGGTATTCCTCCCATTTCCCTTGGAAATCAAGAATGCATGCTCTCAACATGTCCTTTAGAATTTGGTTAACCCTCTCGGTTTGGCCATCCATCTCAGGATGGTAAGAGCTACTAAAATTTAGCTTAGTCCTAAAATCTCATTATAAGGCTTCCCAAAATCGATATTGAAATCGATTGTCTCTATTTGACACTATGTCCTTCGAGATACCATGTAGCCTTACAATTTCCTTCAAATATAACTGGGTCAACCTATCTATACTCCAATCATCGGGGATGGGTATGAAGAGTGCAGACTTGGTGAGACGGTTAATAATAGTCCAAATTGCATTCTTCTTAGAGGCGGATGTAGGAAGTCCCATGATAAAGTCCATTGATATTGAATACCACTTCCATGTCGGTATCTCAAGAGGTCGTAGCTCCTTTATAGGGCGCTAATGTTCTGCTTTCACCCTTTGACATGTAAGACATATGTCCACATATTCCTTTTTATATTAGGCCACCAAAAGTTTTGTCTCGGGTCCATATACATCTTTGTCCCTCCAGGGTGTACGGAGTATGCAGTAGTGTATGCCTCATCTAAAATTCTCTTTTGAGGTCTCCTTGATTAGATACACACCAACGATTCAAAAATTGTAAGTTGTCATCCTCGTGTACCACCAAACCTGCAAATATATCCTTATCTAGGTTCTACTTGATCTTCATTAGCTCTTCATCCTTCATCTCGCCCCATTTTGGTTTCCTCTAAAATGATGGTTAACCTCCAAAATAGCTAACAATCCTCCACCCACCTGATGCTTGATAAACTCAATCTCCTCCGCTTACAATTCACAAATAAGGGTCGATTGGGTTATGATTATGGTGTTCAAACTATGTGGCGTTTCTCTACTTAAGGCATCCATGACAACATTTGCTTTTCTTGGGTGGTAATGGATTTCCAAGTCATAGTCCTTCAATAGCTCTAGCCATCACCTTTGCCTTAAGTTAGCTCTTTCGGGGTGAAGACATACTTCAAACTTTGATGGTCAGTGTATATCTTGCAAGATACTCAATACGGGTAATGTCTCTAAATTTTCAAAGCAAACACCACTGTAGCCAACTCTAACCCATGAGTGGGATAGCTTCTTTCATATGGCTCTAACCGAAGTGAAGCATATGTTACAACCTTACCATCCTGCATCAATACCCATCCTTGCCTATTTTTCGATGCATCACTATAATCCTTGCCTTCCTCATGCGGGGTCAATATCTGGGGTTATGGTTAATCTCTTTTTAACTCTTGAAATGCCTTTTCATACTTATCGGTCCATTCAAACTTGGTGGTCTTCTTTACAAGATTTGTCATAGGAAGGGCTATTTTTGAAAAATCTTGAACAAACCTTTGATAATATACAACTAACCCTAAGAAACTCCTTACTTCAATGACATTGGTTAGTTTTGGCCATTCTATGACCGCTTGTACCATGCGACCTAAAAATGCCACTTCACTCAACCAAAATTCACACTTTTGCAATTTGGCAAACAAAAGTTCCTTTTTAAGGTTTGTAATACCATTCTCAAATGACACATATGCTCCTCCCTATCCTTGGAATATATCAAGATGTCATCTATGAACACCACCACAAATTTATCTAAGTAAGGTCTAAAAATTCTATTCATCAAATCCATAAACTTTGTAGGTGTGTTAGTCATCCCAAAGGGCATAATCGTGAACTCATAGTGGTCGTACCTTGTCCTGAACGCGGTCTTAGGTATGTCCTTAGGCTTAATCCGAAGTTGATGATAGCTAGACCTTAAGTCTATCTTTAAAAACACCCCAACCTTTTGCAATTGATCAAATAGGTCATCGATTACAAGTAGAGGATACTTATTCTTGATCGTGATCTTATTCAACTCCCTATAGTCGATGCACAACCTTAGCATATCATCCTTTCTCTTCACGAACAAAACCGGTGATCCCCAAGGTGAGTTACTAGGCCTAATAAAACCTTTTTCCATAAGTTCTTCCAATTGAGTTCTCAATTCGCTAAGCTTCGCTAGGGCCATCCTATAAGGTGCTTTAGAGATAGGTCGCGATCTTGGAATTAAATCTACTTTGAAATTTATTTCTCTTTAAGGTGGTACTCTTGGAAGTCCTTCGGGAAGACATCGGGAGTTCGCTCACCATAGAGATATTCGGAGTTTAACTCTTCTTTACTTCCCCTGTAACATAACAGAAATAACATTGGCATCCTTTTTGTACAAGTTTCCTTGCCCTCATTAAAGATATAACGGAACACTCGGTTTACTATCATTTCTACGAAAACACACTTTTCCTCCCCGATTGCTCTTCAACACCACTTTTTTCTCATAATCTATTTTTACTCCATACCTTGATAACTAATCCATTCCTAACACCACTTCGAACTTGGCTAAGTCAAATTGGATTAGATTGGTTGGAAAATTCTCTCCAGCTATAATCAATGGGATATTTTGGTATGAATAAAGTCATTCTACTACCTTTCCATTAGGTAGGCTTACTTGGTATTTGCTCGTAATCCTGTTACTTTCTAAATTCAATTCGAGGCACAACTTGGGTCGAAATGAAAGAGTATGATGCCCCTGAATCAAATAATGCATAAAATGGTGTGGAATTTAAAAAGAAGGTTCCAGTAACTATTATACCAGCTGCGATCTGCATCCTTTTTATTCATCACATAAGCTCTGCCCACATTGGCGGGATTGGTAGTTAAGGACCTTGGATACATATTCAATATCGACTTTGTTGCCCTTTTCTCCTCCGCTTTCGGTCTTTTGGGACAGGTTGTACGCTCAATGTTCAACACTTGCACACTAGATGCACTCGTTGGTCCTAACCCTACAATCAGCCGTTGCGTGATTGGTCCTTCCGCACTTTGCATATGGTTCAAAGGTAGCCGGTGCAGGATTTTTAGCCTGGGTAGGGGTAGTCTTCTTAGGTGTGATGTTTTCACTCTAATTTCCTCAATTGTTCCACTTCCATTTTGGGTTTCCCGAGCTATGAGCTCTCAACTCTTTCTTAATCCTCTCCACTTCGGTAGCCCTTTCTTATAGCTTGTGGGTGGTTTTGATTGGTTGTCCAGCCAACTGGTGTCAAATGTAAACAAGCAAGACCTTCTTAATACCTTAACATTTTCATCCTCTCGGTGGTGACAAAATCTTGAGCAAAACGAGCTAATTCATTGAATTTAGCCATGTATAGCATAACGGTCATGTTTTTCCCTCTTAACATTTTCATCCCTCGGTGGTGACAAAATCTTGAGCAAAACGAGCTAATTCATTAAATTTAGCCGTGTATTGCATAACGGTCATGTTTTTCCCTCATCCTTAACTCTAGGAATTCTTTTTCCTTCATATGCTAAACTGAAATGGGGTAAAACTTAGCCCTAAGTTCCTCCAAGAATTTAGTCTAGGTGAACTCAGGCCCTTGGCACCTCGCTTTGATAGTATTCCACCATATATCAACTGCTCCAATTAGATAGAATGTCCCTATTGTCACCTTTTTATCCTCGGGTACCTCAATAACGGCAAAGATTTTATTCATGCCCCTAATCCATTCCTTCAATTCTACTAGGTCAATTCTCCCGTTAGACACCACGGGATTTCTCTTAACCACTCTATCGGCCAGCTTTTCAATTTTATTGAAGGATCCAGCGGGTGTGGTAGGAGTAGGTATTTTCTTTAATAACTACTTGAATAAGATTTCCCCAATATGCGAGGTTTCCACTTTCATTTGGATTGGAGTGAATGGAGATGTGAGTTTGGGGTTGGTTGGTTTGTTGTTGTGAGTTAATGAGTAGTGGCATTAGGGGTCCCACAAACACATGATTATCTCCCTATCCTTCCTGGTTTTCACTCTAAGGTTGGTTGTTATTTGCGTCTTGCGACACTCTACAAAATAAATATATTTGTTTCTTTCTTATTTTATTCACCTAAGTAAGACCTATGTTATGATATACCTAGAATTCACATAAACTCACAATAAAAAGCAAAACAACGGGAAGTGAACATTAACATAAAAGGTTAATAGGTGACATTAAAGGTCACACTCAAACTATACTTTGTCCTAAATCATTAATTCATATAGGACATGCCTTGTCCCGAGGTTAGCTAGGTCAAACCGCCTAAGTCCAAAAATTATCATAGAAGGCCATCAATTGTAGTTAGTTTGGCTAGCATATAAATAAATACATCCATGTTATTGGCTACATGAATACCTACATCACATACGACAAAATTCTAGCCAACTATACAAAATCATGCAGGCTATCATGGAACATGACAAAAGAATAGAGGCTATGAAAGCCTAATGATCCCTAGAGGGATCGTAGTCTAAGTCGATAGGGTCGTCATCCTCCTCGGACTTGAAGTTGATGTCCACGATCTCAATCTTTTCCTCCTCGGGGTCCTTCTTGGGGTCCTCCTCGGGATCCTCCATGTTAGCATCCTCCTCATCGGTATCAATCACCACAACCTCGGGTGAGTTAGGTACGTCAATAATAATGTGGACTCCCCTAGAGTCCTCGGAGTGGTCGGGAGTCATTAGTAGGGGCTCGTTATCTCCTCGGGATCATCCAAAGGAGATTCGGCCAAGTAAGGTTCAAGTTTTGGCTCTGGTGAGAGGTGAGGTAGGGGAACCTGGGGTAGTAGCATGGATGGGGGTGGTGTAAAAAGCTCGGGGAAAAGTAAGGGATAAGTTGAGGTGTAGCCCCCATGTACTTAAGTCATTCATGCATGGAGCAACTCATGTGTGATGACAACCCAAGCACCGGAGCCTTGAAATCTTCCCCAATCAACCCTTGGGTCTCCCGTGGTAATGCATACATGGTATCGCGGCCTAAAGTGCCTCCGGGGCTTGGTATGCGGTATGTTCAAGAGAAGGCAATGAGCTCGAACAAGTGAGATGTGGATACTCGAGTAGGGGTCCTACATGTGTACAAACATGCATGTCTCGAGATGGGTAATGTGGTCGATTACCAAGGTTCCCGGTATCATCATCGGGAGTATGGATCAATGAGTACACCTAGAAATGACATCTAAAACACCAAAGGTCAAAAGTTAACTTCAAGATCGTATCAATAAAGGTACTTAAAGTATTTAACATGATGTCATTATTTCATAACCAACACTTCATAGGAATGCATATAAAGGCACACTAAACAAATCACCCAAGTTTGCACATCTTAACCGTAACTCGACCCACACGACACCTATATGGCTCACACTGTTCGTAATACCTAGGCTTTGATACCACAACCGTAACGCTCCAAACCCCGTAATCACCAAGTTAACCATAAAAACTAATTAACTAGTAATTAGCACAACGAAAAGTAAGGTTAGAGGTGTTATCGCCACTCCAAACAAGGAACGCGACAACATCCGAATTAGGTTACATATATTACTTAATAGGTTCAAGGTTCGAACAAGTAAAAGCATCCAACATATAATAATATGAGTATAGAAATTAGTTAACCTACCAACATGGTAATGACTTATTGACCATTACAAGGACGATTCCAAGATACAACATGTCACTACCATCTGTGAGCCCCTAAGTCACTTCGACCAACGGATAGCTTACTTCTCGCTTCCTTCGCATTAGCCTTACCTAAAACAAAATAGAGAAAACATTTCAAAATAATGAGCTGAAACTTAGCACGCTTATCCATGTACTATAAATAATTAACTAAAGATATATTTTTGAGCACATGTATTTCAATTCATTTATAAATCAAGTAGGAAGAATATTGTAAAACAATTATTCATTTATTATCCGAAGGGCTCCTTACGATCATCGATTTCCTAAAATTTGCACACAACCGGACCAATCGGGAAGTCCGGTTGATAATGGCCAAATATATAATATGATATGATCATGATATTACATGATTAATATGGGGCGGGCCCATAATTAGGTAATAAATAATATTTAAAATAGTTCATTTTTCATTATGCAAACCATTTTGCTATTTATATATATATATATATAAACATGTGGATTTTCGTAAGGCACAAGCAATAAACTACCTTAACTCTTGATATTATCCTTCTTTTGGTTCATTTTTAATTGTTGACTTAAGATGACGGACGTTGATGGCCTTAACAATCATTTGAAAAAAGAGTGTTTCATTAATAAATTCAATGCTTGTAGTAACTTTATTATTATTATTATTATTATTATTATTATTATTATTATTATTATTATTATTATTATTATTGTGATTTCCTATGTCTAGGTGAATTTTATTTGAGTAAAGCACTTCTTAACTTGTTAAATCAAGGAATGTCAATCCCAATAGGTTGTAATTTAAAACAACACCCGTAGCTTGAATCAATCCCCCTTTGATGTAAAATTTTTCCTAAAATCCAATTACACATTTCTCCATGAATCGTCACCCAATACTTTAATCCGTCCCTTTTTATTTAGGTTTGTTGCTCACCTAATTTCCTTAATTCACCAACATTTCTTAATTCTTACCAATCACTTTAATACCTTACTCAATTCCCATAAATCACCTAATCTACTTGAACCTTTTAATTTCTTTAAATCACTAAACTCACTTATCTTACATAAATCACGAAGATCACTTATTTTTTTAAGTCATCAAAATCACTTATTTTTCTTAAATCTCTAGTCAATTATTTTTCTTAAGTCGCTAAGATCACTAATTTTTTAAATTATCAAAACTATTTATTTTTCTTAAATTGCTAATCTAAGACTCGAAATTTTGATGTAACACCCCTAGACCCACCCTAGGAGTATTACATGTCGGGGTTCCCGAGAAGAACCCCTAAGGCTGCTTAAGATCTCAACTTGGGGTTAATAACCCTTTCTTAGATTGGCGGAAGCGCGGTTCTAGGTTTTCAAAGGTTTTTCTGAAAATTTCGGCAGAGTTTCCTCCGTAACATGGCTAATCCCATAGGCTTAAAGCCCTAACCCCGCACGAAACACAATCTTAAACTCAACGAGCCACACGCTCGGAGAAACACAACACAACTCAACAAGCCACACGCTCGGAGTATTCACATAGGGCCTTTACATTCATGGTCAAAACTTAAGTTCAAATACAACCTAGGTCTTTACAAACATCTTTACAACAAAACACAAAACATGTAATAAGCCCAAGCATCTTCTATCCGTATGCTATTTCGAAAGCCAAGGCAACTCCTGCGAATCTTAAGCTGTTGTACCTGAAATGTTGGTGAGGTTATGAGCTCCGCTAGCCCAGTGAATAATCCAAACCCAACCCCGGTTTCGCTTTGCACATTAATTCATTAACAAACACACGCAAGTTCACAATTCATTCATAACATGCGATTCAGATCATACATGCTTAAGACATGCGAGATTCTAAACTTACCAACTTGCCGAGAAACATAATGATATCAATTGCTCATGAATTCAATCAAACATGCTTCATTTGTCTTTCTACGCAAGTAAGTCATAGAATCATTCATCATGTAAATCATTTATTACGTAAACCATTCATCAAGTAAGTCATTCATCACGTAATTCATATCTTGCTTCTTATCGTATTCGTTTGTTATGAAATCAGGATTCGTTCTTCTTCTTATTCTTCTTCTTGAGTTCAATCATGCATTTCATAAATCATTGGTTCTTTCTTGTTCGTTATGCATGATCTTTCGTTTCTTCATATCATAATTCTTTTAAGTCTTCTTAGTTTCGAATGGAAAGAAGATTTATGTTCCGCTCTAAAGACCCAGTTCTTGGAGCCAAAATAATTAGTGGGCTCGGTTCACGGAGGCATATAATTCGTGGCCTCGAGGCAAAATAATTCGTGGCCTCGAGGCAGCCTCCCTTCCCCGAAGGACGCATATCGTCAATAATTCGTAGAAGCAAAATAATTCGTGGTTTCGGGTTGACAGACACTTCTATGGCCATAGCTTCAGAGGGTTCTTTAATTCGTGGGGTCTTAGATCAATAACACAATCCTTTCTCCCTTCTTTAGTTCTTTATGTTTCTTATCTTCTTATTACTTATACATAAGATATACTTAATTCATATAATTCATGCTCAACACGTTCATGCGTAACTTCTTCAAAACAAGCAATTCACATAAGCAAGTTCCAACTCAAGTATAATCAATTCATTTCACATATGCATGCTTATATCATTTATAATCGATGTAATTCAGGATAAACACATAATCACATAAACATGCCAACTAGGATTTCTAATCAACGAACTTATCGTTTTCATGATCGCGTATTATCGCGTATAAGTGGTTTATGGTTCTATAACTTTTCTTAATCGATAAGTATCTCTTAATCTAGCCATATAGCTTCTTAAATTTCAGTTCTTAATTCAGTTACTCATTTAGTTCCGATTTTACTCAAAACAGGACATTTTCACTTAAAATTGCATATCTCCCAATCTATTCATCCAATGCATACCAAATTTTACAGGAAATTTCCATAAATTGCCACGAAGCTGCAGTAAAAATTACAGGAAATTTGGGCTACACATGAATTCACAGAAATTCAGACAGCATGCTTAATTCGTAGAAATCTGCACATGAATCATGAAATTAACTTTCTCATTTTTTCCCCTAACTCTGCTCCAGCTAATCTCATCCAATTCTCAATAATCATGCTCAATAATACTTAAACATCACAAATTCAGAACTAGATATCACATAATCACAACATGCTCTTTAATTCATGAGTTGCTTAATTTAGTGAATTGCCTTCAACTTCTTCAATTAAACCTAGAGTTTCCAATTTCATGCTTCGAATTCATGTTCAATCCACTAATTCATTTTATTTTAGAGGATAAATTTAGATTACTCACCTTAGATTCTTAGAGGTTCTAAGAATTTCGGTTTTGGAAGGTTTTGAATTGGGTTTCGATTGCTTGTTTCCTCTTTCCCTTTCTTCCTCTCGGTTCCCCCTTCCTTCTTCTTCCCGGCACCCACTTCTTCTACCTTTGCTCAAACTTTCGCTATCTCCCTCTCGCTCTGTTGTTTCGGGTTCTCAAACCCCGGCCTCGGTTCCGTTCGGTCTCGCCGACTCCTCTTCGCGCTCGCCGGCCGTGCGAGCACCCCGTGCTCCTCTTCCTCTCTCGTCCCTGCGCGGCTCTCGTCGTCCTCTCGCTTTCCTCTCGCTTCAGTGTTCTTTCGTTCCCCTTTCTTCTTTTTCTCGCTCGGCCTCCCGAGCCCTCGCTCTCCCTTCGCCCACCGGAGGCGGCGTCCTCGCTGCTCAGGCGGCCACGGCCGCTGGCTCTCGCACTGTCTCCCTCTCTCGCTTTCCTCTGCTCCCCTCGCCTTCCTCTCGTTTCTATTTTCCCGTTCATCCTTTCTTTCCCCGCTTCGCCTCTTTCCTTCTAATGTCTCGAGTCCCACACTCTCTCCTAATTTCCTTATTCCACCTAATTAGCTTTGTCTGCTCCTTTCAATTGGACCCCTCTCTTTCTCCTTACTTCATCTTGACAGACTCCTCCTCAAATGCCAGCAATCTCCATTTCTCATTTCCTTTTCTTTTTCCTTTGATTTTTCTCGCTTTGGACCTTGACAATTTAGGCCCAACTTCAATTTCAATAGGCCCAATAAGCTAACCCATGCTTGGTTTCGGTTCTCGGGTTTTTAATTCGACTTGGAAAAATTCTAATTCACTTAATTTAATAATTTTGAATTTTTCACTTAACTTTCAGTAGCTTAATTCATTACTGAGCAAGCACTCGAAATTTCGGGTCTCCCATTTGAGTAGGCTAATTATATAGTCAAATTAAACTAAGTATTTACACGTAATTTATTTTATATGTGCTTATATAGTTTAATTAATAAAAGTGATTGCTCTTTTCACCGACAAAATAAATAAAACTCGGGACAACTTATAATTTATGTAGTTTCTATAAGATAAGAGAAAAAAAAAGAAGAAAAGAGAAGAGATAATGAAAGAACAGGGACCAGTTACATGTAAGCCATAGGAGAAGTTAGTGTAAAGTGATGTGTGCTGGTAATATTTGATGAAGCCGCAATATGCTTTAAAAGGATAAAAAGAAGATTAGTGGAAAGTTAAGTGTATGCTGTCATTACATGATAAAGCCAATAAAGGAAGATAAGGTTAAGGGGAAAGGAAAAGAAGGAGAAAGGGTCGGGAAAAAGAAAGAAGAAGG
Source organism: Talinum fruticosum (assembly GCA_021018815.1). Classification (NCBI taxonomy): domain Eukaryota; kingdom Viridiplantae; phylum Streptophyta; class Magnoliopsida; order Caryophyllales; family Talinaceae; genus Talinum; species Talinum fruticosum. The sequence goes on along the minus strand of JAITYX010000121.1, from coordinate 921,450 downwards.
AGCAGAAACAAAACAGGGGAACCAAAAGAAAGAAACAGGAAGGGGCATACAGAGAGAGAGAGAGAGAGAGTGCTAGAGCCAGAGATAGGTTGGAAATCGACAACCAGCGGCTGGCGAACGTGAGGACCACGGCCGGTGAGCGAAAGCAAGCAACGAACGAAGAGGAAGGGAGAAGGAGGAGCTAGGACCGGAGGCGAGCGAGAGGGCGAGCAAGGAAAAAACAAAGCGATGAGAAGGAGACCCAAGCACGAAGGAAGAGTGGAAGGAAAACCGTCGGTGAGCAAAGGTAACGGCGAGCGAAAAGAGGACAGGCGCAGCAAGGTTGAACCGAGACTAAAGCTGGCGAAAAAGGGGAAGGAAAAGGAGGAGACTAACCTAGGCCTACCAATTCAGCGAACCTTCAATCTCTAAGGAATCAAGGTGGGTGGTCTTCTACTCTAAATTAATAGTATTTTTGAAATTCAATCGAATTGGTTATGAATGTTCAGTACCTGTACTGCAGAATGAATTTAGTGATTATTAAAGGTTGGATTGGAAATTCTGAATGAATTTAGTAGTTATTAAGGTGAATTTGGGAATCTGAAAATTCTGATAAAATTAGTCGCTAAGGTCTAAAGGGGTGATATAGAAATTGCAGTTAGAAATTATGGATGATGAAACTCTAATTTTGGGTGTGAATCGCAAATAAATGTTTCAGTTGAACCTTTAGGGATTCCCGAATTTTCTACATTGGGAGGTAATTATTGATAATGGGAAATAACGGTTTTCAGTGTGATGGGAGAGTAGGAATCCATATTGGTTGATACACAATTAAGGTCTAAAAGTGGAAGATTAGTGACTCAAGGGTTAAATAAAGTTATGACTATTTATGATTGTTAAGCCTCAAATGGAATTGACTCAACAAAGGGGCAGGCTATCAAGGGAACGCAATATGGGCAATTGAGCTTGGCTAAAATTTGATATACTTGGAGATTGATGGTGGCGATTGTGGTTATTGTGGCTTAGAAAAAGGAATTCATTTTACTGAATTGTTAGATCTAGAGAGGCATAGTCGGAAATGAGCTGAGGATGATTGTCCGTATCGACTTGTGGCTATTTGTGTTAAGTGAGGAGTGACTTGTGGCTATTTGTGTTAAGTGAGGACTCGACTTGTGGCTATTTGTGTTGAGTGAGGACTGATTGTGATAAACGACGCTCAAAAGGTTAGTTTTGAAAGGAGTTATGTGATTTACACAAATTGATGCTTGACTATGATTTTCATGATATATACTTTTCAAACGTGAAAACGTATTCCTAAGAAGTGAAACTCATTTGAGAAACTAAATTTAGAAGTGTGGCACGTGGTGCTTCGTGCCTTCCATTGTGTTAAACTACTTTGAGAATGCTATTTAAAACAAACGTGATAAATGATTATGTTCAAAATTATTTTGAATCGACTTGGCTAGGATCGTTTATCATACTGAAGGGTTTGAACTGGGGTCCTCAAGAAGGTTTGGCCGAAACTTTGAGGGAAGGGTTCTAGCGAGGGTCCAAGTGTATAAGGGTGCCCGACCGGGGACTTCTTAGAAGATAGGTCCCGGGAGCCTTTATTCGAGGTCGCGCCCTAGAAACTATGGAGTGCTAGTTCGAGTCCATAGAGCCTAAAAAGTTGATTCGAGTCCAAAAGAGTTGTTAATGATTGTTGAAACCGTGTTTTAAATGATTGAAGTGTTATGATCTTTATTTTGTAGGATTTCATCAATAAATATTTATATTCCTATTATGCTATTTTTATTTTCTCAATGATTATTACCGACGGTATGTGTAAAAATTTCCGTTTTAAGAGTATAAGACTCTCCGATGAGAGGATTGGTGCTCACCCCCATAAATTTCTCCCCGAGTTGTAGGTACCCCCGAGATGATTGTTACGCCTCTTCCACGACTAAAATTCTTGTTTTGGCGGTGGTCGTTCATCGAAGCTCTGGTCTTATATGCTTTACGGTTTAGCATGTTGTACATATTGGGCCACTTATGTAAATACATAAGAATGTATAGTATGGTTGAATGTATATGCGGAGACTGGACTAGTGGCTCCGATAAGCCGAGAATTTCCGATCACTAACAATTTTGCTCTTAAGCGGTTGTAATATAGTTTTTACTTAGTTTGTAACTTGGTTTGTAATATAGTTGGAACTTGGGTTCTTTGGTTGTGAATATACTCCAACGTGTGATCGTTGAGTTGTATACTCCGAGCGTGTGGCTCATTGAACTTTATTGTTATTTTTATGCAAATTTTTAAGGCTTTGAGCCCAAGGGTTAGGCCACATTTCAAACGAAATTTTGTCGAAATTTTTGGAAAATTTCTAAACCAACCGAGAAACAACTTAAGTAAGAGGAACTCGGCGATGACTCCTAAGATAGGTTTTGGGGTGTTACAACTAAGTCACTTATTTTCCTTAAATCGCTAAGATGACTTATTTTTCTTAAATTAACAAAATCACTTATACTCCAAAGAAAAACAACATGCATGCCCATTTTTCTTAAATTTCTTTACATAATATCATTTTTCCAAAGGTTTCACTTAAACTTGAGATGCATGTTCATTTTCTTTTATCTCAATTTTCAAATTTTCCTTCAAGTTTCTAGTCATCGTCATCAACCAAATTTCTTTCCCAAATTTACAATCCATCATCATTCATCCATAGTCCAAATATCCATATAATCACACAAAATTTTGAAACTCAATTAACTTTCACAACTTAAATTTTCACTTTCTTTAACTCAATAATTTTAGGGCCACTTTACCTTTCATAAACATAATCTCACATTATCTATTAAAATCATATTTTTATAATATTAATCCTTGCATGCAACATCTAAATAATTATTTTCAAAAATTATGGAGGTAATTAGTTGAAGGTTTGAGATTTTTACCCAAAAACCACAAAAAAAAAAATGAGGTTTTTAAGGAGGTGGAAGGGCTGGACTGTGCTCCGGTGGTCGACGACTCGGAATGGTCGTGACAGACGGTGGACGAATTTGGTGCTCGGTAGGTAGGGGTAACAACAGCAGACTAGGCGTGGCGAGCGACAGCAAGTACGGAACAAAAGCTGGTCGGGTCGCTTCTAGCGGCCGACGACTAGGCGGCGAAGTAGCTAGTGGCGGCTTCGACCGACAGACGGCCGACTGTCGAGCAACAGATGATGGAGATGGAGTGTATGTGTGGAGTTTCTTTGGGAAGGTCAAGGAATGATGAGGGTGGGAGTTTTGAGGGGGTTTGAGTTTAAATCAACTTCCAATTTGATTTTCTCTCTCCTCATTAATCTGAATAAAATCTTCGACTTTCCCCACTGCGTTATTTTTGCTTATTGGGCCTCCCATTCCACTTTCAAGCCCAATTAGCCTAATTATATCATGCCCAAGTTTGAAATGTCTATTTTAGGAATTCTCTCGGCTTGAATAATTATACACAAATTTTAGGCATATAAGGTTCAAGTAAGCACCCCCTCATAGGTAAGCACCAACAATAGGTAAGAACTATAGATCCGGATCTGTTTAATTTGAATCCAACGACCATAATTAAAAATCTTTTTCGTAGTTAAAAAATAAAAGAAAACTAAAAAATTTCGGGGTGTGTTTGTTCCAGTCAACATTTCAGTCCATCTCGCTCCCTCTCTCTCTCGACCTCTCGCTTACCTCCTCTCTCTCTCTCACACACACTCTCGCTCACGACCACCTCGCCGTCACCGGAAATAGCCCTCCTCTGTCTCTACCTCTTCAATCACCCTTTTTCCGGCCCGATTCCGGCCAAAACGGCTTCTCTCTCGCTTTCTCGTAAGTTGATTCTCTTCTCCTCTCTCTCTCTCTCTCGCCCCTTTACCTGTCGTCGGAAAGTGCTTTCCCTGTCGCTAGCATGGTTAGACACCTTCTCGCCGGATTCGGTCTCTCGCTCTCTACCTCTTGTCGTCGCCGACTCCCTTAGTTCTTTTTCGAGCGAAATTAGGGATTTCGAAAAATGTGAATTGCGATTCGAGTTCTAATTAGGTAACTTCTTTCTTCAATTTGATCGAATAATTGCAAAGTATTCTTCCAAATGTGCGAATTCAAATTCTAAGTTGTTTTTCAATTTGAGAATTCGAGTTTTGTGGCTTGATCGAATTTATATGTTTCCTTGTAGTTTTGTGGCATGAAATGTCCGCTTGAAATGTCTCGGTAAAATTTTTTGTGAAATTTGAACCGTAGTGTTCTTCAATTTGTAAATTCAAGTTATGTGGTTTGATCGAATTCAAGTTTCGATTATTACTTTGTGAAAGTTGAAGTGAGACTCGTTAGTCTCTTTCAACAACTTCAATTACGAATATTAGGATTTAGGAAACTTCACATCTTCGCCTTCCTCTATGACCCAATTTTTTTTTAATTTTTAGGTTTGTAACTAAACAACATCTCTAACTTTTTGAGTAAAATGTGTTATGAAGGCTCTTAGTTTATGCCACGTCTAAAACTTGATTGGAGTTTAGGTAATGGAGTAGGTTATGTACAGCCTATTAGCTCAAATGGTAGAGCATTTGTGTAGTTACACAAATGATGTGGGTTCGAATCCCATATAGGCTACAAGTTTGTAAGAAACAAAATACTACTTTTGCCTTATTATGGAATGTTACGGTTTAAACTTCATGTACGCTCGTTTACGAGTCCCGTATATTACAGTCTTCTCCACAACCTTTATGAGAAATCCTCTATAGCATTGAGTACAACAAATAAGTTGCTTCATTCAGCTCGCCATCTTGACAGAGCCCTCTCATAAGAATTTTGTAACTTTCTCTATCAAGATTGCAGCAATTATACTCCATCTCTTGAAAAACCTGCAATGCTAAGTTTGAGTGGTTAATCCGACACAGAGCATCCATTGGCAAATTCAACAAACCAGTTCTAGACTTTGACTTCCCACCCAAAAGATTTCTCCATTAGTAACTCGATAGAAAGTTTTGATCGTTGACTCATCTATCAATATCTATAAAAAGGTATTGAACGATGTCGTCCAGTTCACACGATTAATTGGCTAGTTATGTGAGGCTAGTTATGTGAGGCTTTGCGGGAGATGTAAAAAGATAACCGACTATTATATGGGGCTATGTTAGAGGTGATTGTTAGAATTGGAGGTTGTTTTATAGCATGGCAAAACAAGTCAAACAAAATAGCAAGCAGTTATGAATATTCCTTTGAAACCATTTGAGTGAAACTAAGGAAAATATGGCCTTACGAGTGAAACTGTATCCTAATTAGATGGCATGTGTCCAAGGCTGGCAATAAGCTCCGGTGCTACGAGTCTCCAGCTGCTATTAGCAAAAGTATACAAGCCTATGTGGGATTTGAACCCACATCTCCATGCATTGTTGCACGTCGCTCCGCCTTGAGCTAATAGGCCAAAACAAAATAGTAATGTCCGACATCAAAACTTGATGTTTGAGTTAATAGTTGCTTTCAATCTACCCAACTAATGTTCACAATTATTCGAGTGGAAGACTTAAAAATTAGCGAAGTCTTAAAGCAGTGAAGCGAGAATATAAAGCTAAATGGGGATACAAATGCCTGCTGAAACAACCGAGAGAAAGTGCATGCAGTGATCGCTGCCTCATCGAAACAACATGAACCCAATATGGTTATAAACTGTCCTATCTGCTCATGCTAGCTCGAGACTATAGAGCACATCCTATTTGAATGTGCCTATGCTACTGCGGTTAGATAACATGTGACTAAATGGCTCCATATCAACTAAAGAATGCAAACATACGGACGGTTTACGTATTGGCTCATGCACCTTCACAAACCCGGACAGATTGCATTTTTTGCTAGAGTGACAATTGCGGGCATGATCTAAGAAATTTGGAGAATAACAAAAGCACTCGAACAACAGCAGCAAGAATAATAGAAGCAAAACCATTTTGTCCACAAAATTCAAACTAAATTTCACTTCCAACTAATTTCAAGCAACATTTCATCCACAAAATTTCCAAATTCCCAAATTCACTAATTTCATTGCTTCATCCACAAAATTCCCAAATTCATTCACAAAACCTCAAAATTCAGTCAATAATCATCCCTAAGGCAATATATTAAAAAATATAATTCCCCAAAGTAATATAGCCAACAAAATTTGCCAAACCCTAATTTTCGTTCAAGAAAAATATAATATTAGAGAACAAAATTCTGAATTTATCAACAGAATAACATAAGCATAACCATTTTGTCCATAAAATTCAAACTCAATTTCACTTCCAACTAATTTCAACAACATTTCACTGCTTCATCCACAAAATTCCCAAATTCATCCACAAAACCTCAAAATTGAGTAAACAATCATCTCCCGAAAGCAATATATTGATAACAATCATCCCCAAAGCAACATAGCCAACAAAATTTTTCCAAACCCTAATTTTCGTGTAAGCAAAATCTAATATTGGAAGAGGAGGAAAATTGAGAATCTTACAAGGCGGATGTGCATTACTTTGTCTGTTCGGCGTCCGAGTAGCGAGATACGAGTGGGAGGCGACCGGTGAGAGAGACGGAGAGACAGCGCGACCAGCGAGAGAGACGGAGAGACAGCGCGACCGGCGAGGCGACGACGGCGGACGCGAGCGGGAGGCGACGAGATAGAGCAGCGAGATATGAGGCAAGCGGCGCAGTAGAGAGAAAGTAGCGACCGAGTGAGACAGAGAGAGGCAGCTGGCGAGGTGAACGAAGAGCGGGGAGGTGGTTTCGCCGACGAGAGAGAGGAAGGGAGGCGAGAGGTAGAGAGAGAGAGAGGGAAGCGAACCGGCAAAACAAAAATGACGAGGGCTGGAGAATGAACGTGCTTTGGAAGACCCCTCCTCTCTAAATTTTTGTTTTTCTTTTTTTTAACGAAATATATGTGTTTTAATTTCAACCGTTAGATCAAAATTGGACGAGTTCGGATTAGAAGTGCTTACCTAATGAATGGTGCTTACTTATATGAGGGTGCTTACTTGAACCCTTCCCTATATATATATATTCTCGAATTATCATGGAACATTTATTTATTTAATTATTTATTTTTCGACCATGCGTCGTTATTATCATGTGAATCCTACAACATGTAATATAGTTATTTGCACATGTATGTAACATATATATAAATGAGAAATGAAAATGTAAATTGAAGTGAACGTGCTCATTGAAACTTCTAAATTATTTTGTTTAATGTATTAAATTAGGGTCGAGGCATTACATGAGGTCCTGAGCTTCTTCGATAGCCATCACTGTTGGGCCTCATTTCGTATTTGGAAGATATCTCAAAAGTTTTTAACTCCTTCTTCATTTGACATCTTGGACTTTAGATTGTTTACTTGTCTTAGTAAACCTTATGTACATCTCGGTAATTCCTTCGTCGACCTACATTTTGAATAGCTCATACTTGTGGAGGTAATGGCTAATTTTGGTCCGTCCGACCGGACTAGTTCCTTCATACATGGTCACCGAGTGTTCTACACCTCCTGTTTTATATCACAAGCCGAGACTTTGTTAAACTCAAATGAGTTTAACGCACACATAAGAATATTCATAGCTCTATGGTTCTTCTTGTGCCTTTCCTTTTCATTAATGGTGAATTCCCTCTTCAGCTTTGACACGGTTTCGGCTCCAATCCGCTTCATAAGGACGTAGTTACCATCAGTAATGATGCCCCATACTTCTTTATCTTGATCTTGTGTAAAGCGTTGCATCGGTTTCCTCTAATGGGCAAAGTTGGAGCCCTTGAACTTCGATGGCCTTGTGAAAACCTTCCTTCATCGAACTCTCCATTAAGAAGAGCTATAGTCTTTAAAACCTTCAAAGTGTTAATTCCTTTGAAAAAGGCTAGGCTCGATACCAATTAAAAGTTCAAAAGGAGAGAGAAATCACCCTAGAGGAATAGGTGATAAAGGAAAATTATGGAAATTTGAAGTAAAAAACCGGGTTAACTTCTCAAACAGAAAAGCTGAGTATAGAGTGACTCGAAATGTGAAAGAATAAAGACATGTGATTTTTATGAGGAAACCCTATTGGGGCAGAAAACCTCGAACAGTGCTAATCCAAGCACCAAGTCAAAATCCTCTATTTGAATCCTCAAATACAAGATAAGGACTATCGAGATTTGTTTTCTCAAAAAATCTAATACAAGTTTTTCATTAGAAAGTCCATTATCTAACCTAGTATTTTTTAATTAAGATACCCTTTTATAACTTGGTACAACTAGTTTGAACTTATATTATCAACTCAGTCAAGGAAAAACTAGAAAAGTGCTTGAAGTCAAGACATTGTTAGAAGACTTTTTCTCACTCGAGATTACAACTTAAAAAATTAAGAGATTTTTGTAAGCTAGAAGTATGAATGAATAAATTTAGCTCTTAAGCTTGTCAATGAGAGTCTTATATGAAGGCTTATATTTATAGTACGATTGGGATAAAGTCGTTGAGTCTTCAACTTAGAAGAACTAGGTTAGCTAGTTGTTGAAACGGATAATCCGATAACTCAATTTCTAAACCATCTTTGAATTAGCCGTTGAGTCTAGGTCCTAGATTCCAAAAGTTGTTCTACCAACTACAATTATGTAAAAGATCTAGTAGAAAAATATGTTAGACTCAAAAATAAGAAATTACCAAAAACAACAACAAACAAGTCTCGCAACTTAGTCCGAGTCGTTCAGTAATTTTTGGCTTTTTTATTTGCGAGATCTTCATCTATAAATAAGCCTTTTGTTTTTTCTTTTCTTTGATATTAATCATTTTTAGAGAGCCTGCCAAAACAAATTAGAAAAATGGCTTTCAAAGTATAAATATACTTTGATCCATAATTAGATTAGGATTTATCTAAATAAAATATTTAAAGATCAATTCTTCTTAATCTATTAATCTGGAATTTTTCAAGTCTAATATTCAATATATTCAAATTTTAGATATGTCTTAACTCAAAGAATAAGTTTAATACTAATGAGCATATGAGTAATTTAGATATTTCTAAGTGTTTGCCAAGTTAATTAAGTCCAACGTATTAAATCGGCTCAAATAGAATTATGACAATTAATTTCAGTTCAATTCATGAAAGCATGCTAAACTCAAAGTGAAGTTATAAATGTGAAATTATTTTAGCAAACTTGATGTCTATTAGTCATGTTAAACAATTGGATCGAGTTAGTATGATTGGATCGGTTTTTCTTTCTAAAATAGAAATGAGTCCCTAGACTTTTAAGAAAAATCTTCTAACATCAAAGACTTAGGTAAGTCATCTATTAGTCATGTTAAACAATTAATTGTTATTTCAAATGATTTTATCTTGTGAATTTCTTTCAGCATGCTTTTCGATTAAGTCTTCGAAATGGAAATCAAAGTCAAGTAAGGGGTCGATTAATCTTACCTAAGTTTTCAAAATGGAAATCTTCCTTATTCTAGTCTCGCTCTGAGCACACAGATGGAGTTTAGATTTTCATCACGAGGTTAGCAAAATAATAAATAGAAAAGCATTAAAATTGTGGTACATTTTAGGTGTTTACAGAAGTATGGAAATACCAATATAGTAAGAGCTAGCTCCCAGAAGAGAACACAAACGAGTTCTATATTTGAGGAGGTGCATGGTCAATTGAAAAGAAAATGTAGTAGTAATAATTTGTGCTTTAGTTGGTGACAATCTATGTTCGACATTGGGCACTAAGTTTCTAGGGTCCAGGATGTCATAGGTAATAGTTGGTGTGTCCCTTGACCCTTTTATATGTCTATTATTGTACCATCGCCTTTGCGTAAAAAATAAGGTGAAAGAAAAATCATATAATAGAGATACAACATTCAATTAACAAGTCACAAACCAAAATTGTTATTTTCAATCTTAACCCAATGTGTCAAACAGGTCGGCTCGGGTTTGAACTATTGATTTGTGGGTTTTCAAGTTCGGTTTTTTCAAGGTTCGATCGAAAGAATTGTGTCCAAAATTCAAATTTTCAAAGCAAGTTTTGGTAAGGTTTTCGGATCTGGTCGGTTTCCCAACTTTACTTAGTTGCGAAAATTTTTATGAAGCAAATATTTTAGTCAAATCATTGTCTTGTAAAATACTAAAACTTAGAGATTCTACTAATGAAAATTAATTTAGTGCTTAAAATTAAAGTTTTAATTATATAATTAGATTTTAGGTTCGATCCTTCTCTGTATTGTATTGTAATAATATTGTAGTACTCTTTATAATTTATATAGACCCAAAACCAAATAAAAAAATCATACATGCACACACACATGCATTCTAGCTACACTATACCAACCCCGAAAAAGGATAATGTTAAGTTTGTACATTACTTTAAGTTTAAACATTTACAGCGTAAAAAATTTAAGCTATTGATCACCAGGACAAAACAGTTGTTAGTATACAAGATATACTTTCCTTTTTGTGCAAAAAGGAATGCGGTGTTTTCTTGGGCTCAATTTTCTGGAGGCTTTATAGTTTATTTTTAAGTAATAACTAGCGACAGACTCTTCTCGCCATTCCATTCCCGGTGCCAACTCCGGACCGGTGTAACTCATCACAAAATTATGTGATATAGGGATAACTTTTGAAAAACATTTGTCAATCTTACAGAGTGATGCAGCGAAAGCATGTTAGGCCCATATCTCAGATTTCAGGATGAAACCTGGCTCTCATAAATCTTCGTTTCCAAACTCTTCATCTGAATCACCGCCCATCCTCATCCCCAAAATATTGTTATGTTTTTCAAAAATGATATATGGTGGTTTTAGGACATTGAATAAAATAAATAAAAATTAAAATAGTACTCAAATGAATATATTTTTCTGCTGCAAAGTCACCATAATAAATTAAAAAATTCTAAAAGAATGAGAAAAATTTTGAGTCACATTAACCCTGTTGTAAAAAGCATCAAATATTATAAAATTTAATATAACCTATATATTGCCTTAAGGCACTATACAACATTTTCCTTCTTTTCATTGTTTCCTTTTTAAGTAATAATGTGATATCTTCCAAGTCCGCTTCCCACTCTCCTAAAGAATAAGAACGAATGGTTTGATACGAATATGATTTATATATATATATAGAATGAATATTATTAATGTTGCATACATTTTTATTAACGTAAATGAATTCATAAGACCTTTTTCACAATCAAATAAATTAATGTTGTATCCGAGTATGATACATGCAGCAAAGGTAGACCGACAAAACCGACTCGAATCAAACGGGTCAATCCGAACGACCGAAACCGAACCGACATTCAAAAGCAGTTGAACCGATTTTGACCCGAAAACCAAAATGAACCGACCGAACAAACCCGAACCGAACCAAACCGACTCGAAATCTAATGAACTCGATTCCGACCCGAACCGAAACCGAGCGAATCAAACCCGAATCGATTTAATCCGAATAAAAGTCACCCAACCCACAATTTTTTTGTTGGGTCTCTCAAGATGGATTTTTGTGCCTATAGTGGTACAATTTTTTTGGTTGATATGATTTTGAATCGAATTTGACCCAAAAAGTGACCCGATTACGACCTAAAGTTGACCCGATCCGAAATTAACCCGAATTGAACCCGAACTCGACTCGAAGAGATTGACCCAAGTTGAACCGAATCGAAGTTAATCCGAATCGAAACCGAACGAGGTCGACCTGAAGTTTACCCGAACCGAAGTTGACTCGAACCCGAAACCAAACCGGACTCGAACAAGATCGACCCGAATGACCCGATTGTCAGTAATAAGCAAAGGTATAGGTGTTAAATTAAGGCAGAAGCTATACTTCAAAAATAAATAAATAAATAAATAATACAGTAGAACAGAGGAATACTGCATACTTGGCAAAGTTGATAGTCTCGTTATGTTGACATCACATCCACTTTGAAAAAGATAAATTCATTTTTTGGACATCTAATTTACTTTCAAATGGCAATTACTAACGCTACCTTGGATAAGCGTACCATGAATATACAACTTCAAGATACATTTCGATTTTGAGCTTTGAAAGAAGCTAGCCCTCTTAAGACATTGCCTGTGATAGTTTACATTAGAGAGGCAGGGTTACATACATTTGAACTTCCCCAAATAGCATTGCTGCTGAGATAATATCGACTGATGGTTATAGGTTACAAGAAGCTGGGCAGCTAAAGGAAAAAAAAATTTTTAAAAAACAAGAATAATACTCCATGTAAGTTCTAGTGACCTATGAATTCTAGCTGAAAATAATGATGCGGGATGGAATTTGACACCGGAAAATAATCCGAGAGACATATGTTGATGCCTTCAGGCCTATGTGCATGAAACTACACTGCATCAAACGCTCTGAGAGACTATAGAACTTGTCTCCAACAGCTTTATACCATCTTCATTCATTGGGATCTTACTCCAACCACCATTTCTCATGGGAAAATACTTGGCCCGATCAGCAGCATTCCCTCTAAAACCAGTCATCTTTGATGATACCATAGGCATGACAAAAACTGAGGATGCATTGATCGTATCTTCACCCAATCCTAATGCTAACAAGCAAGCAGTCTGCAAGGAAACAAAGTTCAGGACAATGTCCTCAACGTGACAATAGGCGAAAGATACTTTTTCCAATTTTTCCACTTATTCTCAGCAGGAGAAATTGATTTTGGGCAATTTTTCCATCTTTAGATTATAGCCATCCAAAGAAAGATGCCGCATGTAATCACCCGCTATTTTTTCTGTTATAGAATATTGGGCAATTAACATTTTCATAAATGTAGGATGCAACGCAGACACTCTCTAGTCTCTACCCAAAATGTAAATTCAAACCCAAACCCACTCCCCCCAACCCCTGCCTAAAAAAATACAAAAGGAAAAAGGAAAAGGGATAAAAATTTAAAAAAAGAACATGCCTAGGAGGAAAATTGGAAATACATAGGCATGGACCAGTTCTGTATATATACTAATGAAAGAGATGGATAAATCATTTTGAGCAGCATAAATCGTACCTTTGCTTTGCTTAAGACATCTGTAGCCTTGGTTAACATCAAGCGTAAATAAGCCTTCCTGTCTCTAATTTCTGTCTCCTCAGATATTACCAACCTGGCACATATACAAGACAACTTAGCAAAAACAATGCAAATGTGAAGGTAGCCTTTTCCCCCTTTTCTCTTTATGCCCCTTCGAAGAGCTACATGCAAAGGGCTAAGATTACTGATGGAAGATTCCCAACATAAGGAGGTATAAGTAAGGCAAGCCAATTGTTGAAGTCAGGTACAGATGGAGTTGGTTTTGAATGGGTTAAAATGGATAGTTTGAAAGTTCAGGCTAAGGTTGAGTGCGGCATTGGAGTCATATCCAGATTGTTGCTGATTTGTCCAGTAAGCTTGTCAATCAATACAGCCGATCAAATTTCAGAACATCCACTGGGATTAGTGACAAATAAATTTAGATCAGGGTCACCAATTGGTTCTCTTACAGACCTATCAGATCATTTGAGGGAACTAAAAGGTAAGGTAAAAAGAAAAAAAAAAAAAAAGCCATCGCTTGATAGCCTTATACTGTTGAAAAGGTCTCCATAATTTGAGGGAAGGATACACAAATGTTGAAAACCACAAAGTCAAACCGTTCTGAGAAATTGATCTTAAGCCTGGTTTAGCAAACATGGGGATGGAACAGTAAATTTACAAAAACACATATACCCAGAAAAATGATTTAAAAAAGGAAAATTTATTGCGTTTAACAAGGTCATTCATGTTCACATTAGTTTCACTGTAACAAAGCATCAAAGTGAAACGGTATCATCATTTTTGGATACAGGGAGAAGAAGGCCAGTCAGAGAGTATTCATTTACCTTTCCTCGTCAGTTGAAGCTCCTGAAGATGTCATAGCATCCAAGGAGCTATCTTTGCCATCACCACCTGAGAAAGAACCACAGTTCAAGTGAACATCAGATAAATATTTTATGTAGGCTAAAGGTTCAGTCCTAACTTGAACCTCAAATAGGTAAAACCTTACCCTTTGTTTCATCAGGTGCGAGCAAAGAGATGCCTATGAACACAGAGATCATTCCCATAATAAACATTGTTGTCCGTAAAGTATTGAAGACCTGCACAAGGCCCGTTACAAAAGAGAAAGGATTAGAAAAAGGATAATGCCAGGTATAGAGTAGATATGCACTGTAAAGAGGAGGGAAGAGAGCACCTGATATTCCTGAAAGTACATGAACCCTGTACAAATAGAGAAAAATGTCCACACAATCTGAAACATAGGAACTATGACGATAGCATCGAACAATGCCAATCCTTCATTCAACCTGGCCATCTGGATATGAGAGTATGAACAATCCGTCAATCAACAGTATGAACAATCCGTCAGTCAACAGCAGGAACACCGAGCTTTAGTCTAAAATTACTAAGTGCCATACTCCTTACCCAGAAACCAGCTGTGCTAAGAAAGAGAAGCAGCATGGAGTAAGTAAACCAAGTATGTAAGGGGTAACTACTGGACATTGCCAATCTTAGCAGGTTAGAGCTGCCAAAGAAGAAATTGAAAACCTCAGGACCATAATGCTACACCAATATAAAGTCAATGAAGGCAGGTCAGAGTTCAAGAATATCTTACAGAGATTTAGCGAACAACACAGAACATGACCCAACTGCACCAGAAACAACTGCATACGAAAAAGGAAGCAACATCTGCCAATAGGACTTGAATTCATGCCCAGAAGAAACAAGGATTTCTCCCTCCTGAAAATGCAGATAATCACTCTTAAAAGGGATGATATTAGTATTTTATGTGTATTTGTCGATGAGTGGGTGCAAGCTAGGAGTTAACAGCTATGGATGCCTTAATAGAGCTGAAGACTTAGGTATAAATCTCTATCTCTCTTAGGTTTTGATTCTAAGTCATTCTACGTCTTATAAAAGCTCCTATCTAAGTTTTCATTCTGTTCAAATTGACTCAGAAAGAGTTTTATTGCATATCTCCTACATTGGTGTTTCGATTCACTCAAACATCACTCAAAACTATCGCATGCTCAAGTAATTTCTCTAACACTTTTACTCTAAGCACTGAATTTGTATTTCAACGCAAAGTAAATTACAACATTAATTCTCTATTCTAAGTCATTTTATTTCCTTAAGGATTATTTGATCAAATCAAGTTGTTATACTCGATATTTTACTCTTTCTAACTTGATCATTTTAGAAATGACTCAATATGGAATTTGAGCGTATTGAATATTAGACTTAGAAAATTTCATTCATTTAGGCCAAGGATAATTAAGCACTTAATTACTCCGATTTAATTATTATCTCGTGCTTAATCTTAGACCAAAGTATTTTATACTTTGAGAACCAATGGTGTTTGCTTTTGTAGGTTATTCAAACAAGGCTAATCTATTTTTCAAATTTCAAAAGCAACTAGCTTCTAATCGTTAAACACCAGCAGACAAGTTTTAGCTACTTTTGGACATGGCTCAAACACCGTATCGTGGTTGTTTGTTTCCAAAATTGAAAAACTCCAACTCTAAGCGTAACGGCCGTTTCCACTATAGTTTTAGTGATTGGACCATCTTTTTGGAGTCAAGAGCCATTGCACAATGTTCACATCCCAACGGATCTTTTCGAGAGACTCGAAGAGCCGCTTTAACGGCCGATGAAGATTTCGGTCCGTAACCAAGACTCAACGGTCGGTTGGTGATAAATACAAGGCACTTCACAAGACTAGAAGATTGCCGAATTATTGTTGAACATATTGTCTAACACTTGGCCCCGATTATAAAGGCTACCTTAGTTACGAAGTACTAAATCATATAAGGAAACTACTGAGTTTAGGAAAACTTTGCAAGAAATTGTTTAAGGGAGCAATTCTGGTTGAATCGAGTACTTTGTATTTTGTGGATTCAAAATAGTGGATTTGACTTGGTACATGGATTAGCACTATCCGTGATTTTCTCGCCAAGAGGATTTCCACATATATCTGTGTTATTACCTTTCTAAGTCCAATCTAGACTCAAAATCTGTTAGTGGTTTTATATTGGTGCAAAAAAATTATTTAATTTTCTTCATCTCCCTATTCACCCCCTCTTTAGGGTAACTTAGACTTTCCACAAGCAAACTTTCAACAGTTTAGGATTCTTCTATGAAGAATTGAACACCTCGAGTATGAGGGATGAGTGCTCACTATTCGACTCTCATCGGTTGTACGGTTTAGCCCTCAGGTGCTGCTCATTTTCAAAATACCCATAAGAAACAAAAAATAAATAAATAAAAATCAGACTTGACTGTACAGGACAGTGAAAATTAACAATAGGGTTTACCTGTACATGTAGTGATGAAAGGCAACAATAAAGATCAAAGTCGCACGAGTACAAGAGGAAGGCAACATTGCTGTACTTCTCTACCAACTCCTCCGGAGTGTAAACTGTGGCATAAAAATGCTATTGTAAGAAATTACACCATTCAACAACAGAGTCAGCATATCATCACAAACAGAAACAAACCAATGTGGAGTTAGCAAGATCAGCACCAAGAAATAGAAACTGGATCATCACAATCCATCTCACTACTATTCAAGATCTGCTTTTATAAGAGATACCACAACCTTTATTTATTCAAAGCTTGACTTAATGTACACACACGCCCATATAGTAGCATCCCTCTTTTATTAAATTGCTTTACTCAATGCAACAAAATGATTTAAATCAAGTTCCCAGAGTTTATTCTCTGGGAGGATAGAAGTAGAAATTAGTCTGATAAAATACAATAAACAAAAAAATCAACAAACCTATTAAAAAAAAAAATTATCTTACTGACACAACAATCAAAAATCTAGATTCTCATAATTTTTAGAACAAACCAGCAATCCATTTTTGAGTTTAGATTCGAATTTGGTTTAGTTCACAATCAACCAAAAAAGACAAAACAGTTATAATGCTTAAGGCTCCTCCTATCCTCAATCATGCTTATAAAGTAATGTAGACATTGATGAGCTTTAAGTTCCCTCGTCCATTTCCTAACCCACCTGACAAAATAAGGAAACCTCACCAACATTGATGTTAGACGAATGAAGACACTTAGGTGCCATATCCATAGTGTTTAAGATGTTTTAAACAATAAAAAGTTCACAAGATCAAATCACAGAACTCATTACAGCTCATGACATGTTAGAACATGTGCTCCACCATGTGCATTATGTGAGATCTTGCAGTGAGCTTCATAACAAATGAAATCTACATGTGCCGCTATGTATTGAATCCAGATTGGGACAAGAGGCTCCATAAGATCTTTAATCAAAGGATTAGATTCCAATAACATATGAAATCATGAAAGTACGAAAATTAGTACAGTTATCGGGCAAGCTAGCGACACTTGATGATGCCTCATTTGGTTAAAATGATCCTTTCCTGAAATTTCCAATTTTCACATGGTATCCAGAACAGTCGCAAGATGCAGATTGCCTACTTTGTTGTTGCTTCCCTTGTATATTAGTCTTTCCCTAATATCCACAGTAATACATCACAAATTCATAATGATATTGCCAATGAAGAGTATTCAATGCGTTCTAGGATACTTCTATAAAGTCAAATTAAATCAGAAGCACTGTACTGATAGTTACCAACCAGTAACCAGACTACATGGTAAAAACTCATTTCCCCTTATGCCAACCTATTCATGCACTCTAGAAGCAATCTTAAACCCAAAAGCAAACTAAGCCATACCAGGGGATTGGTGATTGCCAAAAGCAACCAGGAAAACATTTCCGAGAACAATAAAGGCTGTAGCAACTAGTACCCTACAAGATAGTAAAGAAACCTAAAGTTAGTTTCAGCAAATCCATAGTAACAAGAAAGGTCCAAATGAGGATGACCATACTTTACAGAGATCTTTTTATTCAACACAAAATACGCAAATGCGATGTTGGAAACGAACTGAACAGATCCCAGTGCTGCAAGAAGTGACTGCAAAGAAAATAAACATGTAAGGACAAACGAGAAAGAGAGAGAGAGAGAGAGAATCACACAATTGGAAATATGAAAACATCCAACATGTACAAAAAAGTTGACATTATTATCAATTATATCTTCTCATCTAAACAGAGAAACATAAAAATCCAGAAGCTCTTTGATGTCCAACAAACTCACCTGAGCAGCATATCCAAAGGAGAGAAAATTCAGACAATTCCCAAAAGCAAAAAATAGAACACCTGCAGACAAGAGTACTAATTCCCATTACACCCAAACAAGTTTGTATGGAAATAAATGAGATTGCTATGAAACCTTACCAACTCTCCAAGTCTGAAAATGGATGATAGGCTTCAGTATAAGCTTTCCATTTGGCCCACCATTCTCTAGTACAAATCTCTCTCTCTATGCAGCATTAACTAGTTTTATCAAACCAAGCTAGACAGAGGTATAATACAGAAGATGCAGAGGCTTTAACCAATCAATTCAACAAACTTGAATTTTAAGTCTAAGCCTGTTCAGTGCCGTTCGAATTTGATCCAACTAAACTTTTCAACAAACTTAAATTTTCAGTTCTAAGCATATTCAACAACTTTAACAGAGAATTTTTTAGCTTTAACTGAACTGAAGCAAATGATTCGCTAAGATATCGTTACTTTCTTTCATTGTGAATTAGCTAACTAGCTTTCCATTTAATCTAGGATCCAAGCCCAAAAAAAGTATCTGCTGCAAATTTGATCCCTCCACACCCTGCTAAGCAAGGCATAAGGGGCATTCTGTTCAGGTTATTTAGTTAACAGCTTGAATGACTATTAATGAACAGAGTGTGATTCGAAAGATGGATGAAAATTTACAGTTTTCGACATAATGCATCCATTCAATCAGAAAACATAGGTATTATGTGAGAAATTCCATCAACACTTTTAACAGGAGGACATTAGCCTCAGCAGTAAATCGTCCCCTGGCACTCATAGAAACCATAGCTCACATGCATGTTTTCATGCAGAAAAAATCCAATGACCATGAGTTCATTTTTGCTAAAATGCTTTTAAACTACAGTTTACTGTATGCTTCTTCTAGACTTCAAATTTAGCTCCACTTTAAGGATAAGAGATGAAAGCCATTCAGAATTTCAGGCTCTAAACAACATACCTCTGTATGACCCAACTTGAGAAGGTTAGTTCCAAAATTTATAGCTATGCTTCCAAAAGATTGATCACGGCTCCAATAACCCACTCGCCCATGGTGTCAAAGGAGCCCTTCCAAAATAATCAGAACCTTAGTCCTTCTCAAGTTGTGCAGTCTATTATAACATGAAACTCAGCAAATGTCTTCTTCAACTGTAGTCAACAAGGAGTGTTATCCCATCATTATCAGTTCAGACACATCATCAGCATGTCACCTGTTAAACAGAGCTCTAAACATTAGAAACACATTTTCCATTCCCCAAGCATAAATACATACGGCTACATAACGTTCCGATCAACTAAAGGTAAAGAACTAAATGAAATCATCATACAATTAAAGGTTGCTGCATACTCGGTAAAATTATGCCCACAAACTGAGCATTAATTTTACTCATACCCTCTATGAATTGAGATGGAACTAGTAGAAAAAGATGTAAACACAATCAACCAATTTAAAAGAAGCAGCTCAATTCGTTCAATTCTGCTCAAAAGAAGCACATAAATCACGAACCCACCTCAAAGAAAATTCAAAAACCCTAAATGCTGTTGATTGATCTACTAAAGAAAACCCCCATTTTCAAGCAAATCCCAGAAAGCCCAGTAATTAGATTAACCAATGCGACAGATACGAGATCAACACGAGAAAATTGTCACCTGAAGGTGAAGCCTCATAAGAAGTAGAAGAATCGAGAAATTCAGAAGAGCTGAATTGATTGAAGATTGACAAATCGATCCAACGCTTGCGTACTTGAAACAAGCAGATCTTACGGGAAGACTTTTTTTAAAAATAATTTGAGCAATCCAACAAGAATCAATAAAGAGGGAAAATAATAATTAATTTACGAATGATAATCATGAGACTAATAATAATCATAACCATTGAATCTAACAACAAAAATTTGAGGAAGAATGTCGGGGAGGGAGGGAGGGAGGGAAGGAGGGACGAAGGTTTGTTAGGTTTTGAGGGATTTTGATTCAGAAACTTTTGGAGTAATTTGGGAGTCACAAAGGTGACCGGTCTATTTGCACACGACGCTGATACTTCTTTCTTTTCACCTTTTTTTTGTTATTACGGGATTATTGAATATTGGATTCTCAACAACCGGTTTGGCCGCCACACGACTTTGGTCGTACTATTTCTCTCTCCCGGATTTCTCCCTCTATCCTCCTCGGCTCCACTGTCGGCCTAGCATATGGGAAGGATTAAGGCTGGTAAAATTTTATCGATTTATTATTCGAATTCGTCCAATTTGAAAAAAAATAGGTTTATTTATAATTTTTATCCGAATCTTAAATTAAAATATAAAATTTTCCTATTTTTATTGTCGGCACTCGATTTTAATATGAATGTATACTTGTTCGAATTGTCGGACCCAAAAATTGTTTATCAAAAAAACTTTATCCGATAACCGATTTATCCGACCCGATTTTGACCCGAACCCAAATTTTTTCCTGCGATAGGAAGAGCTATTATCGGCTGCATGTGCATGCATGATAAAAGGTGAGGTGGTCATCGGTGTACCTAACTCCGGCAAAACTCAAGTTCGAGTCAAAATCGAGTTGGACAATTCAATCGGCTTTTTGTCCGATACTTGATTTTTCCGATTGGACAATTGGGACATGCGTACATTTGGATTAAAATCGAGTTCGGACAACAAAAATAGGAAAATTTTATGTCGGAATTTTAAATTCGGACAAAAAAATCTTACCCAAACCCCGTTTTTTCGGTCGAGGCAATTCGAGTAATCGGTCGGAGCACTACCCTGTTTAGGGGTGAGGAAAGAAAACAAAGTACCGAGTATCGGACCCGATTTGGACCCAACGGGTCCATACTTGGACCAATTGAACTAGTTCCTGGACCTATTTCTATTTTCGGACTCGTTTGGAACTAGGTTCGAGAACTAAGCATTAAAAATTTTGACTCGAGAATCCGGATCCGTTACCCGAGTACTCGGTTTTTATATATATATATATATAAAAGATATACTCTTCTTCGAGAAAATTTTGATTTCAATTTTTCAAACCCCCTCGAGTCATCCTCCTCACTTCTCATTGTTCTCACTTCTTGAGTCTCTCTCTCTTCTTTCACTCGCACCCCTCGGCCAAAAAATTAGAAATGTTGGATAATTATAGGCTAAAGAATTTTTATAAAGAATTAAAAATTAGAAAGTTAAAAATTATTATGATGCAACCGGGTTCCTGGTCTTAGACTCAATTCCAACCGGATTCGAGTACCGGATCCAAATTTTAGGACAACTTCTAGCTGGGTCCTAGATCGAGTCCAACAAAAAACATTAGAAACCCGGTTGTGCTCACCTCTACTACTATTTACTTTATTCATCTCACGTTTACTTTTTCGAAAATTGATCAAAGGTTGTTGCTTCGATTTTTATTGGACTTGAAGCATTTCTTAAACAAGTGTTAATTTGTGTGATCATAAAATAGCCTAAATAATGAGTTAAATTTTTATTTTTACTATCAAGCCCTTGAATGTATTTGGTTATTTTTATTATTTAATCCTTTTTCTTGAGCTTTCGAAGTTTAGCCCAATCCGAATCCGCTTAATAATTCTTACTTGGTTGCAAAATAAAAGAAAATAATAACAAAACATTAAGTAAGTCCTTTATGTGCATTGTAGCCAATTTCAAATTATCTTCGTTCCCCGTTGAGGTCGGTCCTAGTCTGCATTTCCTTAATCAAAAGTTTTCTTTTAAAGGTTTGTCCAATCCTTCCTCCTATATCGGTAAAAAAAAAAAAAATGTGGGCAAACCCGCCTAGTCCTTCCTTTGAGTCGGTCCTACCATTGGATCCATTTTCTGTTTCGGTTGTTTTTGGGTCCATTTTAGTTTCTACATACATTTTGCATTAGCCAATTAAAAAAAAATCATCTCATATTAAATGAGCCCATGTTTTCCAAAAAAATTATCTCATTTAAGGTGAGACCATTCATTACATTTTTGCATTAGGGAAAAAATCATCTCAATTAAGGTAAGTCCATTTATTTTATTTTTGTATTGCAAAACAAAATCATCTTATTTTACGTGAATCCATTTTGTTTTTGCATTAGATGGAAAAACAAGAGACGATAAAATGCATTCATTTTCCCCTTAAGGATCATCTTGTTTACATTTTTTTTGGTCCGTATTTTTATGTTCATAAAAAAAAACACGAGGCACATCATTCTCTTTTTTAGGGGTCGGTTGTATTCTCCGATCGAGCACTTAAGCCCCATTTCCCTAAAATTTTCCACGAGTCAGTCATAAGAACCTACTTTTTGGGACACAGGATATAGAAGCCTATCGAAATCGGGTATCATCGGAATCCAGTGGATGAAGCGGCTAGGAAGTAAGGAGTCCACTTCAACACCGACACATTCAACACCATGAAGACTCAAGTATAAATCTCTATCTCTCTATAGTTTTGATTCTAAGTCATTCTAAACTTTTAATGAAACTCATATCTAAGTTTTCATTCTTTTCTAACACACTCAGAAACCATTTGTCAAGCATAACACTCTTAATTGGGTTTCGACCCATTTAGAAACAACTTAGAACAATGTCATGAGTAAAAAATTTCATAAACACTTTAAATTCTTACTACTTGTCTTGGTGTTCAAACTTAAAATGAATTACAACGTTAATTCTACTTTCTAAGTCAGACATAATTAATGAAATTGTTTACTTGATCAAGTTTATGTATTTTGATTCTTTATTTTTATTAACTTGATCATTTTAATGATTGACTTAAGATGGAATTTGAACCTAATTAATATTAGACTCAGAAAATTTCATTCTTTTAGAGTGAAGATAATTAAGTGCTTAATTACTTCGAATTAATTATTATCTTTGCCTAATCTTGGAACAAAGTATTTTTATACTTTGAGTACCACTTTGATTTGCTTTTATAGGTTGATTAAATAAGACTAATCTATTTTTGAAAAGAAAAAGCAATCGGCTTCTAACCATTATACACCGAGAGGACAAAAATCGGCCATTTACTGGACATGGCTTAGACACCGATGTCGCAGCTTGTTTGTTTCCAAATTCGATAAACTTCAACTTTGTGTCCAACAGTTGTTTCTACCCTATAATTCAGTCACAACCAGAGGGATGGACCACTTTTTGAGCCAAGGACCACCGCTCAACGTTCATATTACAACGAGATCCTTTTACGAGTGACTCGGATCGCCGTTACAACGGCTATTAAAGATCACTAGTCTAGAACAAGTCTCAATGGCTATTTTGTCCTACTATCACTACTACAGGAACCACTTTTAATTACGGGTCTTTAACGACAGTTAAAAGGACAAAGCTGTCATGAAAAATAGACCGATGGCATTTCGTAAAAAATGCGGTTATTAATGTATATATGATGACGGTTCAACATAAGAACCGCCGTCTAAAGTCCATAGACTACGGTTCTTTTACTAAATCGTCGTTATAGGTACATCTATGACTACGATTCGGTAAAAGAACCGTAGTCTATGGTCTTTGGACGATGGTTCTTATGTTGAACCATAGTCTAAGGTTTTCGAAAAAAACCCTTGGCCCACGTCGCTTCACTATTCCCACTATCACTTTCGAGTCCCACTCTTTCTCTCTTCGGTTGCTCTTCTCTCCGCGGTTGCTGGTGCTTTCCGTTGGCTTCCCACTCACTCTCTCCGTGGTTTTCGATTATGGCTGCACTCCCCTCCCCCACTCACTCTCTCTGCGTTTTCGGTTGTGGCTGCACCCCTCCACTCACTCTCTCTGTGGTTTCCGGTCTTCCCACTCACTCTCCCGACCTCTCTCTTTCTCTTTCTTTCTCTCGTGGAGGTTTCCAGCTGTGGCTGAATTGTGTTTGTGGAGCTTGCTTCTCCCCTTCTCTTTTTGGACACCACCGAGGTTTGTCTCTTTCTCTTCATCCTTAGCATTTTGCCTTGAATTTTGATGCGAGTTTTTAATTATGTTATTGTTTGCCTTGTCATTTTAGACATTTTCATGAAACTCGAAAGTGTAGATAATTTTGGTCAATATTCAACCCATCTTGCCTTCCAATTTCAGATCTAAATCGTATATTTTGAAATGCAAACCATGAAGTCTAAAGTTAGCATGTTGTGTGCTATTGCTTTGGAAACGATTTGAATGGTTAGTTTCTTAGTTAGTTTGCTAGCATTATAATTGAGGAATGGGAATGGATAGAATATATGAAAATAAGAGAAGAGAAGGGAAAACGGCCAAAATTGAGGAACCGGGGTTACGGGCAGCCAACACTGGTCGTGCCGGACTACACGATCAGCCCATGTTGGTCGCTACCCAACCCAACTTATGTGTTTCCGTCCGAAAATGATTGTACATTTTATTTATCAAGATTTGTATAATTGCTAGTAGTATAAAATGGATTCTTCCAAAAGTAAAAAAATCGAGCGGTCAAACGATGATGAACAAGGAGAAGTTGGTGCGGAGTAGAGACGATCCAACCATCCTTAGACGAGTCGATTTTGATAGGCACGGAAATGCTGTAGGTGATCATAAAGCTCCCTTTATAAGCTGTGTTGGTGCAGCAACCTGCGCATACGTGAACATCAATTACAAAAAATGGAACGATGTCCCCGATTCCATTAAGGACAACCTATGGAATGATATTCGGGTAAATGCACTACATCCGAATTTAGTATTGCAACTTATTGTAAATGGTTAATATATATGTACTAATGCATATCATTCTTGTGTTTCAAAAACGTTCATCGTGAACGTTAATGAATTTGAGATCCCCTTCGTGAAACACAAGACCCTCATGTCGGCGACGAAAAGTTCGGAGACTTCGAATATCGCATTGCCGCCATATGGGTCTACAATATAAAGCGAGATAAAACAAGAAGGTAGACCACGGGAGGTCTACGATTGTATCACCGAGGAGGACTGGAGATCATTTGAATCACATGTCACCTCTCCGGAATACATGGTAATTTATCATCATCATTTGTTATCTTTTTTCGATTTAAGTCTTATGCACTTATATTTTTGTTGTCTTAATTACTTGCACAGGCGATAGGTGAAAGCAAATAGAAGAGGATTAAGAGCAATGCGTACCCTCATGTAATGTCCCGTGGGGATACGCGAAGTTGAAGGAAAGGTTGTACAAGCAAAAGCTTGAACAACTTCAATCCACCTCCGGTGAAGGTTCCACCGTAGATATTTCGCAGCTCATCATCGATAGAGACGAGTTGTGGGTCGAAGGAAGAAAGAAGAAAGACGGAACCTTCGAGCATCGCCAAAGTAGAATCTATTGCGCAACGACTTGTGAGTTTTTTTACTATTTCCTTTATTTATTTTGAGAACTTATCAGTTTTAATATTTATAAATTATCAAATTATAATTTTTTTCTTCTTACAGGAGTCTTTGTCACATACATCAACTTCGGAGGTCACCGACACCATCGGGAGGAGGGACAAGATAGCCTTGGCCTTACAAAGAGATGAGCATCCTGGTTGTGTTTGAGCCGTTGTTGGGAGGGTGGGGACAGTTGAGCACTTTGAGGCTAGGAAGAAGTGCCCTGTCTCTTCCAGACTAAGCACATATAGAGGCCCAAATGCGAGTCCCAAATGGAGTACCAACAATCCTAAATTGAGTCCAAAATGACCCAAATGGCTGCAAAGATGGAAGAGATGATTGCGCAGATGTGGGCGAGAGATGTAGGCCTAGATGAAGTCGTACTTCACCAACATGGGTATGCCATTACCTAGCAACTTTGATGATGTACATCCATTCTCACCCCACACACCGCCTAGTGTAAACAAGAGCTCATCCATTGACCAATTCGAAGTTCTAGCAGAGGTAATTCAGATTTTGCAACCTAATTCACCAACATGTTTATATTTTGACAAATAGGTGTATAATCTTATTGAATGAATGGTGTATATTGTGTGGTTGTTGTGAAACTACGGCGTGTAGCCATTGAGTAATTATTTATATAGTATGTTTTTGTTGTTTTGGATGAGTGTCATTATTTACATGCATGTTTATATATTTTGACTAATAGGTGTATAGTCTTATTGAATGAATGGTGAATATTTTGTGGTTGTTGCGTAACTCCGGCATGTGGCCGATGAGTAATTATCTATTTAGTATGTTTTTGTTGTTTAAGATGATGGTCGTTATCCGGGAAAATGTTTACTCTTAAGGGAAATTCTGTCCGTTTATTTTTAGGATTTTTAGGTTGTTTAACTTCTATGTCAAAGGTTATCCTATGATTGTAATTGTTATACTTATTCTTATGCAACTAGCGAAGTGCAAGCTAAGTTCTCATTACCCTCCCGTAGAGCATGTGGAGGCATTGGGTGTTGTTTTCTCATGGAGACAGATATTGTCGTTCACGGGACATCCTTTGCAGCCAATGAGGTGAGGGTGACTGTGAAAGAGGTCATGCACAAGAAAGGCGAGTGTAAGTTTCGGATCTAGACACCGAGCTCTACACTCGTTAACGACGCGAGTCAACGATTTTCTTCGTTGGCCCAAGGGTTTGGTCATCCTCTCTATGGTAATTCATTTTTATTTAAAATATTAGATTTAGCTGTTGTTAATATCACATATATATATTTCTCATTTTTATATTCATTATTCACTAGGATATCGGGGATAGTTCCGAGAGTGGGATAAAGGGCGGCAGTGGCACAAGCAAATGTTCGGTGGTGCCCGTTCGTCATCCGAAGAAGTCTCCTCTCGTATCCATTGAGGAGTCCCGCGAGGATTGGTGTGCTATTCCGGAATGTTATGTACATACTCTATCAACACGAGGACTGATGATCTATAACGCGAAAGGTCATGTGTTTGGGCAACGTGAAGGGGAGAATGAGGACATGACATTATATGTCTTCCCGGACGACATACGACAATTTTTAAGATGGAGGAGATCAGCGCATCCGCTATTATGCTTGTCATTATGTGAGTTAATATATTCATAATAAGTTCTTTTTTTCCTATTAATTTCATTAATTTCTAACTACATATATATAATTAATATGTAAGGTGGCTACACAAGATTGGAAAGTCGGACTTCGTTCGGTTTTTCAACCCTAATTTCATTCAAGGATTAGGGCGGACAACTAATGAATGAGTCGACTATATCTTCAAAGTCATGAAACATAATGCGTAGGATAAAACATTATACTTGGCGCCGTTCAATGAGAGTTAAGTGTATAAATAAACTAATTAGTTGAAGTTTTTATAGGGTTATACATACTTATATAAATGTGTTATTTGTGGTTGTGTAGCCACCATTGAATGCTTGCTGCTATATATCCAAAATATAATATCGTGTAGTGGCTTGATCCTCTGGGTCATACCGTGAGGGAAGAAATCCAGAATATAGTCAAGTTGTGAGTTCATACTTTAATCATTTTATGTTTTTTGTTAATTAGTATTCATTAAATGGTATATCTAATTTGAATTTTATTTTTCGATTGAAAAATAGTGTTCTATCACGTTATTTTTATGGCGGAGGCTCGAAAGACAAACAAGCGAAATCAAAGCCACTAATTGTCCCTGTCAAGGTGAGGTTCTCTTGGTTATTAGAGTCTACTTGAATTGTTTTTCATTTCATATTACTTGCTATAACTACATAAAGTACTAATTACTTCTCTATGTGTTGGGAATATATTTTATTATTGTAGTGCCATATACAATCGGGGAACGTGGAGTGCGGCTTCTACATTCTCCAGTATATGAAAGAGATTGTGACCAAACTTGATTTAAATTCTAGTCCCAAAGAGGTATACTTGCACTTGCAATTGATTATATTCTTTTTCAACTTGATTAACACTTGCATTTGACCTAGTTAATATGTCTTTTACAACATTGGTCACAATATTTCCTGGAAAGATGCCATCCACTCCCTACACATATGAAGTGCTCAACAAGTTAAAACAAGATTGGGCAGAGTTTGTACATAACGTTATAAAGAAATAGGTATATATTTACAATTATTCTTCATTATTTGATTGGCCAAGTTTGTGACTTTAATAGCCATACGAGTTATAGGTATATTTGTACATAGGTATATATATTTTTATACTATCTTGTACCATATACAAAATGTTGTTTTGTATATATTCTGATGAAGAGTGTATTGGATTGTGGTTTGTATATTCTGAACATGTAAGGTTTTATATGATGCATGCTGTACGGAGGGTAAGAAAACACAAGAAAAATTATTTAAAAAAATCAGACCTATTACTACGGTTCTTAAGGAAGAACCGTAGTAAAAGGTCCGATTGGAGGCCTTTGACTACGGTTTTCACTTAAACCGTAGTCATATGCTCCTCTATGATGATGGTTATTCATCCGAACTGTCGTCATAGGTGCTCTGTAATAATTTTTTCAACTATAGAGGAAGGCCTATGACTACGGTTTTCCATCCGAATCGGTCGTCATATAGTGAACTATTACTACGGTTTTGAACCGTAGTAAAAGATGCTACATTCAATGACGACCACATGCACGATGCCGGTTAACCGTAGTTAAATGTTGTTTTTAACCGTAGTTAAAAGTGGTTCCTGTAGTAGTGTGTGTATAAATAAAAGTCACTCTACAAGACTTGAAGATTGCTTGAACCCATTGCTTAACACTTACTTAGTGCATACTTACTCAATCTTAAGCTTATAACTCCAATTCTATAATTCTTACTTTCTAAGTTGTAAAGGAAAGTCTTGTAATCACATCTACTCTTTCAACTTTCTTCTAAGTCCTTTGACTGAATTGTAAGGGTTAACTCAGCTTAGTTGTCCCTAACTATAAAGGATAACTCGGTTAGAAAGTACTAGATCGGATAGGGAATTTCTTAGTCTAGAAAAAAACATATAATTTAATTGTCTAAGTGAGCAATTATGTAAAGAGTCAATCCTTGTATTTTGTGGCTTTAAAATAGTGGATTTGACTTTGTGCTTGGACTAGCAATATCTATGTTTTTCACGTCGCAAGAGGGTTTTCATGTATTTCTCTATGTACTTGCACTTTACGAGTTCATTCTATACTCGGAATTATTTTATAAGTCTGTTTTGTGCAAAACAGTTTGTATTTTTGAAAAATCTTCCATCACCCTATTCACCCCCTAGGACTTAGTCTCTCCAAGAGAAAGCCTTCAATTGGTATCGAGCCTAACCTTTCAAGAGGATCTCACAATCCAAAGGTATAAAGATCGAGATAGCTCGGAACAATGGAGAGTTCGAGGAAGGAAGATCTTCCACCGGACTACCCAAGTTCAAGGGATCAAACTTTGCGCACTAGAAGAAGATGATAGAATGCTTCCTCTAGGATCTGTCATGAGGATGTATGGAACATCATCAAGTATGGAAGCTTTATTCCTACAAAGATTGAAGGAATAAGAGTTGTACCTAAAGAGAAGTCAGAATATACCACTGAAGAGAATGAAAGTTCGGGAAGAGCTTCAAAGCCATGAACACTCTAATGTGCGCTATCAACTCATAAGAATATAATAGAGTGTCAGCCTGTGACACGGCCAAAGAGGTATGGGATACATTAGTCGACACCTATGAAGGAACCAGCCACGTAAAGCAAGCAAAAGTCGGTAAGTTTCTTCACAAGTATGAGCTGTTCAAAATGGAGCTCGAGGAGAACATCACTCGGATGTATATTCGATTAACCGAAATTGTCAAAAATCTTAAATCTCTGGGTAGAAAGATATCTCATGAAGTTGTCGAGAAAAATTCGAGAAGTCTATCAAAGAGAAGATAGGGTCCCAAGGTGACAACAATTGAAGAAGCTCAAGACCTTTCCAAGTTGAAACCGAGATGAGCTCATTGGGAAGCTACTCACTCATAAGCTGCACCTAAACGAAGAGGAAGCTAAGGTCAACATCAAAAGGAACATTGCACTTAAGGCATCGGAAAACAAATGACAAAATTTGAGTTCCTCAAACTCGGAAGAGGATCCCACAACACTCATTGCCCGAGGCTTTAAGAAGATGATGAAGTACAAAAAGTTCCAAAAGAGGACAAAGCGGGAGTTCTACAAGAAAGACAAGAAAGGTAAATACTCATCCTCTTCCAATTTGTCCTTAACTAAAAACTCCGATTGTTTTGAGTGTGGCAGCAAGGAGCACATAGTCAAGGACTCGTCCAAAGAGAAAGAAGGACGAGAAAGAAGAAAAAGGCTATGGTGGCTACCTGGAGCGACGATGACTCCTCCGAAGATGATGATTTTGATGACTCAAAAAGTGTTTAATGACACTAACATACTCAGAAGTTAAATCTGAGTCGGATAGTGATGGTTCGAGATGCTTGAGCGAGACAAATCCTCGGGAGGTGACTCGAAACGAAAGGGTCACTAGTACTTAGACGAGTGGATGTTCACGCCATATGTTTGGAGACTCAAGACTCTTCTCTAAGATAAAGGATATGAAAGAAGGAAAAGTCACATTTGGAGACAATAGCAAAGGCAAGATAGTTGTGATTAGCAAGATTGGTCAAGGAGATAACTCGGTCAGTCCAGTCTACCTTGTCACGGGGCTTAAGTACAACCGTCCGAGCATATCTCGGTTATGTAACAAATGTCAAGAGGTAAGATTCACTCGGACCAATTGCTTTATTTCTGATGCAGTCACCAAAGAGACAAAGCTTTCAGTGTCCGAGGTCAGGTAACACCTATACCATTCCTTTCTCATATTCTAGTATGAATTTATCATGTTTAAAAGCATCCGTGAATGATGATTCATGGACATGGCATCGTAGACTAGGTTATATCAGCATGCATACCATCAAGAAACTTGCATCTCATGGATTGGTTAGGGGTTACCTAGTTGTGGATTTAAGAAAGATTAAATCCGTGAAGCATGCGCAAAAGGAAAGCAAGATAGATCATCTTTCAAAACACTCAAAGCTGTATCTACATCTAAAGTACTTGAATTAATTCATATGGATTTGTGTGGTGAAATTCTTGTGAAAAACTTAGGAGGTAAATCATATGTGCTAATTATTTATGATGATAATTCACGATTTACCTGGGTGTGTTTTCTGAAGAATAAGAATGAAGCCTTCAAAGAGTTCACTAAAATCTGCAGGAAAATTCAAGTAGAGTATGAGACTCGAGATAAGAAGAATTTAAACTCGACCATGGAAGGGAGTTCGATTACTCGGAATTTGTAGACTTACGTGATAAGAATGACATCTCTCACAACTTCTCAGCACCAAGAACTCCTCAACATAATGGAGTAGTGGAGAGAAAGAACAAAAATCTTGAAGAAATAGGAAGAACAATGATAATTAAAAATGATCTACCTTACTATTTACGGGCTGAGGAAGTCAACAGAGTAAATTATACACTCAACGGATGCATTATTAGACCCATTCTAAAGAAGACATCCTATGAGTTATACAAAGGAAAGAAGCCCAATATCTCCTACTTCAAACCATTCATATGTAAATGCTATGTGCATAACAATGGTAAGGAACATCCGACTAAGTTTGATGCAAGGTCGGATGAAGGTATATTTCTAGGTTACTCATCTCATAGTAAAGCTTATAAAATTTTCAACAAAAGAAGCTGACAAAGTGGAAGAAAGTATCCACGTTTTCTTTGATGAAATTGACCATGTCAGGACAAGTGAATCCACATTCTTAGACCTCAAGCTCAGCAAAGATGAAGATGATATTGCTGAAGCCGAGCTCGGAATGAGTCAAAACAAATGAACCGAGGTAACTCGGAATGAGCCAACTCAGAATGAAGTGACTCGGAATAAGCAAGTTCAAGAGCCAGCTCGGAATGCTGAAAACAAGCTAATGTAGAAGTTCAACAAGAGCAACCAACTGAAGATTAGGCCATTCAACCACCAAACCTGGTAAATCGGAGGATAGATAGAGCTTTCAAATATGCATCCGAGTCACCCACTTGAGAACATACTTTCTTATATCAATAGTGGGGTAAGAATTCGTTCTTCTTTGCAAAATCTATGTGCATTTTCAACATTTAGATCATAACTGAACCTAAAAATATACTGTAAGCACTACTACAGGAACCAAGTTTAACTACGGTTAAAAATGACCTTTAATGACGGTTAACTAGCGTTGTGTATGTGGCCGTCATTGTATGTACCATCTTTTACTACGGTTTAAAAACCGTAGTTAAATGTGACTTATGACGACGGTTTTAATGTAAGAATCATCGTCGTGATATGCCTAAATTTTTTTAAATAGTTTTTTTTCCGTACCCTTGTACAAAATACATCACAACTTATTATGATAAATCACAACTTACACAACAACAACCAACAACCGTAATTTTCCAAATACATCACAACTTACAATACAGGAGGGTAAATTTCCCACTTACTACGACCACAACAAGTTCCATTGAACAAGTTTGAGAACACAATTCCATAAATCTTCACAGTAAGTTACAACAATGAATATATTACAAATGTGAAATTATAATACAAAGAATACTTATTCATTATTTATGGGAAAAAGTTCATCTCTATTTACCCAAAGTCATGTCTTTGTAGTAGATTTAGTAATGTCATTGTTTTTATGACGATATTGCTTGCTTGGAGTTGTTCCGGAGATAGCCTGGACAACATATATATACATCATATTTGCAGTCCATGCTACCTCTGCACGAAATCCAAGCAAACAATATTGTCATAAAAACAAACACATAACTCAATCTATTAAAAAGCATCTCTTTAGGAAAATAGAGATGACCTTTTTGGCATAAATATTGAAATCATTTAAATCATAAAGTTTCAAAAAAGAAATACACATAGAGGTAGACAACATAAAAACTCAATGATCTCACCCACGAACCTGTCAAGATGAGCTCATTATTTCTCCAAGAAAATTAGGGACGAAGGTAACATTCAGGAGCCTAGTTCTTTTGACCCTCGTCGAATGATGAATCTTCTAGCCTGCCATTCGTGAGCTTGGTCTTTTGTTTGCTTCCTTGGAATTCGTGTAGGGGTAGAGGTGGACAACCTCACTTCTTCTTAGGGAGGTTCCTCTTCTTTTCCTTAGGGAGGTTCCTCCCCTTCTCCTACGGTAAGTTCTTTCGGACCGAAGAAAAAGGAGAAAAGGGGCCCTCCTGTAATGCCCCCAAACCCCATAATCACCAGGTTAATCCTATGGACTGATTAACTAGTAATTAGCGCAGCGGAAATATAGGTTAGAGGCGTTACCGCCATTCCAAACAAGGAACACGACAACATTCAGATAGATTACGTGCAATACTTGATAAGGTCTGAATTCGAAAGTAAAACGTCCGACGAAAACAACATAAGCAGAGAAAATAAAATACATGTCGTCAGGGTAATGACTTAAAACACAACCAAAATAACTCAAGACACGATAGGTCACTACCACTGTGAGCCCCTAAGACACTTCGGCCAGTAGACAACCTACTTCTTGCTCCCTTCTAGAGTAACTTTACTTAAAACAAAATAGATAAAACATTTTGAAATAATGAGCCAAAGCTCAATACACTTATCCATGTACTCGTAAATAAGTAGGAGAAGATATATGATTTAAGCGCATGCATTTCAATTCATTTATAAATCAGACAGGAAGAAGATAGTAAAATAATTATTCATGTATTATTTGAGTGGCTCCTTACGATAATCGGTTTCCCTAAATATGCACATACCCAAACCGATCGGCAAAGTGTGGTTGGTAATGGCCAAATATATATATGATATGATATGATATGATCATTATATAACATGATTAATATGGGGTGGGCCACATAATTAGGTGACAATAATATTTGAAATGGTTCCTTTTTGATTTAAGCAAATCATTTTGGGATTGATATAAATAGGTAGATTTTCGGAAGGTACAAGCAATAAACGTACCTTAAATTGTGGAATTATTCCTTCTGATCCCTTTGAAGTTGCTGACTCGAATGAACGACGTGGATGCCTTAACAAAATAAAGTGTTTCATTAATAGGTTCAATACTCTTAGTAATCAATTTATTATTGTTATTATTGCCATTGCTATTGTTATTACTAATGTTATCACTTATATTATTTCTTTTTTTTGTAACTTCCCATGACCAGCTGAATTTATGAAGGCAAAAGTCACTTCGTAGATTGCTAAATTAGTTGGTTAAATTTTATAGGTTGAAATCTTAAAGTAACATTCATAACTTATACCAACCCCTCTTGACACACAATGTGAACATAAAGTTCACTTGACCGTTTCTCCATAAAACACCTACTGTGTTAATTGGTCCCTTCCTAAATTAAGTCTCTTACCCACCTAATTATTTAATCCTCCAACATTGTTAATTCTTCACTTGGATATCTAACCCAATTCTTATAAATCGCCTACGTTAGCTTATTTTCTTAAATTCTCAACCTCATTTATTTTCTTTAATTTACTTCAATAATTCAAATCACTTCTTTCCTTTAACCCTCAAAATGACTTATTTTCTTTAATCTTCCCAAAATTACTTATTGTCTTCAACTTATTAAAATCATTCAACTTACATATTCTTCTCTTTTAATCCATATCCTCATAGGACAACATGCATGCCTATTTTTTGCTCTTAGATCCTCACATAATATTGTACTCTTTAAAGTTTCATTTTAATTTTTTTACATACATGCCCATTTTAGTTAATCTCTTCCTCCAAAATTTTCTAATAAACTCGAGTCATCACGAAAACCAAATTTCCTTTGCTTTGGAAGTCATCACGGATCTCCCCACGGCCAGTGGGGTCAATGGCCGGTTCTAGAGGTCATCAAGGCCCTTCCCATGGTCAGTGGGGACTTCTGGTGGCCACCATGGGCTACCCCACGGCCTGTGGGAGCACCCGTGGTGGGTGTTTTGGGTCACTTAACTCGCTGCTGGCCACCACGGCCTGCCCCACAGGCTGTGGGGGCACTAGTGGTGGGTGGCAGAGTCTTCCAACTCCACTTTCTTATGCTCTACGTATTTTTTGTCTTGTGAGATGTGAGACCCTAAAATTTCAGGTGCTTGCTTGGTAATGAATTAAGCTACTAAAAGTTAAGTGAAAAATTCGAAATTATTAAATTAAGTGAATTAGAATTTTTCGAGTGAGAATTAAAAACCCGAGAAATGAAACCGAGCATGGGTTAGCTTATTGGGCCTCTTGAAATTGAAGTTGGGCCCAAATTGTCAAGGTCCAAAGCAAAAATCAAAAGAAAAAGAAAGGAAAATGAGAAATGAAGGGTGGCTGACATTTGAGGATTAGTGGCATTGGAGATTAGTGGCATTTTGTCTGGCAAAGAAAGAAGCATAGAATTGAAGGGGTCCAATGGAAAATAGGCAGCAAAGCCCAGTATATGTAATTAGGAGAAGAAGAGAGAGAGTGGGACTGAGACATAGAAGGAAAGAAGCGAGAAGAAGAGAATGGGAAAAAATTAGAAGCAGAGCAAAACAAAAAGAAGCAGAGGCAGAGCGAGAGAGGGAGGCGAGAGCCAAGAGGCCCAGGGCCGGTGGCCACCTGAACGGCGAGGGCACCGCCGCCAGTGGGCAAGGGAGAGTGAGGGCTCGGGAGGCCAAGCAGAGCAAAAGAGGAAGGGAAAAGCAAGAGACCGAGAGATAGAGACCACGAAGTGTAAGCGAACGTGAGGGCTGAGGAAGGCAGTCAGTGAGCACGGGAACCGTAGCCGATGGCCGGCGAGCGAGAAGAGGATGGGCAGCGGAACCGGACAGAACCGAGGCCAGGGGTTTGAGAACCCGAAAACAACAGAGCAGAGGGAGACAGCGAGAGTTTGAGTGAAGGTAGAAGAAGTGGGCGCTGGGAAGAAGAAGGAAGGGGGAACCGAGAGGAAGAAAAGGGAAGAGAAAACAG
Source organism: Talinum fruticosum (assembly GCA_021018815.1). Lineage (NCBI taxonomy): Eukaryota > Viridiplantae > Streptophyta > Magnoliopsida > Caryophyllales > Talinaceae > Talinum > Talinum fruticosum. The sequence goes on along the minus strand of JAITYX010000121.1, from coordinate 885,537 downwards.
AAATTGAAACCCAATTCGAAACCTTCCAAAACTGAAATTCTTAGAACCTCTAAGAATCCAAGGTGAGTAATCTGAACTCATCCTCAAGAAATAAAATGAATTAGGTGGATTGAACATGAATTCGAGGTATGAAATTGGAAACCCTAGGTTTAATTGAAGAAGTTGAAGACTTAAATTCACTAAATTAGCAACTCACGAATCAAAGAGCATGTTGTGATTATGTGATATCTAGTTCTGAATTCGTGATGTGTAAGTATTATTGAGCATGATTATTGAGAATTCGATGAGATTAGCTTGAACAGAATTAGGGAGAAAAATCAGAAAGTTAAGTTCATGACTTATGTGCAGATTTTCAGTAATTATGCATGCTGTCCGAATTTATGTGAATTCATGTTTAGCCCAAATTTCTTGAAAATTTTACTGCAGTTTCGTGGCAATTTATGGAAATTTCCTGTAAAATTTGGTATGCATTGGATGAGTAGATTGGGAGATATGCAATTTTAAGTGAAAATGTCCTGTTTTGAGCAAAAGACACGTAATGATTAAGAAAAGTTATAGAACCATAAACCACTTATACGCGATAATACGCAATCATGAAAATGATGAGTTAATTGATTATGAATCCTAGTTGGCATGTTTATGTGATTATGTGTTTACCCTGAATTACATCGATTATAAATGACATAAGCATGCGTATGTGAAATGAATTGATTGTGCTTGAGTTAGAACTTGCTTATGTGGATTATTAGTTACGAAGATTTTACATATGAAAGCGTTGAGCATGAATTATATGAATTAAGTATATCTTATGTATAAGTAATAAGAAGATAAGAAACATAAAGAGCTAAAGAAGGGAGAAAGGATTGTGTTATTGATCTAAGACCCCACGAATTTAAGAACCCTCTGAAGCTATGGCCATAGAAGTGTCTGTCAACCCGAAGCCACGAATTATTTTGCTTTTACGAATTATTGAAAGTATGCATCCTTCAGGGAAGGGAGGCTGCCTCGAGGCCACGAATTATTTTGCCTTGAGGCCACGAATTATATGCCTCCGTGAACTAAGCCCACGAATTATTTTGGCTCCAAGAACTGGGTCTTTAGAGCAGAACATAAATCTTCTTTCCATTCGAAACTAAGAAGACTTAAAAGAATTATGATATGAAGAAACGAATCATCATGCATGACGAACAAGAAAGAACCAATGATTTATGAAATGCATGATTGAACTCAAGAAGAAGAATGAGATGAAGAACGAATCCTGATTTCGTAAGAAATGGATACGATAAGAACTAAGATATGATTCACGTGATGAATGATTTGCATGATGAATGATTCTATGACTTACTTGCGTATAAAGACAAATGAAGTATGTTTGATTGAATTCGTGAGTAAATAATGTCATTGTACTTCTCGACAAGTTGGTAAGTTTAGAATCTCGCATGTCTTAAGCATGTATGATCCGAAGCGCATGTTATGAATGAATTGTGAACTTACGTGTGTTTGTTAATGAATTAATGTGCAAAGTGAAATCGGGGTTGGGTTTGGGTTATTCACTGGGCTCGTGGAGCTCATGACCTCACCAAAATTTCAGGTACGAAGTTAAGACTCGCACGAGTTGCCTTTGGCTTTCGAAATAGGCTGTTGGATAGGAGATGCCGGTCTTACTGCATGTTTATTTGTCTTTTGTTTGTAAGGATGTTCTAAAGATCGGTTGTATTTGAACTTACGTTTTGACCATGAATGTAAAAGCCCTATGTGAATACTCCGAGCGTGTGGCTCGTTGAGTTGTGTTGTGTTTCTCCGAGCGTGTGGCTCGTTGAGTTTAAGATTGTGTTTCGTGTAGGGTCAAGGCTTTAAGCCTATAGGATTAGCCATATTACGGAAGAAACTCTGCCAAAATTTTCAGGAAAACCTTTGAAAACCTAGAATTACGCTTCCGCCAACCCAAGAAAGGGTTATTAACCCCAAATTGAGATCTTAAGCAGCCTTAGGGGTTCCTCTCGGGAACCCCGGCATGTAATACTCCTAGGATGGGTCTAGGGGTGTTACATGAGATCTCTATGAAAGGTTTATTTTATAAATTTTCCATCATTGTAAGTATCATATTAGCTCACTAAAACCCATTAAAAGCGCATGCAAGATAATTACTTCTCATACCAAAATTTGGGCAACCTAAGTTAACGTTTCTAATCAACGATCCCCAAAAGCATAATACTAGCTATGTAATATGATTTTACATAATAATCCCTTGCATGCACATCTAACTAATTAATCTTAAAAGTTAAAGAAATTCATTAGTTGAAGGTTGAGGTTTTTACCCAAACTCACAAGAAAATGAGGTTTTTATGGGGAAGGGGTTGTTGAACGGAGCTCCAGTGGCGGCAGTGGGTGGCAGTGACGACCGGTGGCGGCGGCAAGCGGCAAGCGGCGGCGACTGGCGGCAGGCCCAGCGGCGGCAGCTGGCGGCAGTCGTGGCTCCAGTGACGGCGACCGGAGGAGGTGGTGGTGGTGGTGGTCGATCTAGGCTGGGCAGTGGAGGGGTTGAGTGAGGGAGGTGAGTTTTGTTGGGAAGGGAAACAATGATGAGGGTGGGGTTTTTGAGATGTTTGGGGTTTAAATAGGCAAAAATTGAATATGAAAATCTTTCTCCTCAATCTGAATCCAGCCTCCCTTTTTTTATTATTTTTTTATTTTTATTTGCTTGGTTATTGGGCCCTCCACTCTCTACAAGCCCAATTACCCTAATAGCCAAGACCAAGTTAAAAGACCGTTGGTTTTAGGAATTCCCGAACTTGAATAATTATTACAAACTTTAGGCGTATGAATAATTATTATTATTATTATTATTATTATTATTATTATTATTATTATTATTATTATTATTATTATTATTATTTCTTGAATCATCACAAAGCATACTTTACTTGCTTATTTATTTATTTACTTATTTTGTGGCCAAGCGTTGTTATCATCATCCGAGTCCCGCAACACATAAAATGGTTACTTGTACAAGTACTTATATATATATGATCATGAGAAATGAAAATGTGAATTGAAGTGTACGCGCTCATTAATATTTATTAATCTTTGTTAATGTATTGGTTTAAGGTCGGGGCATTACACCTCTACTGATTCACTCGCTAGGGGAGGGGGACCAAATGATGAGCCCATGCTTGAAGTTGCACCTTTGCCCGCCGCATCACTTGCTGATGAGTGTGAATTGCTTTCCTAGATTTCTACAAGTTGGTCTAAGTGCCGCTCTACTCAGGTTTCAAGGAGGTCCCGGTTGAAACGCAACATAACTTGTTTGAGAGTATGAGCTTCTTCAAAGTCTACAAAATACAGCTCCATAACATCATCAATCGGAAGGTTGTAGAATGTCTTTGCAACGAGGGTCGGGTAGCAATTGGCAACAACAGCTTGCTCGGCACGGTCCCTATTGAAGCGTGGGCATAATATCTCGTAATCGGTAGGAATTGCTCTGTAACTCATTTTCGCTATGTTCGAAGGAGAGAGTTAAGTCAAAAGAATTATTCTATTAACAACTCCCTCAATAAAGCCTCTACCCCTCTTCCCATTTAAAGAATTTTTTGCTTCCAATTGTTTACGTATATTATATATATATATATATGGTTTCCTATTTGCTTCCAATTTTGATATATTATACATTATCATAAACTAGACATGATTTTATTTGAAATTTTACATAATGCATAAGACAAATTAATATGAATAAAATGTTGAGGTCATCCCTTTAATTCGCTTTAACAACCCAAGACATAATTAGAATCGGAGTTTCCATAACCATTATTGACTTTAGCAATGAGGTCGGATTCACTAGGCAAGACATAGAGTCTATATGCAGCATGGGTCGGTACACGAAGAAAGGAAAAAGGGATAAAGGATTCATCGGAGAGAAAGGTGATAAACAATCACAAAACTACTAATAATTCCCTATTGTTTATCACCTTTTTCTCCGATGAATCCTTTACCCCCTTTTTTCCTTTGTTCGTATACTCGACCCACGCTGCACATAGACTCTATGTCTTGCCTAGTGAATCCGACCTCATTGCTAAAGTCAATAAGGGTTATGGAAGCTCCGGTTCTAGTTATGTCTTAGGTTGTTAAATCAAACTAAATGGATGACCTGAACATTTCATTGATATTCATTATTGTCTTATGCATTACGTAAACTTCAAAAAATCATGTACTCTGTTTACGATCATGTATAATACAACAAACTTGCACCCAAAAAGGAAACCGAAAATTTAGGTAATTGGATAAATTAGTCCACCCCCAACTTCAACTCATCAAAATAAATAAATTTGATAACAAATTTATCTTTATGACAAGTATTTGGGGAGATCCCTATATCCAAATACATTTCCATTTTTTTACATTTTTACATATATATTTTCGCCATTTTCATCCTTAAACCCTATATATATATATAGTTTCCTTTTGCTTCCAATTTTGATGTATTATACATTTATCAGAACCTAGACATGATTTTTTTAAGTTTACGTAATTCATAAGACAATAATGAAATTATGAATGAAATGTTGAGGCCATCCCTTTAATTTCCTTTAACAACCCAAGATATAACAGGAACCAAAATTCTCTTGTTGTGATTAACAACGAGGTCGGTTTTACAAGACAAAAAATGGAGTGTACATGCAACATAGACCGGTCGACAATTAAGGGTAGAAGGATCGATGAGTCAAATGGAAACAAAAGGTCATAAACAATAGTCATTCATGTTTATCACCTTTTGTTTCCATTTGACTCCTCGACCTTCTACCCTTCTTTGTGGATTGACCTATATTGCATGTACACTTCATGTTTTGTCTTGTAAAACTGACCTCATTATTGTTAATCACAACAAGAGAATTCCGATTCCTTTTATATCTTGTATTATTAAAGGAAATTAAAGGAGTGGCCTCAACATTTCATCGATATTTCATTATTGTCTTATGAATTACGTAAACTTCAAAAAAAATCATGACCTCTAATTTACAATCATGTATAATACAACAATCTTGCACCCAAAAAGGAAAACGAAAATTTTGATACCCCCAACTTCAACTCATCAAAATAAATAAATTTGATAACAAATTTATCTTTATGACAAGTATTTGGGGAGATCCCTATATCCAAATACCTTTCCAATTCTTTAGATTTTCACATTTATATCTTTAAATATATAACCACAAATTTTTCTATTTCCTTCAACCCTAAACCATAAATATTTTTATTTCTCTAAACTATAACTATATTTGGATACCAATTTCTATAATTTGATAAATGAGTTCACCCAACATCACCTCATCAAAATAAACAAATTTGGATACAAATTTATCTTTATGAGAAGGTTTTTGGGAATGACCCTATATCCAAATTATCTTTCTATTTCTCTAAAACCCTAAACAAATTTGGATGCACTCTTTTGATCTACCATCCTTACCTATTATATTTCGCTATAATTACCACAAATCCTAAACTCATAAACCCATTTCTCAAAATCTCAAATATTTCATGAATTTCTAACTTAATAAACTAAACAAATGTTACCTACATTCTCAATATTTAACATTTCAATAAAGATTTAACATTTCAACAATCTCAAATATTACCCACATTCTTAATATTCACATAATTATCGCAAATACATTTAACATTTAACTATAAAATAATTTCCTAAATAACTTAAAGTTAAAAATAATAGAGGATAGAGATTCATACCTAAGAACCAACAATGGCGAGGTTGAGGAGAGGCTTGACAGCGAGAATTTGAGGAGATCTACACCTGAAAGAAATGAGATGAAACTATACGAAATGAAAGATTAAGAGAGAGAAGATATAGAGGAGAGGCTTACTAATTCAAGTCTACCAGCAGCGAGGAACGAATTCTAGATCTGATGAGGAGGTTCGTGGAGGAGAGAAAAAAAATGATCAGACCTAGAGTGTTGTAAGTGGGCGTCGAAACAACATATCGCATTTTAAGCCGATCCGAAAGACATATGATGACGATTTTGTGACGAACCGTTGTCATATGTCACATTTAACGACGATTATTTAGAAGAATCGTAGTTAAATGTTTCAGAAAACCTATGGCGATGGTTCTTACATTAGAATCATCATCATATGTATTAAAAAGTGCTTATTATTTACAAAAATGCCACCGGTCCAGTTTTCATGACGGTTTGTCGTTTTAAGCGTCATTAAAGACCCGTCATTAAAAGTGGTTCCTGTAGTAGTGAAGACTTATTTGAACCTGAATAGGTAGAGGCCATGCAAGAAGAATTGAATCAATTTGAAAGAAAACAAGTATGGACTCTAACCAAACGACCTTATGATCACCCAATAATAGGAACCAAATGGGTTTTCAAGAACAAACTGGATGAAGGAGGGTTGGTAGTCGAAATAAGGTCAGATTAGTTGCTCAGGGATATAACCAAGAAGAGGGAATTGATTGTGGGGAGACCTTTGCACCTGTTGCTAGGATTAAGGCAATCGGAATTCTCTTAATATTTGCATCTAGCATGAACATTAAGCTTTATCAAATGGAAGTTAAGTGTGCATTTCTTAATGGTTATATTCTAGAAGAAGTTTATGTTGAGCAACCCCTGGATTTGAAAACTCTCAATTCCAAATCATGTTTTCAAGTTATAAAAGGCTTCATATGGTCCGAAACAAACTCCCAGAGCTTGGTATGAAAGATTAAGTAGTTTCTTGGTTGAAAATGACTTCAAAAGAGGTCAAATTGACAAAACTCTTTTTATAAAAACCAAGGAGAATTATTTTCTTATCATTTAGATCTATGTTGATGATATATTTGGAGCTACTAATGAAACTCTATGCCAAGAGTTTTTAGAGTTAATGAGACAGGAGTTCCAAATGAGTATGATGGGAGCACTCAATTTCTTCCTTGGATTGCAAAATCAAGCAAGAAAAGGATGACATCTATGTCCATCAATCAAAGTACACCAAGGAGTTATTGAAGAGGTACAAGGTACAAGATGTGAAGCATGCAGCAACACCTATGAATAGCGAGTACAAAACTGGACTCGGATGAGGAAGGTAAAGCTGTAGATCGAAACTCTATAGAGGTATGATTGAATCTCTATTGCATCTCACATCTAGTTGGCCAAATATCATGTTTAGTGTTTGCCTTTGTGCAAGATTTCAAGCTAATCCTAAGGAATCACATCTCACTATGGTGAAGAGAATGTTTATATATCTTGCGGGGACTCGGACACTTGGTATCTAGTACTTGAAAAACTCGGATCCGACCTCACTAGATACTTAGATGCTGACTATGCTTGATACAAAGTTGATAGAAAGATCACATCAGGAGCATGTGAATTTCTAGGTCAATCACTTATTTCCTGGCATTCAAAGAAGCAAAACTTAGTTGCACTATCAATCTGCTGAGGCTGAGTACATTGCAACTGGAGCTTGCTGTACTCAAATTCGTGGATCAAGCAACACTTGAAGGATCTTGGACTATCATTCACATAAATCCCAATCAAGTGTGACAATCATAGTGCAATCAGCATCACTAAGAATCCGAGTTCAGCACTAAAAAATGAAACACATTGAGGTCGGGTATCATTTTTTGAGAGACCATTCGGAGAAAGGTGACATTGAACTTGAGTTTATTCCTACAAAATTTCAATTAGCTGATATTTTCACTAAACCTCTAAGTGAAGATCAGTTTTACTTTATTAGGAATGAGCTTGGCATGTTAATTGCATAATTATCTCGAGTTATTGCATGAGTTATTCTACTCTAGTTGATTGTTATGTGCTTTGAGTGTATAACAAACAAATCGGTTCACACAAAATAAGACCGAGCTATGAGTTATGAATTTTTAAGTGTGTTCCGAGTCATTCGGTTGACACGGAATGAGACTGAGCTTTGAGTGAATAGCTCATCTCGTGCTCTTTACTCTCTCTCTCTCTCACTTTACTCTCGGACACTCTCTATCTCTTTCAATATGCCTAAGAGAGGTTCAACCATAGATGGAGGTTCAGCCACAAAGAAGGTCGAACCAAGTCAACTCGTTCTAAGGTTGCTCAAGCAAAGAGCAAAGCCCCTGCCTTAGATGATTCAAAGGTACTTGTCACTTAGCACTTCTTTATTGACGACAAATTGTTCTCCAAAATCTCTTTCTCCTGGAGCAAACACTCTCTCCAAACAGGTATCTTCAATTACCTGTGTTTACGTGACTACATCTACCCGGAACTCGTTATTGAGTTCTATTCCTATGTGACAACTAGAGATAGCGTGATCTCTTCTATCGTCCAAGGCAAGGTGGTTCGTATCAACCTTGCTCTACTTCTGAACTCTTTGATGTGAAGTCTCTTTTTCTTAATTCTAACCCTATCCCCTTCAATGAAGTTGCAGATGACTTCTTTGATAAATACGCTAATGAAACTCCTCGGTCTAGAAAGAACTTTTCTGTCACTCATATGACATCCGAAGCCGATCTGTTGTGCTTCACTCGAGATGAGAACCTTCTTCTCATACTTTCCTTCAAAAGAGAATCCTAATGGGAAAGTTCTCAAGGTTCTCTTTGACATTTTGAAGGGGTGTGATGGTGACCTCTTTCCATTCATTTTGGAACAGATTGCTTTTGTTCTATCCGACCGTAAGAAGACTCCTTATCCCTTTGGAGCTCTTCTTTCATATATTTTTCTCATTTTGGGGTCAAACTTCCTTATGACCCAAACAAGTGCCTAGAACCTACCATTTATTTTGGCAGAGATGAAATCATGGGCCTTGGATATCGGGAAATCCAACGTGGTGTCCGGGTTCACTCCTCGGAACTAGCACCTCCCCTTCCTCCTCCACCTCAAACTCGGATTGGTCTTGAGATTCCACTTCTTACTTCCGGACTATCTACTTCTCTGCCTGCCACCTTTTATTGAACTTCTTCGAAGGTGGCCACTCGGTTTGTCTCTCTAGCTAAAGAGTTACAAGTAACTCCGGGAGCCTTCTAAGCTTTCATGCCACTTATGACTCGAGTACCAAAGCTGGGCTCGGACTCGGATCGAGCAGAGCAAGCCATGATTGTAGAACTCAAGGAGGTTATTAAGCAACAATAACAGCAAATCCGCCACCTCCAAGAGCGAAGGTCCAAGGTAGCGAGAGGACTCGAAGTTGAAGAAGAATAGCTCGCAGAATCCTCCAGCTTCTTCGAGTCTTGAGTCAAAAGAAGTCGAAGAAGAAATAGAAGAAGGACAAGGAGAGGCTAAAGGAGAAGCTGAAGAAGGAGAAAAGGAGGCTGAAGCGGTTCAATCCGAGGGTAAGGGCACCAAAGAACCTAAGGTGATCTCTTCGATCACACTCGGTCCGCCTCGAAGAGGCTGGTGATATCGGCTAGTCTAAGGCCCTTACCTCGGAACCACAGCCTGCAGCAACATTTGCTTGAGGAAGAAGAAGAAGCTGAGAAAGATCTACCTCTGAGTCATAGACAAGTCATCCCATTGCCCGATCTACTACTATTGTTACCCCCTTGCTAAGTTGTTTCTACACAAGGCTACGATCGTAGGCGTAACCCTCGCTCTTCTAATTCTCGCCGGACTACTCCTCCTACCTCTTAATTTCAAAAAATTGTTTTAATTTTGTCCACATCTTTTGTACTTAGTTGTTCTTTCCTCCCTCTTTTTGTTATTTTTGTTGAAATGCATAGGGGAGAGAAAAGATAGAAAAGAGATACTTGGTTTAGAGGGAGTTTTTCCCTTAGTTGTTTTTACGTTTGTTTATTTCTTAGTGTTACTTTTCTATACAATTGCTTCTACTAATTAATGAAACTTACCTACTTTTGAGCATATCTTTTCTCGAGCGAGACTTCATACTTACTCTGGTATATTTTTATTATATCAAGTACGCTTTGATTACTTCAAGAAGCATGTTCCGAGTTATATATGTTCTGAGATGTTCAATATTCGTTATTATTCTTTCTTGCTCTAGTCAACAAACTATGAAAACTTATATCTATGAACTAATTAGTTTCTATCTTAAGTATGGAATGCCTTTCATCAAAAAGGGGAGATTGAAGACTCAGGTATAACTTTTTATCTCTCAATAGTTTTGATTCTAATTCATTCTAAGCTTTTAAGAAACTCATATCTAAGTTTTCATTCTTTTCGACCCACTTAGATATCATTTGTCAAGCATAACACTCTTAACCGGGTTTCGACCCACTCGAAACAACTCGGAACAATGTCATGAGTAAATAATTTCACAAACACTTTAAATTTTGAGTACTAACTTGGTGTTCAAACCGAAAATGAATTACAACGTTAATTCTACTTTCTAAGTCGAGCATAATTGATGAAATTGTTTACTTGATCAAGTTTATGTATTTTGATTTTTATTCTTACTAACTTGATCATTTTAAGGATTGAATCAAGATGGAATTTGAACCTAATTAATATTAGACTCGGAAAATTCCATTCTTTTAGAGTGAATATAATTAAGTGCTTAATTACTTTGAATTAATTATTATCTTTACCTAATCTTAGACCAAATTATTTTTATACTTGAGTGCCACTTTGATTTTCTTTTGTAAGTTGATTAAACAAGCCTAACCTATTTTTCAAAAGTAAAAGCAACCGGTTTCTAGTCGTTAAACACCAGCGAGACGAAATCGGCCATTTACGGACATGGCTTAGACACCATGTCGGGGTTGTTTGTTTCCAAATCCGGTAAACTTCAACTTTGTGTCCAACGGTTGTTTTCACCCTATAATTTAGTCACAACCAGAGGGATTAACCACTTTTTGAGCCAAGGACTACCAATCAACGTTCATATTACAATGTATCCTTTTGTAAGTGACTCAAACTAGCCGTTAGAACGGCTATTGAAGCTCACTAGTCCAGAACAAGTCTCAATGGCTATTATGCCCTACTTTGTATAAATAGAGGCCATTCTACAAGACTTGAAGATTGCTGAACACATTGCTTAACACTTACTTAGTGCATACTTACTCAATCTTCGACTTACGACTCCAATTCCGTAATTGTTACTTTCGAGTTGTAAAGGAAAGTCTTGTAATCACTTCTACTCTTTATACTTTCTTCTATGTCCCTTGATTGAGCTGTAAGGGTTAACTCAGCTTAGTTGTCCCTAATTGTAAAAGGTATTTCGGTTAGGAAGTACTAGATCGGATAAGGGAATTTCTAAGTCTAGGAAAACTTGTAATTAAATTGTCTAAGGGAGCAATTCAGTAAAGAGTCGAGTGCTTGTATTTTGTGGATTCAAAAGATTGGATTTGACTTGGTGTTTGGACTAGCACTATCCGTGATTTTCTTCCCTAGGAGGGTTTCCACGTAGTTCTCTACGTGCTTGCACTTTCTGAGATCATTCTAGACTCAAAATTTTTTTCTAAGTCTATTTTGTGCAAAACAGTTTGTATTTTCTAAAAATCTTCCATCACCCTATTCACCCCCTCTAGGGTGACTTAGTCTCTCTAAGAGCAAACCTTCACACCGGTGCAGTCAACAGCCATACATCCCACATCAATACGTACCATACCAATACGATCAACATCGATGTAGTCAACACCTTTACGGTTAATGCCGGTACGTTACCCATGAAGAGCATTGAAGCACAACTCTCCTCCCCAAATACTCGACAAACCACAACCATCTCCGGTTATGATCAACGAATTTGCCATAAAAATGGAAGTTAGAATTGAGACACAAGAGAAAAGATTGAATCGATGTCTAAAGCTCTTTACCTTATGCTCCAAACATTGAAAAAAATGATAGGGATGAAGGTCGAAAAGAAGAGAAAGGAAAGAAAGATGAGGAAGAAGCCCGCAAACCTCGGTTTGATCCACAAATAGATCATATAGAAAAGGCTCTGCGAGAATCTTCCATGTTCAATGATTACTACTTGGCCTACGCGGGATTCACTTCAATCACAAAAGGAAAATTGCCCCTATAATTCACCATGCCCGACTTCCACTTTCCATGGAGCCGAAAACCCTCAACACCACGCGAGAAACTTTTGTAGGAGCAATGACTTTGAAGAATGTATCGAGAGAACACATATCATGTCATCTTTTCATGGATGTTTGATAAAGATGTCGCGAAATGGTAAAATGTTGTTGATCCGTAGAAGGTCACAAGCCGACAAGATTTGAAGACTCATGTATAACTAACTAATCTCTTAATTGATTTTGAGTTAAAGTCATTCATCTATACTTAGGCTAATGAAGATGCATTCTAAAAAGAAATTCACAAGATGATGACTAATAGATTACTGGCCTAGGACTTTGTACTTAAAATATTATCTCTTACAAGTTTAAGGACTCAGTACTACTTACAAAAGTAGAAACCGACCAAGTCACTAAAGCCGACCCTAACCGAGCCACTCGGTTTTAGGAAACTGACCAACTCAGTATGACTCATGCTTTAAGTTTGCCTCAATAATTTCATATTTATAACTTATCTTTTAAATTGGCATGATTCATAAATTGAATTAGAATTACTTTATTAATTCTAGTTTAACTAGATATTCTTTGAATTAAGTTACCAAACACGGAAATATGTGTAAGTGACTATCAACTTGTCTTTTCTAAGTCTATTCTTTGAATTAAGACGTATATGGAATTTAATCATATTTAATGTTGGATTTAAAAATTCTAAATTAATAGATTAAGGAGAATTAGTCATCAAATATTTTATTTAGGCTAATCCTTATCTAATCTTGGACCAAAGTATTTTTATAATTTTAGTACTATTATCTAATTTTTTTTGTGGGATTTAAAGTATATTAATCACAGTAAAAAGCAAAAACAATGGCTTTTTTACCGTTTGATCGACTGCAGGTAGAAAAGTTGGATTTCACTGCAGACTTAGACTAAGTTGGCAAGCTTGTTTGTTGCCCTTTTTGGTAACTTTTTACTTTTAAGTTTACTGTTATTTTCTACCCTATCATTTAGATACATGGAGTTGGTGGAATTGATTTTGGAATCTAGGACCTAAGCTCAACTACTAAATCAACAAGGGTCCCAAAGCCGAGTCCTTAGACTATCCGTTGCAACAGATTAGTCGACCTAGTGCTTCCAGGCCAATACTTAACAACTTTCTTCATTGCAGCCTATAAATAGAAGCCTTGATTCATGTCTTACAAGATTGTTGGAACCAAGAGCTTAACTTATTCATTTCCTCTTCTAGCTTACAACTTTTACTTGTATTCTCACATCTTTCTTAGTCTGTAACTCCTGCAAAGAAAAGTCTTGCAATCTTTCTTTTGTTCCAAATAATTTTCTTAGTTACACTTTGATTGAGTGGAGAATAATATTTCAACTCAGTTGTCTTAAGTTGTAAAGGGTATCTCAACTTGGAAGTACTAGGATAGATAAAAAATCTTCTAAGTTTAGGAAAAACTGTGATAGAATTGTCTAAGGAAGCAATTCTTTATAGTCGATAACTATGTATTTGTGGATTCAAATAGTGGAATTTTGACTTTGTGCATGGATTAGCATAGTCCGTGGTTTTATGTCCTAGGAGGGTTTCCATGTAAAACACTTGTCTTCTTTATTTATTGTAAGTAAGTTAGTCTAAACTTAGTTTTCTAAGTTCTTATCTCGGTTTTAGAACTACATTTTCTCCAAGTTTCTTTCATCACCCTATTCAACCCCTCCTCTAGGGTGATTAGTCTCTCAATGTGAACTTTTAGGATCTTTTCATGGAGTTCTTATATCAATACTCCTATAATATTGATCTACCAATCACTCTTCAGGATCTAAATCTAATCAAGCAAGGAGACAAAGAAAGCTTCACTGACTTCATCACTTGTTGAAGACGAAAGGTTGCCCACATGGTGGACCGACCCTCGTAAAAGGATCATGTTAGACTTATCCTCAAAAGCTGGAAACCTCCCTATCAACAACATTTGAGGTTCCTGCCTTTTATGGATTTCAAAACATTGCAAGATGTTGGCATGTTTATAGAAGAGGAGCAAGCATCCATGGCCACCAAAGCCACAACCAACTAAAGGACGAGTATAGGTTTGGACAACTCCCTTGTGAATCACTAAACTTCACCATCCAATGAGCCCATCACTCATCAAGGATGATAATAAAATGTGCACATCCCAATTTCATATCCATCCTAGGTCTATTTTCTTTTCCTTTTCTAAAAACAACTCCCTTGTGAACTATAAAAGTCCGATTTACGCTATAACGGATACGTAGAAAGCCCATGAGTTTCGATCCTGTAGGAGTCACGGCTCGCCTCCCCATGAATGTCGGCTTCACATGTGGGTGTCGCTTATCAAGATGATTCTTAGTAAGGCTTTTGAAAGAGATCTTGAAGAAAATGTTGATTCGCAGATTTATGAATTATTTTGTTTTTCGAATTAATTTTAAAAGTATTGGGATGCTTTTTTAGATAGAAAGATTAAAAAAATGATGTTGCAAAGCCACTTGGACCCGACAGGACACAAATGTCCGGGCTAGGAGCTAGGCTTGAACAACGGCTAAGGGCCGAGGTCGGCCTACCGAAGCTATTGCTCGGCATCGGCCATCCGGCCCAAATTGTCGAGGCGAGTCTCGACGAGATGGCTTTAGATTGTCGGTCGGTTTTCTTAATTTTAACTAAATCTGCAAAAAAAAATAAAATTAAAATGCAATTTCTAGATAAAAAGGTTAAAGAGGAGTCACCAGTTAGTTTGAAATAAAAACTAACAAAATAAAATAGTCACTTTTCTAATTTTGAGTTTGCCGAAGAGTCAACCAAAAGGGACAAAAACACAAAACTTCGAAAGGGTTTCTAAAAAGAACTTCAATGGTACGAAATGAGAGGGACAATCCTCGTTCAGCCCATCAACAGACGGCCTTTACTGATTGAAAAGCTGAGTCTAAATTATGTTAATAAAAACAGGTAAACAACATGTAAAAGCAAAAAATAAAAGCAATCAAGGCATGATGTGCTTGAGAGCAATAAATAAAAGTAATAAAGAAAAGTGATAAAGAAAGTAATAAATAAAAGTTACATCAGGGTGCAATAATAAAGAGAGTACATCTTAAATCACAATATGAAAAACAATTAAAAAACTAAAATTAAATAAAAATTAAATAACAAGCTCCAAAATGGTTGAAATGCGCCCTTAGGTTGACCCACTTGTCGAGCTTGAATCGTGATTGAATTTCAATAGAGTAATGGTAGGGCAAAGTTATAGAAAGAGGTGAAAACAAGGGCCTTTTGTATAGGTTTAGAAAAAAGAAATTTATGTATGAGAGTGAGGAAGAGTAAAGAGAGAAATGAGGGAGAAAATCATCAGCTTGGGAGGATAGAAGTGCAGTTGAATGATGTGTGAAATGAGGGGGAGAGGAGGCCCTCTATTTCTAGGAAATTTTAGGGTTTAAGAAACCCTAAAATAAGCCCCCAACCACGAGGCTAAGAGATAAATCGGACCCAAAATTTCTAAAATTAGATAATAAAAAAACTAGGAAGGTAAACCAGTCAGAATGACACCGTTGAAAGAAATCCATGGGCCAACGTGGGAACAAAATGACCTTGTTTAATGATCTCGGAAAGCGTGCCAAACTTAGAAGTTGGAAAAGGCAAAAACGTTGTGCTTTGGCAAGTTTGCGGTCCGAGTGCCAGTTTGGTATTTGGTTAGGGAGTTCGAACCTAGTTTGAGCTACCAGGTAACTCGACCCAAGAAAAAATGCTTTGGGTTGTTTTGTGTCTGCTGGTTTGATTTTTGTGGGCTAAATTAGCTTTCACCACTTTGCTTTAGTCCGATCTTAATTTGAGCTTATAAAGGAGACTGTATTTTCATCACCGGCTCACAAAAATAAATAAAATGAATAGATAGATAAGGATGACAGATTTTAGGTGTATATAGTTAGGCCTCCCTTTGACTAAGTCTAAAAGACGAGAGTTAAATTAGACACTAAAGGTTACTTATTTGCTTGGTTGACGTCATTTCAAATGTCAATCATACTTTGTTAAAATTGCTGCATTTGGAATTGGTCGTCGTGTGACCTGAACTCCGACAATGGACCCGGACTTGACTCGTGACTTGTAGTATGAAATCCGACTATAAAATTCCTGAACTTAGCTTGATCAAATTCTTGAAGCTCGGTTGTATGCTTAAACTTGATCGTTCCTAATCGAAGCATGGCTAGAAGATTTTGTTGCATTAACATTTTATCAGTAACTAATCGAATGTATGAATGTCCAGTATTTACCTCGATAATTCGGTGAAAACAAGCTAAAAGTAGACCGATGAAGGCAAAATTGATGGGCACTACATTGCTACTTGCTTACTCGGGCTTGAGCAATGGTCGGCCACGCTTGTGGGGCTCGACATCATACCCTAGGCTAGGCATCCGACCTTTGTAGCATGTGCTCTAACCGATGTGAGGCCTTGTGAACCGTGTAGGTCAACTTTTGCGAGAATCCAATGAGGGAGCGTGTATTAGGTCAATTCAAATTTAGCTTGCATTTTCTCTTTTATTTTTAGAAATTTATCCGAATTTCCTGTAAGAGGGGAGAGGCTTGGATGCTTCGTTTACTAACATCATTATCTTCCTTCTTCTTGCTTGCTCTTAGTTTTCTTTACTTGCTTTTTATCAAAAACTAGTGTGGTTTCTTTAGTCAATTATGCCTTATAAACGTTCTCATCTTGAAAGAAAAACAAGGGCCGAAGGCTTGACACAAGATTCGTTTGTGGAGAGATATTGGCGTCCTCACCATGAATAGAACTCGAGCGAACTCTTAGTAGAGGCCAATAAACATGTGCCTTCGTTGGCGATTTCCGCTACGGTAATTACCTCATTTCAAATTTCTCTTGTCTAAATGCTAGTGTGGCATTTTAATACGATATTTATCCTCTTGTTCTTTGTAGGAAGACACCTACTTGAACGAACCATGACTGCTATCGGGTTTGGTCAACTCTTTATTACTTTGCTTAGTTTATGTGATATCACTAATCGAGTGTACTACTCAAGAAATCGAGTGAATGTTTTTATATTACAACTAACACCTTCCATCTTCCCTTTAAGGAATTTCCATTACCCACTTGGACTTCGCCGTCCTCGGGAGTTTGGACTTTACGGTGTTTGCATCACCTCTTTGGACCGACTGCTCTTCAATTTCCTCGATCCAACTTCCTCAAATATTAAATCCTCCCCTCTACTTTTACTGATGAAGAGTTTTGGGTTCGACACGATCCATGACAACAAGCTAGGATTGTGCTAGCTCTTATGTGAAGTATGTCAATTTTTTCCAATCAAGGCTCCAAAGCTCATATCCATTATTTGGCCAACTTTGGGGACTTTAGATAAAATAAAGGACTTGAAATAGGGTGCGACTACATATACTTTCTTAATAAGAGTTATGCTCAGGTGCCGACGCACTACTTCGGAGATTGATCATGTCAACTATATGCCTTTATCCGACTTATGGAGTATTATTGCGGTTTTCTCTCTTCCTCTTAAGTCTTTGTGTTTATCTTATATGAATAAAATGTTTACTTGTGTGGTAAACCTTGCAGCCATGGATGTGTGAGCATTTTCCCCAATTCTCTCCCGGCTTGAGGAATCACCCAACATTCCCTGTGGCGGTTGCATAGGCAAAGGCCTACCATACTCAATGGAGGGCAGCTGAGCTCGCTTCTTGCGATCGGTTCTCAATAAAGTAGCAATGATAAGTTCCTTGACTTTTTAATTTTAGACCGATATGGGTCAAAATAAAGTTAGCCTTGTACATCCACTTTTGCTTGAACCCACGATATGGAGTGGACCGTGGTCCGGGCCTACATCAGCCCATGGTTAGGCCCGGGGCATCTTGGTCAATTAGTGAGTCTTTCTAAAATATATTTATACTTATTTGTTGTTTTCCTTTGTTTGAAGCATGCCAACTTCCATCCTTGTCAACCCAAGTAAAATCCCTTTATGATTCCGAGTTGTTAAAGAGTTGAGTGAGAGACGCATCCTATTAGAGGGTCCATTTGGTTTTTTATTTTGTACTTGGGTGTAATATCCAAAAATTTGAGGTGCTAGCTTAATAGAACATTAAATTTATTAATAGTAAGTTAAATTCAAAATTATTAAATTAGTGAATTGTAATTTTCCTGAGTTGAAATTGAAAACCGAAAATGAAATCCGATCATGGATTAATTAAAATGGGCCTAGTATTTTTGGATCCAATTGGTTGAATAACCCAAAACATATTATGAACTTAAAAATAAGGGAATTATAGAAAATAAAATAACAAAAAAATAAAATAGAAACTGAAAATAAAAAGAAACAGGAAATAAAGAAGGGAAGATTAGTGGCACTAGGTGCTGGAATTGGATGAAGTGTTGGCATTAGGCGAGGAAAGAATATAGGGGTTCAATGATGTTAAAACATTAAAGTTAATAGGTGTTAATAGGAAATGAGTAGAGAGAGCTCAAGAGGGGATTAAGGAAAGGAACTCGATTAGAGAGAGAGAGCTACTGGGAATTAGAAAAAGCAGAGCAAAAACAAGAGAGAGAAAACAAGGGTTTGAGGACCAGAAATAGAGGAGGAAAGAATGAAGGAATAGGAGAAGAAGAGGGAGCGAAAGATCGAGAGACCGAGAGGTACAAAGTGTGAGGAAAGCGAGAAGAAGAGGAGAAGCAAAGAGTGTGAGATATGGGGTGGGCGAGGCCTAGAAGCAAAACCTAGAAGCAGAGAGCTAATGAGAGACGACGAGAAGAACAGCGAGGGAAACCGAGAATAAGTAACAAAAGCCGAGAGAAAGCCAAAGAAGGAGAATGAAAGATTGAAAGAGAACCCGAGATAGAGAGCAACAGGGGCAGCAAGAGGGGCAGGAATCGAAAACCCAATTCAAAATCCTTCACACCTAGATTCTTAGAACCCTAAGAATCCAATGTGAGTAGTTCGACTCTTCTCCTAAAGATAAAAACAAATTAGATCAACTAATTGGAAATTGATGCATGAATTTGAAGCTCTAGGTTTAATTGAAGAAGATAAAGACCTAAAATCACTAAATTAGCAACTCATAAATTAGAAAGTATGTTGTGATTTAAGTGATATCTAATTCATGAATTTATTGATGTTTGAGTACTCTTGGGCACGATTATTGAGCTGAAAGTGTGAGAACTTGGTGAATTTAACTTGAAAAGAGTTAGAGAGAAAAACCAGAAAATTAAATTACATGATTTAAATGCAAATTTTTAGTATTTATGCCTGCTGTCTGAATTATTGTGCTTTCATGAGTTGTCCAAAATTCCTGAAATTTTTATTGTAGCTTCATGATGATTTATAACAATTTCCTGTAAAATTTGATAAATTTCGGATAAGTGGATTGGAAGATATGGATTTCGAATGAAAATGTCCTATTTTGGGAAAAATTGGGGCTAATTAAGTAATTAGGTTGAGAACTGAAATTTAAGAAGTTATATGGATAGATTAAAAGATATGCAATGATTAAGGAAAGTTACGGAACCATAAACCACCTATGGGCGATAACATGCAATCATGAAACGATAAGTTTGTTACCTAGAAATCCTAATTGATATGTTATGTTATGATGTGTTTATCTTAAAGTACATTGATTATAAATGATATAAACATGTCTATATGAGCTATATTGATTGTACTTGAGTTGGAACTTGTTTACGTGAAGTGCTAGTTGTGAAGATATTTCTTATGAAGCTATTGAGCATGATTTATATGAAGTATGTGTATCTTGTCGGTAAGTAATAAGAAAATAATAAGAAAATAAGAAATATAAATAATTAAAGAACAGGAAAGGATTGTGTTATTGATCTAAGATCCCACGAATTAAAGAACCTCCGATGCTATGGTCATAGAAGTGTACGCCAAACTGAAGCCACAAATTATTTTGCTTCTACGAATTATTGATAGTATGTGTCCTTCGAGTTGAGCCCACCAACTATTTTGCCTCTAAGAACTGGGCCCACGGATTATTTTGGCTCCAAGAATTAAAGAACTGGGTCTTTAGAGTAGGACATAAATCTTCTTTCCATTCGAAACTAAGAAGACTTAAACCAAGAATTATGATATGAAGAAATGAATGATTATGCGTGATGAATAAGAAAAAATAATCAATAATTTACATGATGATTGAATGCGTGAATGTGATCAAGAAGAATAATGAATATTATTTCATAAGAAACTTATATGATGTAAGACAAGAACTATGATATGAACAATTTACATGATGAATGACTTACATGAATGAATGATTATATGATGTATTGGTATAAAAAGAATGAATAAAGTATGTATTAGTTGAATTCATGAATATGTGATGTTATGTGTCGAACTCAACCGGTAAGTTTGATAAGTTCGAGTATGTTGTGTATCTCGAGCATGTATATTGTGCTTGATGTTATGAGTGAATATTGAACTTACGTGTGATTGTCAATTAATTAATGTGCAAAGTGCAACAAGGGATTGGGTTTGGGTTATTCACTAGGCTCGTGGAGCTCATGACCTCACCAACATTTTCAGTACCGAATTTAAATTCCCTGGAGTAACTTATGGTTTTCAAAAGAAGCCGACTAACGGATATGAGATCCCCGATGACTTGTTATGTGTTTTATGTTTCCAAGATGTAAAGATCGATTGTATGTTGTATGTTGAACTTGAATTTCGACAATGTAAATATATGAAAGACCAATGTATTTACTTCGAGCGTGTGGCTCGTTGAGTTATGTTGTGGATACTCCGAGCGTATGTCTCATTGAGTTTATGATTATGTTTTTGCAGGGTTAAGGCTTTGAGCCTATGGGTTTAGCTATATTACACATGAAACTCTGCCAAAATTTTTGGCAAAACCTTTGAAAGTGTAGAAACACGTTTCAGCCATTTTAAGAGAAAAGTTAGTAAACCTAATTTGAAGTCCTAAGAAGCCTTAGGGGTTCCTCTCAGGGAACCTTGACATGTAATATGCCAACCCAGGTCGGGGTGGGGTGTTACATTGGGTGAGCGAGTTTCTCCTCAAATTTGATATGATTTATAGCCACCTTATGTACCCAAGAGCTATGTTGCGAGAATCGCACCAGATCGGCCGGTTCATCCGGGAGCCGGGATGGATCCGCTTGAGCATTAAATCAAATCGACTCAATAAAAACCGCTCAGCCCGACTATGATTTGACCAGGCCTAGTCCTGGAGGATCAGAATTAAAAAATGAAAAAAAAAACTCAAAATCTTCATGTCAATGGCTGGGTTCATCCATGGATTTTTGCCTCCATTAAAGTATTCTCAAGCTTTCTCTTACTAGTGTGACGACATTTGAAGTTCGTCCATGGCGGAGGAAGAAGAGTAGAAGATAAAGGAGAAGGGGAGATATATACGGTTGCTAGAGGAGGAGTAGATTCTTACACTCGGTAGAAGATGAAGGAGATATTACAGTTGCTTCATGGTTAACGGCGATAGTAGAAGATGAAGAAGAAGAGAGTATAGTCGCTTGAGGATGAGGAACTTCAGTTGAAAGGAGGAGGGGCTCTGTTTCTGTCTCTTTCACCCACTCTCTCTGTCTCTCTATCTTTCTCACTCACTTTCTCTCTGTCTTTCTCACTCACTCTCTTTAGCCCCAATTTTGGGGAGGGGGTGGCTGCATAAGAATCAATAGAGAGAGGGAGTACCAAATAAATTAATAAGGGGTGTTAAAAGCGATTGCATAAGAATCAATTAGGGGTGTTAAAACAACTAGGGTTTTAATTTTTCTTTTTATGAGGGAAAAGGCCTAAAAAATAAAGCTTTGTCCAAGAGGGAAAAAGCCCAAAAATAAGGGGTTTTTAACCACACACACACACACACACACACACACACACACACACACACACACACACACATATATATATATATATATATATATATATATATATATATATATATATATATATATATATATATATATATATATATATATTATCGGGTTTGAGTGGCCTAATCCGGTCCAACCGTCAACCGTACCAACCTTGTTTAATACGAGCTTACGAGTCTTACCGATTGAACCATTAACCCGCTTTGTTGATCGGGTCGATCACCGGACCAATTCTCTTAACATAGCCCAAGGGTCCACCCGGACCATGTTTTAGTTACTGCTCGATTAGCCCCGAGGAGTATGTGGAGATGACTATGGGGTATCCTTATATGCTTTTCTTAGATCCGACTATGACTTATCCTCGGTATTTAGGGAAGATCATGACTCCCATGGTAATGTTGTACCCTTTCTTATTTGGTTTTGTTTCTTGTATGGAAACTAACCTCGTTTTAACGTAGGCACTTCCGGGAGATATCTATATTCCTCCTCTAGAAGTGTTCATTTCCTTGCCTAGAGAGCCTCCGAACATTATCTCAATTCTCGAGATTCCCAAGTCGGAGTATGTGAGTCATCTATTCCCGAGGAATTAAAAAGGGGTAAGAGTGTTATGGTCTTTGTCTAACTATGTTTAAGAATACTTTTATTTCTTATGATCTTTATTTCAGGATGATTGAGAACAATTTCGGAGGATGTCCATTAGATTCCACTATGTTCTTGCTTTTAATGATATGTTCATCTGGTTGTGCATTCCAATCATCTCGGGTAAGCCTAGTTAATCGGAGTGTTAGCCTTTGGGCTTTTAGTTTATATGCTAATCACTCCTTCATCATCTAGGATCATCACTTGAGGTCTCCTCCTTCGGAAGGCAATCTTGGTGGTTTTGGAGTTCATAGGGGAATGCCTAAACAATCTCGGGCTCCATCTAGCGGTGCTATGGGATCAAGTTCTCCCAGGCATTTTCACGGACGAGGCACTTCTAAAGCTTGGCCTAGCATGTTTAGAGTTGGTATGGATGTTGTACCATTGCGAGCGTATGACCCATTTGTAAGGCCTTACAATCTTAAAAGGTCTTCCTATAGGGGGCTTTATCATGGGCGCTCACAATATTCTTGAGTGCTTAGGGCTAGCTTTTCTCGGACGCCTGGAAGATAGGCGAGCTTCAACCTCCCTCATAGATGACATGGGTAACTACCATTTCGGAGGCATCGACGCTAACTTCATGGATAACAATGATGATCATTAAATAATCCTTGTAGGGTGCTTTGTTTGGTAATTATGTATGTTACGGTATTTTGGACTTATAAAAAAATGTGAATACAAGGCTTGTTCTAAACAAGTGTCGTCTTTGTTTATATGATGAAAAAAATTCCAAGAAAAAATAAAAGTATTGCACTTATAGTCCCTACTCCCCCAAAAGAAAATAATAAAAAGAATGAAGGAAATTCTTAAGTGTAGCAACTTGGTCCTGAGTAATTGGGCTGAAATGCTGACGAGAATAGACCGAAAAGTAGATTGGACCCAAAAGACAAATCAAAATGACACGACGCAGCGAGTGCTGAAGACTAATCGAGCAGGGCGAGTTGGCGCTGTCATTGAGTCGGGTTGTACTATTCCCGATGGCGGTGGCGACTGGCGACCTAAGTTAGGGGAATGGATTATAAATTTCGGTGCCGCGACACTAGCGTAGAACTCATCCGAGAAGAGATGAACATCAAAATACCCTAAAATTCACATCTAAAATACGAATCAAGAATTTTTTAGTTGAAATTGCCCATTATATGCAGGAGTTGAGGGTAGAAGAGTGATCCAACATGTCCGGTATGGACTAAATACCATTTTTAGCATAAAGTAGGTTAGGATTAGCTGGACCTTATTAAGGATGGTAGAGTCCTATTGGTAGAAGAGTTCGATGCCATTCTTGGGTGTCCTCACCAAAATCGTCCTGTCATACCTACCTCATCTAGGAATATGATAGGTACTTACAAGAAACTATACGCTTGAAAAGTAAAGATCTAGAATGGATCCTTATAAGTAAAGAGGTAGACTTAGTCTGGGTTACCACTATATTTTCATCCTATCTATGGGTTAGCCACATTCGGGATCTTCAAGTACGGGGTTGTTTCCCTTTACATGATCGGTGGCTTCTTGTTGGTAGGAGGTCATGGAAATCGAGCTCCTACTTCCTTATCGAACATAGTGGAGCAACTTAGGGAAGCTGTTCCCTCAGCCCAATGATCTTAGCGAAGACGATCCTAGGCTTGGATCGTATGCAAGCGAATGCGTTAGAAAACTTTTCTGGTAGTCCTCTTCGGTTGCAAGTATAACTATCCTATATAATTTTATAGGTGTGGTAGGCGTAAATGTTTACGGTGGCAATGATGGTTTGGCGTTGGCCGTTGACAAAAATTTTGTTAGACATGCTTGGGCCACTGACCGGATTTGGTTGGGCCCTGTAGATTAGTTTTTTTATCTAATGCAACATATATGTGGTGTGTAGATATGGGTGGTTGAGCACTTCATGCTAGTACATGCCCCGTAAAGGAAGATTCATATCTAGCCACTTATTTTTATCAAAGACCTCGCCACAAGGACCTTACGGAGAGGATCCCAACGAGTTGGATGGTGTGGTTGGATGCTTGCTCCTGCTATCTAATGGAATATCAAATGGTGGTATAATGTTGAGTTCAAAACGAATTCCCAATATTGTCTATACGTGCATCTGCTTGGTCTCCACTCATGTACCTCTTATTTCCTATACTATATCGTGAGACGGATGCGATAGGTGGACATTCTATATAGGCATTGCTTACCTCCTACCTTGTTATAGATTAGCAATACTAGTCGAGTCTAGTTTTGGAGTGAGTTCTGGATGAACTTGCCATGCTCAAGGAAGTCAAGGGATGATCGATTTGTAAACATGTCTAAATACTACTGAGCATGGATTGTTGAACCTAATGATGTGACTCGCAAAGCACTCGAGATCCAAAGAGCGGAACATAGGAGGGATGCTCCCGCTGCTCCATTGTTGCATATTCAAGAGGCTGCCCTGCAAATAGGTGAAGAGGTTGGCGGAAGAGAAGCCGAGGCAAAGGAATAAGAAGAAAGAAGAGTTTGTTGTTTAGAGAAAGTGAAGAAACAAACTCGGGAAGATCCTGGAGAGTTTAGAAATCCTAGAGAAAAGGGAAAGAAGATAAAGATGGACTATAACGTAGCTTAATTTTTGCTATTAGGATTTGTTTTGATATTTTATTTTTGGAATTGTTTTGCCTCATTTTGATTTCATTTCCAAGTAGCATGCTTGGATTTATTGCCCTTAGTTGTGTACCAAGATAAGTGGTAGACTTATCTTTATTATATATTAATAAAATAAAAGGCAAGTTTTATGCTAACTCTCAAGCTTTACTAATTTTTATTTGCACTTGCTCACAAATAATACTGAAAATTGGACCGTTCTTGAACAATAATCGATCTAAAAAAATAATAACAAACATGGACCGCTGCTAGATAAGAATAATGGACCGCGACATAGCATCGAATAATATTATGGATCTGCCTGAGGAATTTCAAAACAGGGTCGCGGGGCGCTGTGGTGGGTCGATGTTGACCTAGCGGTTCATGTCATGCTAACTCGCTTAGTAATGTGCTAAGCATAATATCTCTTTAATTTGCCTAAGTTCGTGTATTGGAAATACTCTTCGCCATCTAAATCCTTTAATTTAACTGCCCCTCCAGGCAAAATCTAATTGAGAATATATGACCCTTGCCACTTGGGTCTTATTACGTCATATTTTATGCGTATTTTTAGTTGCTATTTATCCATAGTAGTTCTTCGATTGATCTAAGTTTGTGTACTTGAAAGATCTCTTCACCGTCCAAATTAATCAATTTTACTCCTCCTCCTGGCAGTATTTGACTTAGTTAGCCCTGAACTTTCCTCGAGGATCTTAGATCGGTGCTCTAAGTCTCCTTAAGGACTAAATACCCAACGAGACAAATTTTGAGGCTTCACTTTTTATTAAATTCCTTTGATATACGTGCCTAGTATATTTGAATATTATATAAGGCATTGAGGCTCCTTTCATCCAGCAACACTAACTCTTTGTAGTGTGTCTTAGCCCACTCTACTTCGGAATCGACTTTCACCAATGATTTGTAACGAGGGGATGGAAACTTCTAGAAGGACTGCTTCTATGCCATATACTAGGGAGTAAGGTGTTGCTTCCATGGAGTTCCTAAAGGATGTTCGATAGCCCATAAAGCAAAGGGCAACTTGTCAAGCCAATCCTTATAGTTGATAGTTATCTTCTCCACTAATTTGCGAATGTTCTTATTGGCGACCTCGACTGCTCCGTTGGTCCGAGGATGATAGGGAGAAGACTTTTGGTGCTTGATCTTGTATTTCTCCGGTAGGTCTGCTACTTCCTTCTTGAACCGACTACCACGACCATTGATCATTTCATGCGGTGGTACCCCATATCGACAAATGATGTTGAATGAATTTAGCTACCGCTTTGACATCAAAGTTACAAATGAGGTTGCTTCTACCCACTTAGTGGAGTAGTTGATTGCTACTAACACAAATTCGTGACCGCCCGCTCCTTTAGGGGTCACTTTGCCAATAATATCAATTTCCAAAACCGAGAATGGCTAGGGTGATACAAGTGTCGTGAGAAACGATGGTGGTTAGTGCTTGTAGATTTGCATACACCTAACACTTGTGGCACTTCTTAACAAACTCATGATAGTCTATTGCCATGGTCGACCGAGTAGTATCTAAGCCTCAATCTTCCGAACCAACATTTTTTCATTCATATGGGGTCCACATTTCCCGCCATGAATCTCATACATGATGCGCTTTGCTTCATGTTGGTTGACACAAAGTAAGCTAATCCTGTGGTGGTTTTCTTATACAAGCTGTGCTTGGTCAATGAAAAACTAGGTTTCCAACATCCTGATGGCTCGTTGGGCTTATCTAGATATTGAAAGATGTCATGATACCAACTTGTATGGTCGGTATTAGACACTTCTAGTGCGTAGACATGCGCAGGATGACTCCGCCGCTCAATGTGAATGGGCACTCGAATGAATGCCATTAGGGATGTTGATAATGGATGCTAATTTAGCTAAAGCATCCGCGAACTATTTGTCATCCCTAGGAAGGTAGGTGTACGAAATACTCTCAAAATGTTTTGATAACTCAATCGGATGTACCTGGTAGGGTGCTAAGGCTTCGCTACATACCTTCCATTTTGCGAAATCTAATTAATGATCGGACTGGAGCCACCGAAGACCACGATGTTCTTGGGCCCGATCTCTATAGTAGCTTCAAGTCCCGTGATGCATCTTTTATACTCTGCGGCATTGTTGGTGACCTCTAAATCTAGCTTGACTGAAATGGGAGTATGTGCTCGCTCCCTCCGGTGAGACTATACGAATCCCTACTCCAAAGCCTTTTTTATTGGAAGCGCCATTGAAGTACATTGTCCATGCGTCCACCTCCACTTCTAAAATGTTTTCATCCGGAAAGTCAAGGTGTTGGGGTTACGATTCAATTATAAGTAGATCAGCTAGGAATTCTTACACTTGCCCTTCCTTTAATCACTTCTTGAGGGACATACTTGAGTTCGAATTCGATAGCGTGACGAGTCCATCCGACTATCTTGCTGTAGATGGTTGGTTGCTCAAGGATATACTTAATGGGATCCATTTGTGCTACCACATGTAGCGTATGGCCCAACATGTAGTGCCTGAGCTTCTTGGTAGCCCAAACTAATGCCAATGATGTCTTCTAATTGTATGTATCTAGGCTCATAATCTAAGAATTTCTTGCTTAGATAATTAAATACGTACTCTTCCTTTCTATCTCGTTGAGCTAGCATGGCCCCCATAGTTGTCTCCGTCGGGCGAGGTACAAAAGTAAAGGTTTCCCTCATTGGGGTAGAATTAGCACTAAAGGGTTGGCTAAGTATTCCTTAACCTTTTCAAATGCTTGTTGGCACTCGATATCCCAAATGGGCTCGGATTCTCTCTTCAACTTCTTGAAAATGGGTTCACGAGACCATAGTCGGTTGATATGAAACGACTGATGTATTGTAAACGTACTAGGAAACCCCATATTTCCTTTACTTGTCTTTGGCAGTGCAATCTCCTGAATAGCTCGATCTTGGATGAATAAACTTCGATTCCTCTAAGACTAATAACATAGTCTAGCATCTTGCCTGTGGTTACCCAGAAGGCACACTTTTGATGATTAAGGTACATGTTGTATTTTCTCAATCTTTCAAAGAATTTTCTCGAGGCTAGGTAGGTGCCCTGCCCTATCTTTGGACTTAATGATCATATCATTCACATAGACCTTGGCTTCTTCGTGGATCATGTCATACAATAATGTCGTAGTCGTCCTTTAGTATGTCGCACCGGCATTCTTAAGCCAATAACGAGTACATCCCCATTAAGTGATAAAGGTTGTCTTCTCCATATCCTCTTCGGCCATCTTCACCTAATTGTATCCAGCATAACTGTCCATGAACAAAAGTAGAGCATGACCTGCTATGTTGTCTACAAGGATGTTGATATGGGGCACTGGGAAATCATCCTTGGGACTTATATTATTCGGATCCTTGAAGTCGATGGACATCCGAATCTTGCCATCCTTCTTCGGAGCTGGTACTATGTGTGCTACCCACCGAGGATAGTGAACTACCTTGATGAACCCAACCTCTAATTGCTTCGGACCACTTCCTTAATCTTTAATGCCCACTCGGGTTTCATCCTTCGAGCTTTTGCTTAAGCGGCTTGGCGTCTTCTCTAAAGTGGAATTTTATGTTCCGCTATACTTGGATCTATCCCTGGCATGTCTTTGTATGACCATGCAAAGACATCTATGAACTCTGTAAGGAGCAAAGTAAATTGCTTATGCTTTTTGGATCTACTATTTCCTCGATATTAACCTCTTGGGGTTGATCAACTGACCCTAGATTAATTGTTATGTTTCCTCTATTATTGGTAAGCGATTTTCATGATTTTCCATAGCTTTTGTTAATTCTTTAGGGATCTCTTCTTCCTCATTAGAGGCAAAACAATTGAAAACAGGTGGAGGCAAAGAGTACACGGAAAGATTCATCTTACTTGAATGAGGAAATGAATACATCGAGACTTAGAAACGGAAGATATAGAATTGGAAACAACATAATTAAAAAAGAACTAGAAGCAACGAAAGAGAAACAAAAGCCCTAATACTAGACTTAGGAAGGAGATGCTCTCCTAAGCTAACAGCAAATTCTTGGCCCTTTTTGGCATCGATCCAAGTGAATTGCTTGGACTCTTCATCGTTGACGTCGGTGATGAATTTGGATGGATTGAACTACGGGTGCGACATGGCCCAAGACGATGCACGAGGACGAATTCCCCCAAGGTTGTTCTCTCGGTCCGAATAGCGGACCGAAGATATTATTCCCAACCAAGGTGGTCCAGAATACCCTTCTATTTGAGGTAGTAAGGCTAAATAAAACCGTAGTAAGGGAAGTTATCCCCTTCTTTCGAGAAT
Organism: Talinum fruticosum; assembly: GCA_021018815.1. Taxonomy (NCBI): domain Eukaryota; kingdom Viridiplantae; phylum Streptophyta; class Magnoliopsida; order Caryophyllales; family Talinaceae; genus Talinum; species Talinum fruticosum. The sequence goes on along the minus strand of JAITYX010000121.1, from coordinate 856,175 downwards.
TGCCAATTTAGAAAATGAGAAAAGGGCTTGATAGAGCGGATTGTGTTAGGTGCGAGTCCCTCTAATCTGAACTTCCCACTTGGCGTGAGCTATTTCCTTAGTGGTAAATTGATAGCCTAGCCCAAATTTATAGTTGTTAGTGGGTTCAAGGGTGGAAAGATAGGGTGGTATGCCCTTACGCCTCTGACTAGACCTGGAAAGTACCCCTTCTTCCTAAGCATTGAGTGGATGCTAGGTTTTCGATAAGGATTGCGGTTAAGAGGTGTTTTATCCTTGTCTAAGGCAGCGATAGTCTCAAATCCATAGACTTCCTCATTATTGGAGTCGTGCTCAATTTCGACAACCGATTCTTTGGAAGTGATGGTAGCATGGAGATTATCCCCATTGACGATTACGATCCGACCCTTGATGATCATCTTAACCTTCCGGTGTAGTGTAGAGGGCACTTGCTTGATTATCATACAACCAAGGGCATCCTAAAAGCGGATTAAATGTAGCTGAGATATCTAGGACATGAAAGTCAATGTTCTTTACTATTGGCCCTACATTGATTGGTAAGTCGGTGTCCTCAAGACAGTTCTCTTAAAATTGTCATAGGCTCGAAGATGAACAGTTTGTTTAGAGAGTTGTTTCTCTCTCGGTTCCTAAACTTTTGGCAGTCCTCAAAGGGCAAACATTTACAGGTGATCGGTTGTCCACCAAGGTTAAGGGAATGAACTTGTTGATGCAAGTTATAGTTAAATAAAGGGCATTATTGTGTGCAACACCTTCTTCGAGGGAGATCCTTTTGATCAAAAGTAATGGTTCCATCTCCACTATTGACCAATCCTACTACTTCCTCGAGCACGGTTTCGAAGATACTTCCATCTTGCTGAGAGCATCAATTAAGGCATGCCTATTTTGTGGGAAGCAGATATGAGTTGCCAAATTGAAATGTCAACCTTTAAATTTTGAAGTTGTTTTAGGATTGGGTCTTCTTCTTTAGCAGACTTCAGGTTCTTTTGGGGTTTGTTGAGTTTGTTGTGGACCCGGGGGTGTATTATGTCATCTAGATCTAGTAAGGAATTGGATTTCTAGACCTTTAGGTTTGTCCCAAAAGTCTTCTTTTTCTAAGGGTGATGTGCCCCATAAGTCATCAACGTTGTTGTCACTATTGTGTTTAGTTTTATAGACATCTTCTTCATCACTTACCAACAGCCCATGGACTTCTAAATCTAAAGGAGGCAAGCTAAGAAGTAGTTTGGACTCATCGATGTCTTGAATGAAGACAGATGGGTCCCATTGACCTATAATGGGTTTAGTAAAAATAACTAAGGTGCCACAGAAAAGATTCCATTTTTTGGCAGCCTTAGGTAGAGGGAGTTGACCGTTGCGAAACATACTCTCTAGTTTGTTCTTGAACGTCCAACATTGCTTGGTGTCGTGTTCTTGTGTATGATAGTATTTCCAAAATTTTCCTAAGTCCCAGCTTTTAGAGCTGTTTTGCGGTTTCTAATTCCGCTCTTATGAGCGACAATTCTAACTTTCCCTTAGCCGATAAACGGTAAATGGCTTGAGCATATGTGGTACTAATAAGAGTGTAGTCATTATACTTGTTGAGGACATTGACATCTGCACCCCCACTAGTGTTGCTCGGATTGGAGGTTTTCTTATCTCTAGACTGATAATTACCTTTATACCCCGTCATGACTTTTATAGTCATGGTGGACAACTCTTCTTCTATCAGCATGCTGACATCTCTAAGGATTGAGAAGCTTATCATTGATAGGAATTTGAGATGTTAGTTGTAGGCAGGTGAAGGTTCTTCACGATGATCCCGACTTGGTCCTTCTTAGAAGGTCGGTCCACCATGTGGGCAGCCTTTGCTCTCCATCTTGTGAGAAAGTCTATAAAGATTTCTTTCTCACCTTGCTTGATCAACTCCAAGTCTCTAAGAGTAACAAGTAGATCGGTGTTATAAGAGTATTGATGTAAGAACTCCTTGCACAGATCTGTCCAATTGTGGACCTTACGTAGGTCAACCGCATTATACCACTTTATTACATCGGTATTGAAATTCCATGGGAAGATAATATAGTAAGTGTCTTCCGAGTATGTTCTTAAGAGTCATTGCTCCTAAGAAGTTGCAAATATGGTGATGGAGATTCTCGGAACCTCGAAATTTGATATTAGACATGGTAAACTTAGGAGGTGGTTTCCTTTTAGGGATTGAAGTGAATCCCTTATGATCAAAATAGTGATTACTTGGACATGGATGACTCCCTTAACATCTGTTCTATCTATTCTATATGTGGATCGAGGTTGAGGTTTGGATTCATGCTTGGGACTTTCTGGAGGAGATAAACTAGGTGGAGGTGGAGGAATTAGTCCTCTTAACCGTTTATCCACAATAGCTTTTAGGATAAATTTAAAATCTCTTGATATATACTTTATTTTCCGATCTCGAACGTCTATCCTAGCTTCCACCCTGGTTGAATTTTCATTAACCAAAGCAAGGATAGGGGATTGTTCTGGTGTTCCTTCCATTGGAGGGGAATTCTTTTTAGGTATTGCCTATGGCGAAAAGCAGGTCGAACAGGTGTGTTATGCACCAAAATATATCGCACCGGTATAGATTGTGGAGTAAAGCGTGGTGCGGAGCGGGGAGAAGATGTGCCGGACTCCTTGTTGAGGCATTCTAACCTTTTGGAGCTTGGATTTTGATGAAACTCAATTGCAGTAGACTTCCCTATTCTGCAGCCCAAAGGATGAGGCTTGGGACCATGTGAAAGAATACCGCTTTGGGGGAAGGGGCTTAAGTGTGAGACCTAAAGAGACTAAGAATGCTTTTACTTAGATGCACATAAGGAATGTAAAATGAATGAAATGTATGTAATGATACTTATCACCTTATAATTTGGCATATGCATGAATGATTGATTCTAATGGAAGATGGATTTATTTTGGCTAAATGTAAAATGAGAATGCACTTACCTAAGTAAGATGATTTTTTTCTTGGCTAAATAAGAATGCAAAATAGACCAACCTATTTGGAGATGAACTTTATTTTGGCTAAATGAGAAATGAAAATGCAAAATTGACTCACCTAATTTGAGATGAATTTTGTTTTAACTAAATGAGAAATGCAAAATGGACTCACCTAATTTGAGATGAATTTTGTTTTAACTAAATGAGAAATGCAAAATGGACTCACCTAATTTGAGATGATTTAGCTAAATGAAAATGCAAAATGCAAAGTGGACTTACCTAATTTGAGATGAATTTTATTTTGGCTAAATGAGAAATGGAAATGCAAGATAGGAAATGGTGATGCGAGAGAAATAAAAAGGCCAAAATCTAGAAACCAGTTGACTAAACGATAGACGGACCTTTGGTAAGACCCTTACGAGCCGACTAGCGGTGACTACCTAAAATTGCCTAAAGAAAGATTTTAGTATGACTTGGAAATGCAATTAATGGACCAACCTAAAAGGAAAGGGTGAAGGTTTGCTCTTGGAGAGACAAAGTCACCCTAGAGGGGTGAATAGGGTGATGGGGAAAATTAAACAAGTAATGGAAGAATAAAACTAGATATGACTCGAGGAGAGTTTGAGTCTAGATTGGACTCGGAAAAGTACTAACTCATAAAGTTACGTGGAAACCCTCCTGAGGCGAGAAAACCACGGTTAGTGCTAATCCAAGTACCAAGTCAAATCCACTATTTTGAATCCACAAAATACGAGTAGAAAGACTCAACCAGAATTGCTCCCTTAGACAATTCCTTACAAGATTTTCCTAGACTCATAAATTCCCTTATATGATCTAATACTTCCTAATTAAGGTAACCTTTACAGCTAGGGACAATTGAGCTGAGTTAACCTTTACAGCTCAGTCAAGGGACCTTACTCGAAAGTAAGAATGAGTGATTATAACCGATTACAAGACCTTACAATTTAGAAAGATGTTAAGTACAAAGTTGGAGTTGTAAGTAGAAGATTGAATATGAATACAATGACTTTTTCTTAAGTAAGTGTATTGACACTTGGTTCAGTAATCTTCAAATCTTGAGAGTTGACTTCTATTCATAAATAACCAAGCGGACTAGCCGTTGTGACTATCTTCCGACTGGAAGTCCTTTGTGACCATTGCAATGGTTTTCCGAGTCACTCGGAAAATATCCGTTGAGGTGTGAACGTTGGGCAACGGCTCTTGACTCCTTTGGAAGTCCCAATCCACTAGTGGTATCTAAAAAGTAGGGTAGAAACCACCGTTGAGCTTAGCGTTGTAGATTTCTAGTTTTGGAAACAGACAACCCCGACCATGTCCGGTCTTCATTCGAGAGGTAGAAAAAGCCTTGTTTGTTAGTGATTTGACATCTTGAAGCCGGTTACTTTTGCATTTCAAAAATAGGATAACCCCGTTTGAATAACCTACAAAAGTAAATCAATTTGGTTCTCAAAGTATAAAATACTTTGGTCCGAGATTAGACACGAGATAATAATTTAATTATGATAATTAAGTGCATAATTATCCGAGTCTTAAAAGAGTGGAATTTTCTTAGTCTAATATCCATTATACTCAAATTCCATCCGAGTCGGTCCGAAGTAAAGCAAGTTAGATAAAGAACATCGAGTAGAGAGACTTGATCTAGACTACCAATGTTCAAACCAAGCATTCGACTTAGAAAGATGAATTAACACGAGTAATTCAATTTAACTTAGAACATGAATTCGGAACTAAGTTTGTGCACATTAGAGCAAATGTTTGAACATGCAATATATCTAAGTGTTGTCCGAGTGACTCGAAGCGTATGTGAATAGTGTATGCTTTACGAGTCGAGTCGGAATCAAGTGAGAACATATGCAATGGTTCCGTAACACTCGAAAAGATTCTATATCGGTGAGAAAAGTTTCTAAGACACTTAGAATGACTTGTAATCAAAACCTTATAAGAGATGAAGTCTTATACCTGATTCCTTAATGGAACTCAGAATGATGTATATGTAAAGTCCGAGTCTTCAAAGGATAATTTGACTTTTGGCTATAAATGCACATAATAGACCGACTTTAGGAAATTTTATTAAGATATTTTATTTGCACCCACACAAGGGCTAATAAGCACTCCTCACCTATTCCTAAATGATCACTAATAATAGATTCAATCTAAAAGCAACCACACTCATCCAAGCATGCAAATAAAGAGGCAAGGTGTCACCTAATAGTCAAGGGTCTATGGTCAAAAGAAGGTTAAGATTAGGTAGGATACATGGTGACTCATAGTCCGAGGATTTAGTATTCCGTGTGGTGCACGGCAAGAAAAATGCATTGAATCCTCATTGCCTCTCGGTAAGCCAAGACCGCATGCTACGAGGGAAAAGGTACCGCCTCCATTAGCAATCAAGCCTAGTTGGGCCCACTTGGGATACGGGGGAGCCTCTTACCAAAAGTGTTTAAAAAGGAGGAAAAACCTAATGGTCCACCAACAAAAATAAATTATGTTCAAAGGTTGCTAAATGTAGTTGCCTAATGCAAATACATTATTAAAACTCACAACTCAAATTTGTAAGTGTCGTCCTCTTAATAAATGATTTGTCCCCAGTGGAGTCGCCACTCTGTAGGAACCACGGTCCTTCCTCCCGCGGAAGGGGGCACCCGCTCTTCCCCACGGATTGGCATAGGGTTTTTGAAATTTGCTTTATATTATTTTTGATTTTGGAATAAGAAAATGATTTTAGGGTTTTGAAGATGAAATTTATAAAGTAGGGATGAATCTCTTATTTAGATTTCCGAATTTTATTAAACCAAGTTGAAATCAATTAAATCGGATTGAATTGTAGTTTTATTAATTATTTTATTTTAGAAATTATTTTCGAAGTCCCGAGGATATTATTCTTAAGCTGAACAAAATAAAGAAATCTAGGATTTCGAATCTGCTGTGAGGCTTTAAAGTTAAATTGGTGTGAAAACACAAGTTTGGACCCAAGCCACGACAAATTGACCACGTGGTGCTGGCCGAAGACAGACACCAAGCGGTCGGGGTGCCGGCCGGAGGCCACGGCTCAAAAAATCAGCCACGGACTCTAGCCTGGATGGCGGGTTCGAAACTCTAAATTTTTTTATCCTGCGATCGGGAAAAACCGAGAAGCAATTAATATAAATAAATCAAAAAGAGGAGTCGCTAATCGGTTTTTAGGAAAGAAAAAACTAACAAAAACAAAATAAATGCCCTTTCAATCTTAGTATGAGAAAACTAAGATTGAAAGAGACTAAAAAGTGATTACATCAATCTAGAACCGAGAATCGGATTCGGGGCAAGGGTACAAAACGTAGGCATAAGCCCTTCCGTTCCACCCGTCAAATGACGGTCATTATGAGTTTGAGTAGCGAACTTACATAACATACTAAACACAAGCAAACAACATGCCATACGGAATTTAAAGCAACCAAAACATGATAGAAAGCGATAAAAAAACAAATAAAAAGGAAAGTGGTAAAGAAAAAGAAAAAGAAAATAAAATAAAAACTAGAAATTAAAGGTTACATTGGGAGGAGGAAATAAAAGTGATACAATTCTTCTCCACAATACGGAAAGCGGTAAAGAAAACACAAAAATATAAATAAGCTGTTTTGAACGCTGAATTGATGCCGTCGAGTCGTCCCACCCGATAATCTAGATCTCGGATTTGGATTAATTGATGTGACGGTCGTGATTCGGGAAGGAATTTTTGTAAGTATTTTGTGGTGGAGATGAGTCGAAAGATGTGTGAAGAATTGAGAATAGGCTGAAAAGGGACCAAGAGATCGGAATATAAAGAGGAGTATTCAATCGTTCTTAGGCGGGTTTAAGTAGCGTGACGCATAGGCGGAACTCATGCTGAAATGAGAGCCTAAGCTCTCTATATATAGGGAGAAGGCTAGGTCACAAATGACCTAGGGTTTACATGCAACCAGCCTTCCAGAATTAGCTACAAAAATCGGGCCAAAAATGAACCGATAAAACTGGATAGAACTAGATAGAACCGCGGTGGGGGCACCGACCACCCGAGTGTTACTCTAGGGTTTCGTGCCCTTCCATACTGCAAAGGGACTTTTCCGGACAAAACATGGCATTTCAAGGCGAACTAATCCAGGTTGGGGGCGCCGATCACGACGTCGTTTTAGGGATGAGTGCTCCTTGTCTCGGCCGAACTGTCTTGGAGCTAAACGCAGCACTTTGATACTTGTGATCATGAAATGCAGCACTTAACGTCACTTTGAGGTCTTCAGCTCCATGTCTGGTTGGACAAAAGTGAAACTCGAAATTTTAAACTTGAAATCTCCCGCATGCGGCACCGGACTTCCGTTGACTCTAGAGGTTTGACTCGGGCTTGGACCATTCGAAAGAAAAGGGATTTTGGACTGATCAAAGGAAAAAGCTATTTTATTTGGTGCTAAAGGGTTCTTTGTGTTTTTATGGCTTCGGTCACACCAGTCAAATATAGTCCATGATCCGGATCCTCAAATAGAACTCGGGATTTCGTCATTGGGCCAACAATATAAATTAAAGAAATAAAAGAGATAAGGGATGACATGTTTTTGGTGTCTACATGATGACAAAGTGCTTTATGGGTTTGAGATTGTTGCTGCCTTAGACAAGGATGAAGCACCTATTAACTTCAATCCTTATGGCAACCCTAGCATCCACTCGATGCTTAGGAAAAAGGGGTATTTTCCAAGCCCAGCTGTAGGCGGAAGGGCATACCACCCTATCTTTCCACCCCTTGAACCCACTAACAACTATAAATTTGGGCTAGGCTATCAACCTACTTGCTAAGCAAATAGCCCAAGCCAAGTGGGAAGTTCAGATTAGGACTGCAACTCACGCGTCCATTCCATCAAGCCTTTTCCTCATACTCTAAACGGGCATTTTTGAAAGAAGGGGATGACTTCCTATTACGGTTTTCCTGAACCTTACTACCTCAAAGAGAAGGGTATTCTAGAACCCGATTTGGAGATTTTTAATGACTATCGTATACTTGAAAAGGAGGCACCCTACCTCCTTGAAGAGGGACAGTCCACACTAGATGGTTGGGAATAAGATTTTTGGTCTACTATTGGGACAGGAGAAGAGGGAATTCCATCTCGGTACTCGTCTTGAGTCATGTTGCACCCGTAGTTCGATCCGTCCGGATTCATCACCGACGTTGACGCTGAATGGTCCAAGCACATTACTTGGATCGATGCTGAGGAGGGCCAAGAATTCATTGTTAGCTTAGGAGAGCATCCCCTTCCCGAGTCTATCACTATGGCTTTTATTTCTGTTCATATTGCTTCTAGTTCATTTTCTTGTTCTGCTGTTTTTAGTTCCGTTATTTCCGTTTCGAGTCCGATGTATTCATTTCCTTATTCAATAAAATGAATCTTTATGCTTACTCCTTGCCTCCTCCTATTTTCTATTATTTTGCCTCTAATGAGAAATAAGAAATCCCTAAAGAATTAATAAAAGCTATGGAAGATCATGAAAATCGCTTACCAATAATGGAGGAAACAATAACAATTAATTTAGGATCGGTTGATGAACCCCAAGTGGTTAAAATTGGGAAAACACTTGGATCCGGAAGAGCATAAGCAATTTACTTCGCTGCTTACAGAGTTAATAGATGTCTCCGTATGGCCTTACAATAACATGTCGGGATAGATCCAAGTATAACGAAACATAAAATTCCACTTTATGAGGATGCTAAGCCAATTAAGCGAAACTTAGACGAATGAAACCTGAATGGGCATTGAAGATTAAGAAAGAAGTTCGAAACAGATCAGAGGTTGGATTCATCAAACTAGTTCACTATCCTCGGTGGGTATTAAACATAGTACCGGTTCCGAAGAAGGACGACAAGGTTCCGATGTGCGTCGACTTGAGACACTTAAACAAGGTAAATCCCAAGGATGATTTCTCACTTGCCCATATCGACATCCTTGTAGATAACACAGCGGGACATGCTTTGCTCTCATTTATGGATGCCTATGTCGGGTACAATCAGGTGAAGATGGCCGAAGAAGACATGGAGAAGACGACCTTCATCACTCAATGGGGGACATACTTGTTATGTGGTGATGCCATTTAGGCTCAAGAACACTAGCGCAACATATCAAAGGACAGCTACAATGCTATTGCATGACATGATCCACTAAAAAGCTGAGGTTTATATAGATGACATGTTAATTAAGTTTAAGAATAGGGCGGGGCACTTACCCGACCTTAGAAAATTCTTTGAAAGACTAACAAAGTACAACATGCGCCTTAATCCTTAAAAGTATGCCTTTAGGGTAACCTCGAGCAAACTATTAAGCTATGTTGTTAGTATTAGAGGAATCGAAGTTGATCAATCCAAGATCAAAGCTATTCAGGAAATTTCGCCGCCAAAAACATAGAAAGAGATACGGGGTTTCTTAGGATGTTTACAATATATTAGTCGTTTCATATTAAAACCAACTATGGTCCGTGAACCCATTTTCAAGAAGTTGAAGAAAGGGTCCGAGCCTATTTAGGATGACGAGTGCCAAAAAGCATTCGAGACGGTTAAGGGATATTTATCCAACCATCCAAGTACTAGTTCCGCCCCAACCAGGGAAGCCTTTACTTTTATACCTCGCCATGACGGAGACAGCTATGGAAGCCATGCTAGCTCAACGAGATGGAAAGGAAGAGTACACAGTATATTATCTCAAGCAAGACATTCTTAGATTATGAGACTAGATATACGCTATTAGTGAAGACATCATTGGCATTAGTCCGGGCTACCAAGAAACTCGGGCACTACATGTTAGCCCACACGGTACATGTAGTAGCACCGATGGATCCAATCAAGTACATCCTTGAGCAACCAAACATCACCAGCGAAGATAGCTAGATGGACAACACTACTATCCGAATTTGAACTCAAGTATGTCCCTCAAAAAGCAATCAAAGGAAGGGTAGTGTCGGAATTCCTAGCCGATCTACCTATAACTTAATCGCAACCCGAACACCTTGACTTCCCAGCACGAAAATATCTTACAAGTAGAGGTGGATGTATGGATAATGAACTTCAACGGTGCCTCCAATTAAAAGGGCTTCGAGTAAGGATTCTTCTAGTCTCGCCGGATGGAGCACATACTCCCATTTCAGTCAAATTGGATTTTAAGGTCACCAACAACACCATAGAGTATGAAGCATGCATCACAGGACTTCAAGCTACTAGAGAGATTGGAGCCAAGAGCATCGGGGTTTTCAATGACTTCGGTTTAATCATTAATCGGATCTCGCAAAAATGGAAGGTACATAGTGAAGCCTTAGCACCCTACTAGGCACATTTGATTGAGTTATCAAAACATTTTGAGAATATTTCATACAACTACCTTCCTAGGGATGACAACCCGTTTGCGGATGTTTTAGCTAAGTTAGCGTCCATGATCAATATTCCTAACGGCATTCATGCAATGCTTATCCACATAGAGCAACAGAGTTAGCCTAAGCACATATACACGCTAGAAGTGTCTAGTACTAACCAAACCAGTTGGTACCAAAACATCTATCAATATCCGGATAAACAAGAATATTCGTTGGACTCCACGCCTAGAGCCCAACAAGCCATCGGGATGCTAGCAGACCTAATTTTTTATTAACCAAGGACAATTGTATATGTTAAGCTTGCCGTATAGCAACAAATTAAACCACTACTTAGGCTTATAATAAACAATATGGCAAGGGCAAGTAGGGATCGAATCCACGAGGAAAGATACTGTAAAAACAATCAAACTTCCAATCTAATTAAACTAACTATTCTAGTTATTAACCTTGTAAAATTCAAACAAATCAAATTAACTACTAAATTTCTAATTTTAATTCTAAGAAAAACTTCTGAGATTATGCACTATTATTCTAATAATCTAAATTTAACAAAACTATCCTAATTAATTTTGGAAAAATCAAAACAGAAAATCAAATAAAAACTTAAACAGAAAATTAAAACGTAGAATAATTCAAAATTAAATAACTAAAACTAACAGAAATTATCTAATAATATAAATAAATATCCCAGACAGAATATAAATTTTATAATAACCCAGAAATATTTTTGTATATTTTTTTTTGAGAATAATTAAAACAGAAAACTAAAGCAGAAATTAAATAAATTCTAAAACAGAAAATTAAATAAATAATATTCTGCACTAAATTAATTACGAAAATAAATATTAAAATTATCCAAAATAATAATACTAATTTTCTAAACCTAAGAAAATCCTAAAAATATAAAAATAAAATTTAAAATCGAATTTACAAAATTATCTAACTAAAAATCTGCAGTAATTAAATTCAAGAATTAAATCTGAAAAATTATCAAATTAATTCCAAAAATTCTAAAATTTAATCACAGAAAACTAGGACTCTATCTAAACCCTAAAAGAAAATAAAACACGAAAAATAACAAAAGAAACTATTTTTAAACTAATTTCTAACAAACTGACTCAAAAATAATAAAAACTGACGAAAAATAATCTGAAAATTAAAATATATAAAAACTCAAAATAAAATAAAATTAAAATTACTAAAACTAACCTAAAATACTGATCTTTAGGGGGTTAATGAAATTGATAATAAAAGACTATAACTTTGTAAATAAAAATTGACAAACTGAAGAAAATAACTAAAAAGCAAGCAAGTAATTGTCAAAGATAGCAAATTTATAAAAATACACTTAGTATAATCTATATCCACCATGCAAATTATTATTTATCATTAACACACAAATTGATTTACCCATGAGCTAAACCGTAGAAGACAACCACTAGCGGATCTTCCCGTTTTTCCTTAGTTATTAGTTTACTTAGGCCTATCCCTAATATAAACCTTACTAATATTGATAACCCTAACACTAGCACTAGAATTTAATCAAATTAGAGCATTAAGTATTAAAAAAACATCATCTAGCACCTAATAACCAATCTACTAGCAAATTGATTTAAGAAGGATCTATGATAATTTCCTAATTAAAAGAGATGGGTATGAGCCATCCATGATTAACTAGGGTGATACTTATGTCTAAAAGATCAAGCAATTACGTACTTAAACCCTTTAAACTTTCACATGAATTTATATAAAACTAAGTAGCGTGCACTCTAATTAATTAGACATAAATTCATAAACATTAAACACAAATTATCATAGAATCATGGATTGAATCAATAAGACAATAAAAATCGAAACTTTGCTTCAAAATAAATAATTTAACATGGCTTCAAGTAGATTATACTAAGTATAAAAAGACTACTCACACATAATGTAATTTAAAATATGTAAACTAAATAAAACTAGCATCTTTAATATTAATCTAACAATAAAAATTCAATCTTTACTAGTAAAAAATTACAATACTAAATTATACTACCGATTCCTTGGCCCGGGATGATGATGGTGATGATTATGATGGTGTTGGCGTGGGATGATGGGCAGCAGCAGGTGCAGCCAGCCAGGAACAAGGATCAGCGGCAGTAGCAACAAAAGAACGTGAGGTGGGCAAGGGAAGAGGCAGCAGCTAGGGTGGCTGTTTGGGGTGTTCGGCAGCAGGGATTGTGTGAGTCTGTGTGTGTGGCTGCCGTGGACAGCAAGTGACGGGAGGTGGTGATTGTGTAGCGACTGGCTTCCTAGGTCTCCCTCCATGATGATAATAAGTAGTATATATAGGGTGAAAGAGTTAGGGTTTATTTCTCTTTCTTCTCTTCTAAGTTTCCTTTTCTATTCCAATTAGGATTTCCTAAAATATAATATCCTAAAATAAATATTTTATTACATATTATATTTATGGACCGACTTCATATATTTTCTTGGATGCTTGTCGGTAGCTAAAAATCGACTTTTAACGACTTTTCTTCTCTTCCCCACTTTATTCGATAATTACCTATAAATAGACAAAATAGGATAATTTAGATAAAATAAACTATATAATATAAACTAAATAGCTATTAAAAATACGTATAAAATGCGACTTAACGAGTATAAGAAAACTAACACAAGGATTAGCTTACTTTATGTCAACCAACATGAAGCAAAGCGCATCATGGATGAAATTCATGGTGGACAATGTGAACCCCATATGAATCGAAATATGTTGGTTTAGAAAATTCAGAGGCTAGGATACTACTAGTCGACCATGGCAAAATATTGCCATGAATTTGTTATGAAATGCCACACGTGTCGAGTGTATGCAAACTTACAGCACCAGCCACCCTCATTTCTCATGACACTCGCATTACCCTAGCCATTCTCGGTTTGGGGAATTGATATTATTGGAAAAGCTCTAAAGGAACGGGCGGTCATGAATTTGTGTTGGTAGTAATTGACTACTTCACCAAGTGGGTAGAATCAGCCTCTTATGTGAATTTGATGTTGAAAAAGATAGCCAAGTTCATCACCTGTAATATCATTTGTCGATATGGGGTACCCTACGAATTGATCAGTGACCATGATAGTTACTTTAAGAAAGAAGTAGCGAGACCTACTGGAGAAATACAAGATCAAGCACCACAAATCTTATCCCTATCACCCTCCGACCAATGGAGCAGATCGACGTCTCTAACAAAAATATTCACAAAATAGTGGAGAAGATGGTTGTCAACTATAAGGATTACCTAATAAGTTGCCCTTCACTTTATGGGGCTACAGGACCTCCATCGGGACCTCTATGGGAGCAAAACCTTACTCCCTAGTGTATGGCATGGAAGCAATCCTTCTAATAGAAATTTCCATCCCCTCGTTACGAATCATTGCTGAGAGTTAAATTCCCGAAGCAAAATGGGCTAAACCACACTATAAAGAGCTAGTGTTGTTGGATGAAAGGTGCCTCAACGCCTTACATAATGTCCAAATATACCAGGCATGTATATCAAGGGCATTTAACAAAAAGTGAAACCTCGAAATCTGTACATTGGAGATTTGGTCCTTAAGGAGATTAGAGCACTAATTCAAGATCCTCGAGGAAAGTTCGAGCCTAATTGGCAAGGCCCATTTGTGCTTAGTTTAGTCGATATCGCCGGGAGGGGTAGTAAAATTAACGATTTGGATGGTGAAGAGGTCTTTCGAGTACACAAAATTGGATCAGCTTAAGAAATATTATGTTTAGCATGACCCTAAACAGCAGGCCAAGCCTGGCCCAACCAGGTCACGCTATGGTAGGCACTGGCCACCACCCGGACAACAGTCGTCCGGCCGGTCTAAACGATCTCCCTTGGTTTTATCTCTCGTAATTGTTTATTTCGTCGATCCAGTCGAGCTGTCCGCCTATTTATTTGTTTGAGGAGTCCAATTAGATGGCCTATTTGTGTAATTAATTTTTTAATTGCTTCAATTAATTTTAAGGACGATCGAATTAGACGGTCTAATTTACAATTAGGTGAGCGATAAAAATAATAAAGCATAAAAGTGAGCATAAAAATTACTTTTATTGATAAAAAATGTAAGCCTACTACTTACCTAAGTATATAGCTAATAAAAGGGAAAAACAAGCACACTACTTGTAGAAAAATAAATTGTTCTAAAGACGAAAACTAAACTTCCTAAATTCTTTTATTTCTTCCTAAAAAATTAAGCCCTAGTATGTTTCACGTTCTTCCCTTTCGGGTCACTAGACTTAGCTCTGTCATCTTGGGTGCGCTTCTTTAGATCTTCAATTCTACAAGCCCTCCTCTCTTCCGCTTCCTTAGCTTCGTATTCCCTTCTGCGGGCTCGTTCATCAATCCAACGGTTCATTTCGCGAATTTGGAGTGGTGCAACGAGTGGGAATAGCTTCCTGGGGATCTAGCTCTCGAGCCCTTAGTGCCTTATGATTTTTGGGGTCTACTTCCATTATCCACTCCGGATAATATGCAGATATAGTAGTAGTCAGCTCACCTGCAAGTTTCAACAACTTCGACGAGTTCATCCAATATTCGAGCCATGACTTAATTCGCTTAGAACTGCTGAAACCTTCGAATAGTTAGGGAAGTAGTAGGTACTAATTTTTACACCCAGCAGGCATACAAAGGATAGTTGTCTGGTATGTGTCCTAAATTAGGACACTTTCCAGTGTCCAATGTACCATTCTATGGTACTACTATGGTTTTTAAGATAATACCCCCACCGGGAAGTTGAGTGATCAATTACCACATCTAAACGCTTCAGTTAAAAGAAGTGTATCGCCAAATACGAGTCCAGTCTTACAGGAGCTTGAATTAGTTGAAGATGCTCCATTAACCAAATCTATATATAAGAGATAAAAAATCACAAGAGTCCTGCATGGTCGAATTCAACCTTATTTAGGGCCCAACAGGAGAAAAAATAAAATAAAAAAAGAGAGAAAGGATGGAAAGGCGAAGAACCGAGACTTTTGACGAAAACTGGAGGCTTTTCAGCCTCGGTGGTGCCGGACCGCCACCCATGGCCAGCGCTGCCGACCTTGTCCCACCGGTTGGTCTCGATCGTTATTATTTTCTTACCCGCAATAACGAGGGCTCCGAGCAAAGTCCTCCTCCGGATTGACCTCCACCTGGTCTAACCCTATAAGTGTTTCAGCGACTATCAGCGGAGTCGAGGAATAGTAATCTTCCAATTGCTCAACAAAGCTCGGTAATGTTGTAGGCACCATGTCCCTATGAGTTCCTACCAGCAAGAAACCACCTATCGAAAGGTGATAACGACTCGATGTTTTGGAATGATGATGGACTTTAATGATACGTACATCAGGCGGTAATGCTTCATCATATTCATTAGGTTCACATGATTCCCAATAAGAATACAACCTAGATTCCTATTATTCATCTTCGAAGGCGTTGATAAGTTTCATGCATGTTCTCGGAGGATTTGGGCATAATAGGTTTTGTACGGCGTTGGATGCCTAGAGTAGCATCAAAATCTTCGAGCGGGGACACAATTCCTTATCCCTAAACCTAAAAACATGGTAATGTGACTTCTAGTAGGTCACAATAACCCTTAGGAAAGTCCACGGTCCGAGGTGGATCGTAAGGAACGAACAGAAACCATGTGTTGTCGCGGATTTGAGGCGTAACTCTCTCGCCAAGGTACCAACAAAACCCAAACGGACCCTCAAATAAGATCCTCCTTTCACTCAACCCCGTGCAACGTCCGGACTTGGAGGGAGTTGAAGTTGGGCCCAAGGATGGAAATTGGCCTGCACATACGGGATTTACAAGGAGACAAGCAAGCAAAAGCAAAAACGGCAAACATTGGGTGCCCAAACACGTGCCTATGGCGGACAATGGCCACAACGGCTGTGCCCACCGACCACCACAACCGTGCCCACCGGCCCACCACGAGCCGTGGGTAGGGGTGGCAAGATGGACGTGAATAAGATTTTTCTCAAGCATATTTTTTAAGGTAAACATAAGAGCTTAAAATTGACGTACCAAAGCCACACTGTTAAGAGCGAACCATAAGAAGCCTATGTCATGGCTTTTGGATAGTCGAAGATAGATTTTCTCCCACGATACCGAGGGTGGAAATGTAGGGTGATTTGTTGGGTCGAGTGAAAGGCATGGGAAATATTCATACAACCACGGCTATAATATTACAAAACAAGTGAGATTTTTATCCACACAAGATAAAAATTTATTGGAAATAAGTGAAGAAATAGAGCATACCTCAAGTATCTTCCACAAGCCACATAATGGAAGATAGTTTGTCAAGTCCATCTCAAATTAATATGTCTCACATCGGCACAAAGACCCCTTATAAGGCAAGTATATGCAAGTGCACCCTAGTTAAGTTATTTTATTATATCAAGGTCCGCTAATTTCACCAAATAGTGAACATGAACCTTCAATGCATGGTTGGAAAAAAGTATTGGTGCTTAATAAGAGAGCATGCACAACACGGACTTATCGTTGAGGAGTGTGTCGAGCCCTAAACCCAACATCCTCAAAAGCCTAAAAAGAATGATGTATTTGAAGAAATTTTCCCGAGGAAACCTGCTAGCCACGGGACCAAAGAGGTGACATGGATAGTCACGATCTTTGCACAAGCTCTAGTCGTACACTAGAGGCTCCCGAGAAGCCCAAACCCGATAAAACAGCAAAATCAAAAGGCGCAATGGTCATCTCCTCAAAAGGAAGATGGAAGGTGTTAGTGGTATCCCAAAAACACTCACTGATAGCCCTAATAGGATCTCGTTCTTTCTTATCACATAAATGACTCAAAGTCGTAAAGAGGAAACATTATTCAAGACATCTTCTAAGGGGTAGTTCCTCTTTCTACATGTTTCCATGAACTTGAGTATAGCACCGCTACTCCTAATTGAGCCTTTTTGCAAGATAAAAATCCAATAAGATTTTTTGTTGAAGTACTACTCTAAATGAGCAAATGAAGAAATTTAAGTCAATAAGCTTACCGTTGGAGTAATGACGATTAAAGAAACATGGTTCTCGATCTCCACTAAGAGGTCATTTGGGCTCTATTCATCATGAGGGCACCATTCTCGCTATAAGAAGTTGTCATGGACCAACTTCTCGGCCCAGGTTCTTCCAATCGAATGAGCTTTTCTTCTAGACATGTTTGGAAAGATGTCTTGAAAATCAAATAGTTTTCTCCAAGAACAAAGCAAGAGCACAACAAGAGCAAAGCTAAAGAAAGCAAGAGAGGAGTAAGTTAAGTTTGTAAAATGAACACACTAAGATCCCCCTTTCATACACCTATGCGGCTAAGGCAAGGCAAGCATGCAAGACAAAAGTAAAAAAAAAAGCAAGAGGAGACTAAGAGAATCTGCAAGCACGCCAAGGGGCCAGGCCTACCAAAGGCTAGCCGGCGCCGGCCACGAGGTGAGGTGGTGTCCCATCGACGGCAGTCTTGCAGCCCTAGCTGGTGGCTAGGCTATGTAGTCCTATCAGGTGTGCCAAGTGGATGTTTGGCACCATATGCATGTAAGTGGACGCTTTTGGACCCAAGCATATCAGCTTTTACATACCAAATTGAAGTTTGTTTTCGACTTAATTACTCGGTTAAAATACATAACTTTTGTCAATATGATTATATACTAACAAGCATGTTAGTACAGTCGATTATCGGGCCAAGTTTCGGATCAAAGACGATCAAAGTTCTAGAATAAAAATTCACCAAGCTTTAGGCTCTTATCAAGCCAATCTTAGGATCCTATTACCGGACTTCGAATGCATGCATCGCGATCAAGTCCAGGCCATGTCTTGGAGTTTAGCTTTGACATCAACCAATTCGAGACACCATACAACAATCAATGCTCGAAGCAATGCATAAAATTGAGATAAGTATCCTTTAGTGTCGACTTTGACCCTTCGTCTTTCGGACTCGGTCAAAGTGGGGGCTAATTGTAGACATATAAAACATGTCGTCCCTTATCTCTTTTATTTACGTATTTTACATTGTTGGCCCGAAGATGAAATCCCGAGTCCTGTTTGAGGATTTGGATCACATACGATATTTGATTGGTGCGACGGAAGCTAGTAAACCACAAAGAACCCATTAACACCAAATAAATAGCCTTTTACCTTGGATCGGTCCAAAAATCTCTTTTCTTTCGGACGGTCCAAGCCCCGGTCAAACCTCTAGAGTCGGCAGAAGTCTAGTGCTGCGTACGTGAGATTCTAGGCTCAAAACATCGCATTTCACTTTTGTCCAACCTAGACACGAGCTGAAGACATCAAGACGATGTTAGGCACCGCGTTTTATGATCACAAGCATCAAAACGCAACGTTTAGCTCCAAGACAATCCGCCCGAGACACGAGCTTTCCCCTTCAAAACAACATCATGACCGGCGCCCCCTACCTTGTTTATTTCACCTTGAAATGCGGCGTTTTACCTAACAATCCCATTGCAGCATGGAAGGAGGTCAAGACCCCAAAACGACACCGTATAGCCTACGCCCCTACCGCGGGATTCGGTTCTATCCGGTTCAATCTCTTCTTTTTGGGCCCGGTTTTATAGTTGATTTCGTTCGGTTTGGACTGTTGGTCGAATGCAAACCCTAGGTTATTTTGTGAACAAACCTCTCCCTATAAATATAGAGCTTAGGCTCTCATTTCTCGTACAACTTTTTCTTATGTGTTACACTCGCCAAAAAGTAAGCGTAAGGCTCATTCCTTAGCGTTATCGTTGTGGAAACTTGACTAAGAGCTACTCGAATACTCCCTTTTGTATTCCGATCTCTTGGTTTCTTTTCAACCTATTCCTAATCTTTCCCCTATTTCCTACATCTAAACCCAAAACTTCATCATTCATATACTTTTATACCTACCTACACTCTAGTTACAAAAAGCCTCTCTCGATTCGCCGTCATCACATCAACGAGATCCGGATCCGAGATCCGGATCGCGAGTGGGACAACCCGAGGGCACCGGTTCGGCCTTCATAATAGTTATTTATTTTTTATATTTTATTGCTTTCCGTATTATGGAGATAGAGTTGTATCCCTTTGATTTCCTCTCCGCCCGATGTAATCCTTTTAGTTTTCACTTTTCTTTTCTTTCCGCCTTTTCTTTTCTTTTTGCTTTTACTTGGTTTATCACTTTTCATATCTCCCATTTTCGTTTTCATTATTATGATTTGGTTGCTTTTAATTCCGTATCGCATGTTGTTTGCTTATGTTTAATATATTATTTAGATTTACTACTCAAACTAATAATGGTCGTCGTTTGACGGGCGGAACGGAAGGGCTTATCCCTATGTTTCGTACCCTCACCCTCGAATCTAATTCTCTGTTTTAGACCGATGGAGTCATTTTTTAGCATCTTTCAACTTAGTTTTCCCATACTAAGATTGGAAGAGCATTTATTAATTTTCATTTGGTTAGTTTTTTATTCCTAAAAGCTGATCGGTGACTCTTGTTTTAGATTTATTTCTATCAAATTGCTTCTCCCCTTTTCTACTTAACAATAAAAAAAAGGGAATTCTAGATGTGCCAGCCAAACCAGAGGCTGAGGCTTATTACCTCGGTCGTGGCTCCTGGCCAGCGCCGCCGACCACCATGTGCAAGTTGTTGCCTCCATCGAGTGGTCAACAGGTGAGGCTCGGGTCCAAACTAGTGTTTTGACACCGGTTTGGCCCTAAAGCCTCACGGAAAAACAAAAACGCTAATTTTCTTTATTTTTCAGTTAAGAAATAATATCCTAGGATTTCTTAAAATAATTTCTAAACTAAAATAATTAATATAATCGCCACTCAATCTGATTTACTTAATTTTTAACTTAATTTATAAAATTTAAAAATCTAAATAAGAGATTCATCCCCACTTTCTAAAATTTATCTTCAAAACCCTAAAATCATTTTCATCTTCAAAAATCAAAAAGAAAAATTTTAAACTCGTCAAATTTATGGGAAACTCGGGCCCCTCCTCGTGGGGGTGGGACCGTGGTTCCTACAAAGGGCATCCTAGAAGAAGGTTAAAGGTAGGTGGAATGTCTAGGACTTAGAAATCGATGTTTTTCACTATCGGCCCAACATTAATTGGCGAGTCACCATTCCCAAAGCTGTCCTTTTAGAGTTATCGTAAGCTCGAAGATAAACAGTTTGTTTAGATAGTTGTTGCTTTCTAATACCTAACCTTTTGACGGTCCTCCAAGGACAAACGTTTATGGCAGATCCATTGTCTACTAAGCTTAGAGGGATGAACCCGTTAATGTAAGTTACGGTCAAATAAAGAGCATTGTTGTGTGCAATGCCTTCTTCGAGGAGATCTTTCTTGTCAAACGTTATGATTTCATGCCTCGTTATTACCAATCCTAATACTTCCTCGGGTGTAGTTTCAAGAGAAACCCCAATTTTGCTAAGTGCATCAATCAAGGTAAGCCTACTCTTTTGGGAAGCAAATATGAGTTGCCAATAGAGATATCAGCTTTAAGTTTTTGAAGTCTGTTTTAGGATTGGATCTTCTTCTTTAGTAGCTTCGGTTCTATTGGGGCTTCTTAAGCCTATTATGGACCCATGGGTGCATTATGTCGCCCGGATCTAGTAAGGAATTGGATTTTAGGGTTCTTTGGTTATCCCCAAAAGTTATCTTCTTCTAAGGGTGATGTGCCCCGAAGTTATCATCACTATCATCTTTGGTTTCATATATGTCTTCTTCATCGCTTACCCACAATCCATGGACTTACGTGTCTAAAGGAGGCAAGCTAGCAAGTGGTTTGGACTCATTGATGTCTTGAATGAAGACAGATAGGTCCTATTAACCTGGACTAGGTTCGAGAGAATATGGCTAAGGTAGCGCTGAAGGAATTCTAATTGTTGCTAGTCTTTTGAGCGGCCTTAGGTAGAGGGAGTTGACCATTGCGGAACATGCTCTCCAACTTGTTTTGAACGTCAACCATTACTCGGTGTCGTGTCCTCATGCACGATGTTATTTACAGAATTTTCATACGTCCCAATTTTTTGATTGTTCCGCAACTTCGATTATGCTCTTATAGGTGGCAATTCTATTTTCCGTTTAGACAATAGAGGTTCAAGGGATTAAGCATACGTGGTATCAATAGGAGCATAGTCATTGTACATATTAAGGGCATTAACATCCGTACCCCTGCTGGTATTTCCTTGACATCATAACCTCGAAACATGATGTCTAGCATGGTGAACTTAGGGGGTATCTTCCCTTTGGAGATTGAAGTGAATTCAGTATGATCAAAATAGTGACTTCGAACATGGATGACTCCCTTAACATTTGTGCTATCTCGATCTATGTGCAAATCGGACTTACGCTTACGTTCGGGACTGCCTTCAGGAGAAGGATTAGGTGTAAGGCCTCTTCCTCCTACTTTTTCTTTTTCACCATCCTTCTTATTATCTTCAAGAGTTTTTAGGATTGTCTTAAGATTGTCGGATATGGATTCTATCTTCTTATCCTTAGCCTCAATTCGATTTTCCATCTTGGTTGAGGATTCATTGAGCAAGGTGATGATAGGGGTTTGTTACGGTTCTCCTGCCATTGGAGGGAATTCTTTTAGAGTACTTGTCTTATGATGGAAAATTGATTGAATCGGTGTTGTATGCACCGAGGTAGGTTGCACTTGGTCTAGACCGAGATATAGAATGGGGTGCGGAGCGAGGGTAAGAAGTTCCGGACTCCTTGCTGAGGCATTCTAACCTTTAAGAGCTCGAATTCGATAAAGCCAATGGTTGTAGACTTCCCTATTCTGCAGCCCAAAGGATAATGCTTAGAAACATATGAAGGAACACTAACTTTTGGGAGGAAGGGGCTTAAGTGCGATACCCAAAAGAACTAAGAATGCCTTTTTATTTGAATGCACATAAAGAATACAAAGCAAATGAAATGCAATGTAATGATGCTCATGACTTAATTGGGGATGAATTTATTTTGGCTAAATGAAAAATAAAATGCAAAAATTGGACCCATTTAATTTGAGATGATTTTATTTTGGCTAAATGAAAAATAAAAGTACAAAATGGACTCATCTAATTTAAGATGAATTTACTTTTGGCTATATGTAAAATTTTAAAATGTAAAATGGACTCACCTAATTTGAGATGAATTTGTTTTGGCTAAATGCAAAATGGACTCACCTAATTTAAGATGATTTTATTTTGGCTAAATGCAAAATGGAAATGCCTAATCTGAGATGATTTTATTTTGGCTAAATACAAAATGGACTCACCTAATTTGAGATTATTTTATTTTGGCTAAATGCAAAATGGACTCTTCAGGACTGACCGGCGGTGGGCGACGACAGCTAAGTCCGGCGACCGGTGGCTACCTAAAACCTAGACTGCCTAGACCGAGATGAATTTTAGGATGACTCAAAAATGCAGTTAATGGACCGACCTAAGGAGAAAGACAATTTTTGACTTTTGGCTATAAAAACACATAATGGACCGACTCACGAAAATTAATTATTGCTTTTTATTTGCACCCATGCAAGGGTTAATCAGCACTCCTAACCTAACCTAAAGGCTCACAAGTAGAAGGTTGATACTAAAGAACACCCACATTCATCCAAGCATGCAAATGGAGAGACAAGATGCCACCTAAACAATCAAGGGTCTATGGTCAAAAGTGGGATTAATCTAGGTAGGATACATGATGTCTCATAGTCCGAGCATTTAGTCCTCCGTGGGGTGCACGATAGAAAAAAGCATGAATCATCGGTGCCTCTTGGTAAACCAAAAAAGCATGCTATGAGGGAAGAGGTATTGCCTCCCTAACAATCAAGCCTAGTTGGGCCCATTTGGTTTAGTAGTTTGAACCACTTCTAAAATTGTTCTTAAAGGTCAAGCCTAAAGGTCGAAATTAAAAGAAACTATGTTCGAGGTTGCCTAAATGCAGGATGCCTAATGCAAAACACATTAAGAAAACTCACAACTCAAACTTTCAAGTTTCACCCTCTTAATAAGTGATAGTCCCCAATGGAGTCGCCACTGTAGGAACCATCGCCCAGTCCCCTACATGGGGAGAACCCGGATTGGGACCATGCTTCCCCACGAATTGGCGGGGTTTTCTTTTTGAAGATGGAAATGATTTTTGAAGATGATAAATTTTGAAATGAGGACGTATCTCTTATTAGGATTTCTGATTTTTATAATTTGATTTAAAATAAATTAAGCAAAGTTGAATGGCAGTTTTATTAATCATTTATTTTAGGAATTACTTTTAGAAACCTCGGGATATTATTTCACAAATAAAAATAGAACAAATTAGAGTTAACTAGTTTTCGTCGTAGGGCTTTTGGGCCAAACCGGTGTAAAAACACTAACTTGGACTAAAGTTCGACCCAGTGACCGTCCGATGCTTGGCAGAGCCAACACCGTCGCCGACGTTGACCATGGGTCATTACCGAGGTGGTCGGTCTCGATCCATGGCTCGGCTGTCGAGAAAATAAAAATTATTTTTGTTATTTTCGATCGAAATGTCAAGGAGCGAATTAAAAGAAATAAAACAATAAAATAGAGTCGCTAGTTAGTTTTAGGAATAAAAACTAACAAAAATAAATAAAAAATACTCTTCCAACCTTAGTATGGGATTTAACACCCCGAAACTTAATCGTATTTAATTACTTTAAATTTGTATTTTTCGTGTTAATATTGTTTAAAAGCAGTGAGCCGTGCAAAAAAAAAACTCAAAACCGAAATAAAAGATGCGAATAAATTTGATAATCACAAATAATAATGGGTAATTCGTTACAAATTTACATTTGTGCGAAGAAAATGTATATACATTCGCATAATGCAAAATTTTGTCTCGAACTCGGTTTATTTATAAATAAATAATTAGTGAATAAAAAATAAAAAGAAGGTTGTAGAAGTCTCGGGCAATATATCGGTGAAGAGGAAATGAGAGGGGTTGGAAAACTAAGCAAACATATCATTCACCTTCCATCTTTCTCTCACTTCTCCTCCTCCAATCTCCTCACTCGCCATTGTTGCTGCCACCGCCGACTAGCCATAGTCGGACCCTTCCGCCGCTAGCAAGCCGCCACCTTAGAGCCGCCAACAACTTTCTTTCCCACTCTTTTTCTCTCCGTTCGCGCCAACCACAACCTGTCCCGCCCCTGCTGCTGCTGCTGCCGCCCCTTGGCCGCTTTCAGGCACCTAACACCACCGACTAACGTCCGTCGCTGCCGCCTCGACACCGAACCACCACTACCTAATTCCACCTGTAATCGCTTTTGATATATCTCTAATCCTAAATTTCTAAGTAAATTCTATCGCAAATTCATGTTATAATTAAATAATTAGATAAGTAAATGTTGTAATTTATGTTGTAATTGGGTTTTGAAATGGATGTGGTGGAATTGGAAGAACTTTGGGGAGTAATTAAAATTTAATTATATGTGAAATTAGGGTTGAGTATATGTTCATAGGTTATTGGAAATTAATTTGGGTTATTCAAAATTGTGAATATGCTTGTTGAATTTCTATATCGGAATGGATTTTTTGGTGGTGTGAAAATTGCTTAAGTTATAAAGGCATGCTAGAGAAGTGAATTAATCAACGATTGGGTTATGTTAATCCTTGGGGGAAAAAATAGATAAAAATACATGTGAAAGTTCAATTGGATTTGGAAGTGGTTTTGTGGAGTTGAAATTTGTAACTAAGAAGAGGATAATTGGGTAAATGGCTAAGAGATGAGGAGACAAGAAATTAAAAGTGTAACAGTTTCGGCGAGAATTGATTTAAGGGGAAAATTAGAGCAATCGGTTAATAAGCTAGGCAATTAAATTGGTCAAAGTGTAAAATAAATATAATAGTTCATTAGACATTGTAGCTTAATTAGATAATACATGATGAGTTAAGTAGACGAATGTAAAAAGTTTTTTATCAAAAATAGATATAAGAAAGGCTAATAAGTTTATTAATACAAAGATTAAATTTCTGGTTGAAAAGAAAAAATCAATAGGAATGACTATTCAAAGAAGCAAAGAAAATCAATATTTAAAGGAAAACGAACAACTATATGAGGTACGTTACTCCTTGTCCCTTTCGAAATGTTTAATGTTCACTCGTTTTACTAGAATGTTAATCGTTTCATCGTGAACCGCTTATAAATGTTTGATGTTAAAATGAACCATATTGGGCTCTCCTCAATAGTCGGGGTCCCTATTGAATTGTTTAATTGAAGCTATTGTTACAATGTAAATGTATTAGTCTCTTATAGCTCATCGAGAATTGAAAAGTTACAAAAATGATATTAAGGATTTGGTTTAAAATAATAGAGTAAGCTAATCTATTAAAGGGTATCATGAGAAAAATTTGTATGTGTTATGATGATGTGGAATATTGATTATTGGTGTGAAAGTATTAAATTAGCAAATTATGCAATATGGCTTGGGTTGTGAAAGGAAATTGAAGTGATTATGATGTTTCATGTTCTCAATCGTTATAGTTAATAATTGGTTCTTGATAGAAGAAGCGATTAATGTGGTTAACTCGAATTAAATCGATAAAATGAAATGGTGGTGATTTTGAAATAAATACTATTGTATATAATTGATCATGTAAGGAAAAAGTGACAAAGGTTGAGTCTCGAATGGGAGAATGAGAAAAGAAACCCATTGATTACCCTATATGAATTCGGATTATATCGTTAACGGTTCTTGTTGCATTTGTATGAATACGGAAATCAAATCGAAATGATATGGAAAGTAAATCGGAAAGTAGAAGTTTATCCAAGAATAAATGTAAATATGGCAAAAGACAAAGTAATCACTAGAACCAGATTCCTTTAAGCGAACGAAACCAAATTGAAATTGTGCATACGCAAAAAGAAATCAAATTGGAGTTGTGTTATAGGAATAATCAACAATCGAAGTGGTTGGCTTACCAAGGTACGTTATTTGTTTATATCTTTATGCTAAAAGTAAAAGTTTTTCAACATTGACGAGTTTTTAACAGTTTATCATGATTGGCCATGCAAAGGACCTATTAATCGTTATGATGATCTATGATTGAATGTAACCGTAATCGTAATCGTAATCGTAATCGTAAATGGTTGATATGGGGATGCCTGGACAATGTTGCCTGCTAGAAGAGCATTTAAGCGTAAAGCGTTCAATTGTTCACAAAGCTGTTAAAACGTTTAATTGTCCTTAAATGTTCAATTGGCCACACAACCGTGAAATGTTCAATTGTTCACAAAACCGTTAAATGTTCAATTGTTCAAAGTCGATCGTCGCATGGTTCGGTGAACCTAGGAGTCGGACTACAAGTTGTTTTGATTGATTATTTCATAGTACCGATCCTAAGTTTGGCTAAATCGGAAAGGTGAATCATTGACAAGTTTACATACCCTTTATTAAAGAAGAATGATTTAAGATATACTCGTATTTAAGAGCACATAAACTATGATTTTATTTTATAAGGGTAACGTCTTGAGCTTCTAGCTCACACTTTTATTGTTTTATGTTTTAAAAATGTTAGGAAGCGGAGCGCGAAGCGGATTACTTACAATCATGCATAAAATTTAAAGAGGAAGAAAAAGATAATGCTTGGTCGAAGAAGTGATGTATTCGTCTTGACCCCATACCGCTAGTCCCTCCCTTAGTCTCTTGGCTCATGGTTCCTCTCCAGCTGATCCTCGGTGTTTTAAAAATTGTATTTTTATGAAGAAATTTTAGGTTGAATTGTTACATATATTTTTATACATGTTCAAATAAGTGATTTACTCAAATGAATTTGCCTTATTTTCATTTTGGAAAATGGCAATAACGTCTCCGAATTTACAAGTCTTCACTACTCGATGAATAATAAATTATTTATTTATTTATGTGGTTATGTATTGGGGGCATTGCATGGGAAAACTAAGCTCGAAAGAGGTTTGAAAAGATGACTCCATCGAGTCTAGAACCGAGAATCCAGATTCAGGGGCAAAGGTACGAAACGTAAGGATAAGCCTTTTTGTTCCGCTTTGTCAACGGACGACCTTTACTGATTTGAGAAGTGAGTTTAGGTAATGCATTAAAAGCAAGCATAGAACATGTTAAGTGCAAAATTTAAATCAACCAAGGCATGCTAATGAAAGCGATAAAAGTAGATATGAAAACGATAAATGAAAGTAATAAAGAAAACAAAAGGAAAAGTAAAAGAAAGCGAAAATGAAAATAAAAGATTACATCGGGTAGAGAGGAATTAAAAAACAATTACATTCTTTCTTCACAATACCGAAGGCAATAAATAACAAAAATTAGATAAACGAGTAATAGTTGAAGGCAGATTTGGCGCCCTCGGGTTGTCCCACCTGCTAATCCGGGTCTTGAATCGGATCCGAAACGTGACGGTGGTGACTAGAAGAGGCTATTTGTGGGTTTTTATGAATGTAGGTAGAAAGATGTATGTCACTAATGGAGTATTAGGGTTCGAATGTCGGTAATGTAGGGAGGATTAGCTGAAAGGAGACCAAGAGATTAGAGGATGTGAATATTCGAGTCACTCTTAATCAAACTTCAGCAGGGTAACGCATAGGAATAAGTCATATCGAGGTTAATATTCGACAGCGTAACACATAAGAAAAAGCTATATCCAAAATGAGAGCCTAAGCTCTCTATTTATAGGAAAAGATTAGGTTATAAAAATGACCTAGGGTTTCGGTTAATGCGGTCGCCCAAAGTGAGCAGAAAATCTGCTAGCGAGAATCATAAAAAATCGAACCAAATCAAGCTTGGACCGGATCACGGGAGCAGTGTCGAGATGCGTGACACCGCCCGAAACGGCATCGTATGGTCTCGGCTTCCTTCGTATTGTAGCTGAACTTTGAAGCAAAACGCAGCATTTGGGGGCAAAATCCCCTAAAACATGGCGCCAGCCAAGAACAACGTCGTTTTGTGAAAGTGAACTTTGTGTCTCAATTGGACGCTTGGAGAAAAGCGCAGCGTTTTGGCGATGTTTGCCATGAAACACGACACCGGCTAATGCTTCATTGTACGGACGAGTTTAGCTTCGTGGCTCGGTTGGATGCTCGAAGATGAAACACAACGTTTTGAGTGGAGCGGGGCTCGTACGCGGCACCGGCTAAGAGTTGACTCTAGAGTGTTGAACCAGGCTTCGACAGGCTGAAAGAAACGAGTTTGTGGACCGACCCGATGCAAACAGGTTTATTTTTGGTGCTAAAGGGGTTTTTGTGGTTTAATGGCTTACGTCACGCCAATCGGACACCGATCGTGATCCAAATCCACAAACAGGGTTAGGATTTCATCACCAAGTTTAGAAAATAAAATAGAGAAAAAAAGAGATAAGGATGACACATTTTAGGTGTCTACATAATCGCATAGCTTTCTCGTTTTGGTTTTGTTTCTTAGATGGAAACTAACCTTGCGTTAATGTAGGCTCTTCCGAGTGACATCTACATACCCTTGCTTAAGGTGGATATTTTCTTACCTGAAGAGTCCTCGAATATTGTTAATAAAAACTCCTAAATCTAACTTTTTAAATCTTACCCTCTTAATAAGTGTCCTCAACGAGTGTTACCACTATAAGAACCGTGGCTCACTCCCGAAGGGCTGATCATGCTCACCATGAATATTAAATTCACGAGGTGGTCGCCTATCAAGAAAACAAGGCTTTAGATTTTTGAAAGATTGATTAGAGGTTTTAGGAATCATTTTATTTTTTGAATGCGGTTTTAGAATTCTTAAGATGACAAATAGAAAAGTGAACATTCTTGACAAACTACTGCAAGGCCCACTAGACTAAGTAACCATGACTACTTGAGCGAGGAGCCATATCCAGTTAGGAGCTTGGGGGCCGGATCCAGCCACTTGGGTGTAACGCCCCCAATACGTAACCATATAAATAAGTAATTAACAACGAAGACTTGTAAATTGGGAGACGTTACCACCGTTTTCATAATGAAAATAAGGCAAATTCATTTGAACAAATCAATTATTCAAACAATTTATGTAACAATTCAATCCAAATTTTCTTCACGGAAAATGAAATCTTCAAAATCCCGAGGATCAGCTGGAGAGGAATCATAAGCCAAGAGACCAAGGGAGGGACTAGCATGCATGGGGTCAAGACGAGCAGCCGTACATCACTTCTCCCGACCAGCTTTATCTTTTCTTCCTTTTTAACCTTTAGGTGTGATTGTGAATAGTCCGCCATGCGCTCGACTTCCTAAAAATTTTAAAACATAAAATAATAGGCGTGTGGGCTAGAAGCTCGATACGTTACCGATTACAAAATAATACTATAATTTAAGTGCTCTTAAATCATGCATCTTAAATCATTTTTCTTGAATAATCGGTTTGCAAACTTGTCAATTGCCGATTTGCCTTTTCAATTTAGCCAAACTTAGGACCCATACTCGTGAAACAATTAATCATGGAATCCGACTCCTAGGTTCATTGAACCCCGAGGCGATCGGTTGTAAACAATTTAATGATTAAATGATTAAACGGTTAACAATTGAACGATTAACGATTACGTGAACAATTGAACAATTAACGATTACGTGAACAATTGAACGATTAACGATTACGTGAACCATTGAACAATTAACGATTCACGTGAACAATTGAACGATTAACGATTACGTAAACAATTGAACAATTAACGGTTAAATGCTCGCTAGCGAGACAACGTTGTCCGAGCGTCCCCGGATCAACCATTTACAATTACGATTACGATTACGATTACGATTACAATTGCGATTACGATTATGATCACATTCATTCATGGATCCTCATAACGATTAATGGGTCCTTTGCATGGCCGAATCATGATAAATTGTGAAAACTTATTTATAAATCCAATGAATTGTAAACACCAACTATTAACCTGTAAAACTTTTACTTTTAGTATAAATGTAAAGGCAATAACGTACCTCGGCGTGCCGAACACTTCAATTGCTGATTGTTTCTGCAACAAAATTTCAATTTGATTTCGTTTCCAAAACGAATCTACTTTTGTAGATTACTAGTCTTTGAACAATATTTATATGCATTTACGATCACCAAACTTTTACTTTTCCCGTACCTATCCATATTGTTCACTTCGATCTCGGTATTCATACATTTCCCAGAAATAAGTCTGTTGATGAAATAGTTTGAATTTGTATATAACAATTGATGAGTTTAATTCCCCATTCTTGTAATAAAACTCGAGTTTGATCTTTTGCTTCTATCACCTCTAGTATGTGCTTAATGCAGCCTAACCTTAATTGTACCACTCGTTTCATCTAGTATGCCCAGATGTCCTCATATCTGTAAACCGAATATACTTCCTACTTAAGGTGTCGGTTTGGTTTTCCAATTTTCTAAAAATTTTGGCAGAGTTTCGTTTGAAATATGGCCTAACCATTAGGCTAAAAGCCTTAAAAACCCGCATAAAATCCACAATAAAACTCAATGAGACACACGCTCGGAGTATACAACTCAACGGTCACACGCCGGAGTATATTTACAACCACAAAAACCAAGTTTCCAACCAGTATATAAACCAAGTTACAATCTCGTCAATATTCTCATTTTCTTGCTCATGAGCTTTTCGATTTTTTATCAAGACAAGAACCTTCATACATATATATTTATAGCTAAGGCTTCGGTTAAGCAATTTAATCATAAAATCCCGATTATCGGGAGATGGCTCCGTACGATTAATTCCTTTATAAGTAGTACCAATAATCGGTTAATGATTTAGTGGGTAACTGACATGAATAGTGAAACTCATCAATATTTACATGTTAACATTTAAACATTTTGAAAAGTGCGAGATAGTAATGTACCCGAGGTAGTTGTTCGTTTTCCTTTAAATATTATTTTTCGTTCTTTTCCTCGAACATGTAGTTTCCGTCGCTTTCTGTTTTCAGAAAGTAATTTGATTCGATAAGTTAGGTTCCTATTCAGATTGTCATACTACTTTTTCTTTTTCTTTCTTTTGTAAATTCTTACGTTCGGTTTCTTTTAATTTCTCGCTTGTCGCTCAAAGTTCATTTAGGTTTAAAACTCTCACAATTTTATAAAGATTTATTCTTCCTCCCTTCTCAACTCGATTCAACATTATGAATTTCTTTTTAATCCCAATCACTCTTTGAATAATATCCTAGACTTTCTTTACGATCGTTACTCACTTAGTCATTCATGTTTCATTATAATCTACGCACTTATGGCCCTATTTTTCACTTCATCACAACTCACTTCAATAAGATCTCTGTTATTTCCAATAAAACCTTCAACTTTACCACCAATTTACATTTATTTCATATTTTCAATCCAAAACTTAGCATACCCAATTTCAACTTAACTCACACACGTTAATATACCTCTATATTCTCATTAAATTTCCCCTTTTCAAATTGATTCACTCTCGCTTAACTAAACCAAGATTCAATTACATTAGTTTACCCAAGTTTAGCACACATACACAAATAAATTCGATCTTCCATCAATATCCAATTACACATCCTTGAAAGCAACTCACAACAACATACATGTTCATATTTCAATCATCCTCAATATCTTTCCTCAAATTCTTCCACAACCAAATAATTCATACATACTCGTATAGAAGTTTAACAAGCACATTCACAATTATAAATAATCCCAAATCAATTTCCAATTCCATATCAACACATAATAATCCCTAAATCCAATTTCATTTTCTCCCACAATTCCTTCACTTCCACCATAATTGATTCACAATTCACATATACTTGTCTAATTATTCAATAATAACATAAAATTGTGATAAAATTTGCTTAGAATTTAAGGATTGGAAATATACCTCAAATTGGGTTAAATGTGAAATCGAATGGTGGTGGCTCGATGGTGGAGATCCGGCCACGTGAGAGGTTGGTTGGCGGCGTCGGCGCCGGCGGAGGGGTCGGTTAGCAGCCGGGGCGGCCAAGGGCGGCGCCTGTCCCGACCGCGCGCAGCAGCGGCAGTGGCTGTCCTGCCCTGCCTGTCGTGAAACAGAGGAAAAAGGGAAAGCGAAGGTGCTGGCGGCAGAGAGGGGGCGACAGCGAGCATCGGCGTCCGGCCGGGTAGTGGCGATAGCGGCTAGCGAGGCTCGTCGGCGATGGCGGCAGCAAGGGCCAAGACAGCCCTGCTAGCACGGAGCGAGTGAAGAGGAGGGAGACAGAGGTGTCGGGGTGGCGGCCGAGGAGCCGGCAGCGGCCTTTTGGCGGCGGAAGAGGCCGGCGACCGATGGCCGGCGATGGCGACGACGAGCAACGGTGAAGGAGGAGAGGAAAGAGAGGTGAGAGTGAGAATGAGAGAAGGGGAATGAATGATATTTACTTGCTTTTCAAGCTCCTTTCCCTCCTTCCCTGATTTTTCCCGATGCTTCTACCATCTCGCTTCTCTTTCTTTTCTTTTCTTTTTCTTTTTTTTTTCATCTTTTTACTATTAATTTATCACATGGTTAAGTATATATCACACATTTGGCTAAATTTTAATTCGTTGTTATAACAATTTCAATTTTATATATTGTTTTATTTTATTTCTTTTTACTTATTAATTTAAATTATTCGGATTCGGAATGAAATTATTCGGACATATACATTTCGTAGTATAAACGTAAATTGTACGAATTACCCATTATTATTTACAATTATCAAATTTGTTCGCATCTTTTATTTCGATTTCATATTGTGCGCGACTCACTGTTCTTAAACAATATTAAGACGATAAAATGCAAATTTAAAATAATTAATTACGATTAAGTTTCGGGGTGTTACATTGGGGGATCCTAGCCGATTCCAGACCATCCAACCGAGACTATCGTGACAGTCTTGGTTAAGTTTCCTGGACCACAAATTTGGTTTTCTAAAATTAATCCAGTTTACGAAAAAGAAAAATTGAGATGCTTATTGAGAATAAAAAAGATTAAAAAGAGGAGTTGCCGGTCGGTTTTGATGTAAAAACTAACAAAAGAAATCACTTTCCTATTTTTGAGTTTATACCAAAGGGACAACCGAAAAGGGATAAAAAACACTCAAAATTAGAAAAGACTTTCAAAAGGACTCCATTGGCCTAAACCAATGATCCGGTGTTTGGGGGCAAAGGTACAAAATGAAGAGGGACGCTCCTCATTCCACCCGTCATAAAGACTGCTACTAATTAGAAAAGGGAGTAAAAACTATATTAAATAAAATAAGAATACAACATGCACTAGACGGAAATTAAAGTAACCAAAATATGAATAAAGCAATAAAGAAAGCAATAAATCTAACTATTACATCGAGTTGGGTGGAAACTAAATGAAATTACATCTTTTAAACCACAATATGAACATGCAATAAAAATTAAAATAAAAGAAAAAACAAAGGAAAACAAAAACTCCGATAGGTTACATCGGCGCCCTTAGGTAGACCCACCTGTTAAGCTCGGGTCTTGACCGAATTCGACGAGTGACGAGTAGGTCGAGATGGAACTTGAAGAGGAAAAATAGAGGCTTTTTATGAGAGGTTTAAGAAATGGAAATGAAAGTGTAAGCGCGAGATAGTAGAGATGAGAGAGTGAGAAGAGAACTAGAGTATAATGAGTGTGAAATGTAGCTGAAATTGGTGTGCTCGGGGGCGGGAGGAATCCCTCTATTTATAGAAGGGTTTAGGGTTAGGAAAATAATAAACCCAGCCTCCAAATTAGTCGGATGAAAGGATAAGGCGACCATTATTTCGGAAATGGATAGAAAAAATCTAGATAGTTGAACCAGTCAAAATGATCTGCATTCGAGAGGATCCTAGGGATGGATCCGATGAAAACGACAGGAGTTAATAGTCCGCAATGTCGCACTTGACTCGGGCACTTGAATTGGTCAAAACGTCTATGTTTCAAGGATTGGGTGATCGAACTCGGTTTGGTTCTAGGCTTGGGAGACCGAACTTGATTTGGATTGATTGGAAATGGAGATATGGGCTAGATCCGGCCCAAAAGTAAGTTTTTGGGTTGTTTATATGGGCTTCGTTGCTAGTTTCGTTTTGTGAGTTTGATTTGGAGGTTACCACTCGCCTTGGTCCGAGTTTTGACCCGAGAATACAAATGAGGTTAGGTCTTCATCATCGCGCTGCCAGAAATAAATAAAATAAAATAAATAAGGGTGATAGTTATTAGGTGTCTACAATCATGCGCTTATTAGGTGTCTACAATCATGCGCCTCTTCCTCCTCCCGATCGTCTCTCCATCTTGACCAATTGTGTTCGAACATCGATTTCGGCTCCCATTAGCAACTTCCACGTTATCCTTCCTAGATTCACACCCACGACTTGCTTGGTCCACCACCTTCATTGCTTCCTTTCCCCTAGCCCTTTACTTTTTAGCACTTTGCTTTTCCTGCTCCTTTCTCACCGCCTTCCCTTTACCACTTACCCTTACCTGTTCAACACTCTCCATTTCCTTCTCCCTTTGTCGCTGGCTTGCCTAGCCCCTTACGTGCTTTATTACAAACCATTTTCATAGCCTATAACACCACACACACTAATTTCAAGCTAATAAAAATGTCATTGTATATAATACAAAAAATACAATGTTTTAACTAAACCTCAATAAACATAACCAACAAATGTAACAACACCCATTTTTATTGGTAATACCAAATCTACAAATTACCAATTGTGGGGTATCAACAACCATTGTTTAGGATAACAAAAGGAGTAAACATAACCAAACTTATCAAAATGTACAATGAAAAACATATGGGTCTACTACATGCATTCTTAATGCATATACCAACCAATCAATTAAAACCAAACACTCCATCTCACATGCACATATTTATGGGATAATAACTATTCTTAGGGATAACCTAAACCGTTCGAATAATAGTAGCATTTAAAATCTAAAAATTTCAGGTAACCAATAATTTCTAAACCAATCGGTCTCGGTAAACCTCATGCAATGCGTAACATTCAAATCTTACCTCATAATTTTAACCCAAAACCAACAACTTCATGCAATGCACACTAACATTTACACCATAAACCGACCTCCCACCAAAACCCAACTTAGTCAACCACCCATCAACGAAGTTGCTTATATAGCAAACATTTCCCCATGAAAAACAAACCACTCTTGAGAACACAGGTCCAACAACAACAAAGACTCGTACATAAATTCAAATTGAAAAACACAACCCCCTCATACCAAGCCAAAATGTATGCCACAACTTTACAACTAACAAAATAACTCTACAAAATCAAATTCGAAAAATTTCGTTGAATTCAAACGAAATTGAACTCATTTCAAACAAAGTATAACCCTTAAAGAAGACAAACCCTTTTGCCTCAAAAAACACCGACATTTCAAACTAATTCCATCCAATTTAAACGAAATTCAAGTCATTTTCAAACACATTGTATCACCCAAACAAAAGAAACCCCTAAAACACAAAAACGAATGACATTCATTACTTTACCCAATTCAATTCCGCTTTGCCATTGCTCGTGAGATGCTTCGATCAACTCTACAAGAGGTTACTGCTGCTTCTTCCTCCGAGTACTTCTTCTTCTTCGATGTCGTCATCTCCTCCCACCTTCAAGCTCCTTTCTGTTGCCTCTCTCTGTCTCTTTCTCTCTTCAAATCAGAATAAAGCCACTTGTTATCTCGTTAAATTGCAAACTTTACCTTCAAACCTCAATACATAACACACTCCATACTAACATCATTAAGAATAATAAGGTCTTTTAATCGTGCCAACTCATTACCTTGGGACTCACATCATTAAAGGCAAACTTTGTAATATATTTTGTAATTTTAAATTAAAGTCTCTCTTAAAAGATAAATTCCCATCCCTCAATCAAAATAGGAGTTTGGATGTAAGTTTGCCATCTCATCCTACTTTTACCAAACATGTTTTCATGGCCGCTCTCGAACACATTTGTCAAAACCAAATAGTGTAGCTTTGGGTGCGGTACTTGCGATAATTTTTTCCCATCTACCTACTTCCCTTCCCTTTCTTCACTCTCCCGATATTCCTGTCACGCAGATACTCCTGCCCAAAACACCGTACAACCAAACCACGATGGAATTACACTCTCCCGCCTCATCTCACTCCTCTTCTCTTCCCCATCTCTCTTCACCATAAACCCATTTCCAAACCACCCCCTCCCCCCTCTTGTCTTTGTCTCTGTTAATGGCGCCATGACTAGCATCCAATAGCAGTTCCAGAATTTCGCAGTTCATTCTTAGATTTTTCTTTTACGAATAGGATCAAGAGAATTATGGGGGCGTCGCTCTCGAACTTATCAGAGGGCGGCGCTAATGGCGGAGGCGAGAGCGGGCCGGGGCTCGGCGACATTCCGGAAGCCTGCGTGGCCTGCGTTTTCCTCTATTTAACGCCGCCGGAGATTTGCAATCTTGCCCGCCTAAACCGCGCTTTTCGAGGGGCAGCCTCTTCTGATGCCGTTTGGCAGTCCAAGCTTCCACCAAATTACCAAGATCTGCTTGACCTCATCCTCCGTGAGCGCTACCAAGATCTCTCCAAGAAGGACATTTTCGCCTTACTTGCTCGATCCATCTCCTTTGACGATGGTAACAAGGTATTGTTTTTCATACATGGTTTGTAAATTCTGGGTTGATTAGGGTTTGGAGAATTTTGGGTTTTATTCTGTTTTTGTGTTTATTGTGAAAAATTTATGCTCTAGGAGGGCAATGGATTTTGGTTCCAGGTTTCTGCGGCGGGGATTAGATTTTTCCCTTTTCGGGGAGATATTTTTTTCCTGGCTGGAGAAAACTGGGATTTATTTTGTTTGTGTCTCTAATGGGATTTTTGCTTCAAATTCTGGGATTGGGGTTTCCCATTTGTTGGGGGTGGTGGAGGGGGTGTTAGGGTTCTTAACTTGTTACGGTGGGGGTAAGTTTTAGCTTGATTTTGTGTTTGTTGAGCAGCAAGTATGGGTGGATAAAGTGACAGGGAAGGTCTGCCTGTCAATCTCGGCCAAAGGGATGGCGATCACGGGGATTGAAGACAGGAGGTATTGGAGCTGGATACCTACTGAAGAATCGAGGTAGGTAATTGACTGATTGTGTCTTTATTCTTGATCTTAGCCACTGCTGTTGTGTTCATTTGAATGGTAAAGAGCCGTTTGATAGAAGCCCCTTGTTTCTGGCTTCATTGAGGTTATAGTTTTCTTTTTCTAATTTTTTTTTTAAAAGATCCATTAGCGTTGGGTATTTAGTAGTGACTGAGAGGAAGTACATATGTTGGGCAATAGGCATAGCTGGTGTAAAAAAACAGCCTTAGGAGAGAGTTTTGCAAGGTTAGTCTCTTACAGTTTTAGATTCTGATGCTGAGGGTGAGCCCTGTTGTTTCTTAAGACATAAGAGCATCTTGAATAACTGCTAGCACTACAAAACGGTATGATCAACTCTGAAGATTTCATGTATTGCTGAAAACAATTCAGGTTATAAACAATAAACTGATAGTTTCCCTTGATTTAATCGATGGTTATCTTATTCTGAATGTTGAAAGAGGGTATTTTGCAAATATGTCTCCATTTGTGGTGTTCAAGCCGAGTTCTTTGCTTTTCTCCCTAGCTTGATTGGAAGTGTTTGCTGAAAATGCCTGGATCATCAAAATGTTATTAGGTATGTGATTTGTCTTTGTTCATTGAATTGCATTCTGCAATAGGCATTAAGTTTATGCAACAATTAAACTCCACTGTATTCCATAATAGTAGGAGCTTCCAAATCTCATGCTTTAGAGTGAATGAAAAGGATATTTAATCCCTCATGCATCGAACTGCCTCTATTAGGAAAATCTGAGCTCTAGGAATGAACTGAATAGTCAGATAGGACTGTCGCCTCATGTGCAGGAGGTACCTAATTACATTTGGACTTGGATGTGGATTCGGTAGTAGTTTCTTGGACATTTAGAGAGCCTTCTAGGGCAGAATGCCATGAATATCTTTTATTAACTTTGTTGAAGCAATGGTATTCCATTGTGACGTATTCCAGTCTACACTCGAGCAAGCTCAAAGGAATCAAGCAGATTCACTCAAACAGATGAAACAGGAAAAATAGCTAAAAATTAGAAAATTCTGAGTTGACGGAACTTAGTTGAACAGAATGCTCAACTTGAGTGATCAGAATACTCAACTTTGAAAATGATAGTGTTCAACTACAAGGAATAGGATTCTCATCTATAGAGAACATAATGTTCAACCATAGAGAACAAAATGCTCAACAAACTTAAAAGGGGATAGTGCCTGATTTCCTTGGTGATGCAGAAACACCACAGCAAGAAAGAGTCGGCGGGCCTTAATCCTTAATTGGATGCAGAAACACCATCAATCAAGTATGTAAGGACCTAGAAGAACATCACTTGGTCTGGCAAACCAAGATACAACTAGGAATTACTGGGAAAAGTTTAAATCCACAAACTTCAGTTTTCTTTACACAATTTCACATAGTTATCTGCCTGTTACAAGGCTGAGAGGGGGCTTTTATTGTTGCAATTTCCCTCCAAAAAGACTTTTGTAGCTGCGAAGGAAAGGTTACAATTAATCTAACTTAATAAGCAGCTAATGACAGTGATTAGCCTAAGAAAACTGTAAAAACTGAAAATTGAAAAAAACTGCTGGAAAAGGGAACTTGGACTTGACAAGCCTTTTCTTGGCCTCAATGATGAGGGCTGATCACATCCAAAACACCAAAAGGCTTCTCATTGGACCACCCAAAACTGCTGTTGTTTCCTAGCAATTAAAACCTAGCTGCATAGTCATCCTCTTTGGAGCCAACTTGCAACTGGGCCTTGTGCTCTCGAGTTGCTGCATCTGGGGTTTAGGGTTTAGCGGTCCTAACACATGTAATTAAGCAGTAACAACATGCCTAAAACATAATCAAAATTGTATAGACCAAAAATGCAAAAATTGTTCCAAAAATAAACTGCTTCAATCTAAGAACTCAATGTGCTGAATTTGGGGATTATGCTTGGACAATCTTTTTCTTCATTGATTCTCATCCTTTACTATATTTTAGACTTGACCATGACAACCTCAAACTACACAACCACCATCTTTTATGCACATCCTTAGCTCCCAGCTAGGGATGTAGCTGAGCCGAGCTGGCTCGCGAGCCTTCGCGAGCCGGCTCGCATAAAGCTTGCCAAGCCGAGCTCATAACGAGCCCGAGCCAAGCCGAGCCAAGTCTGGATAGTTTTTCGAGTCGAGCTCGAGCTTGCAATTTTGGAGCTCGTAAGCTCGCCGAGCCTACACGAGCCAATTGCAAACGAGCCGAACGAACAAACGAGTTGACGAGCCGAGCAAACGAACCTCAATTAAGTACAAATTTATGTTTTTATAATAAGTATATAAAACGCGATTTTGAATCTAAAAACAAAAATTTTAAAGAAGTATAGTGAACTAAGGAGACAGGAACGAGCCGAGCTCAAGTTCGAGCTTTTGATGAGCCGAGCTTAGGCTCGAGCTTTTGACGAGCCGAGCTCGAGCTTGATTTTGCTGAGCTTGGCGAGCCACGAGCCAAGCTCGAGCTACAAACGATACTCACGAGCCGAGCTTCGAGCTTGGCAGGTTCGGGCTCGGCTCGACTCGAATACACCCCTAGTCCCAGCTAATCTTGTAGTACTCTGAATCAGTCTGGAGCTTTTGAAAACCCTGCAGAAATGGCTTGTCTCCATCACAGGAATTGTTGTCTTTGTCCTGTACTTGTTCTTGGTGGATTGAGCCAACTGAAGCTAATACTGCCTGGTCCTGAGTTGCCTCCAGCATCTCCTGTTCTTCCATGGCTCTCAGCTGACCCTGAACTACCCTAGGACTGAACTCCAGGTGAACTTTAGTGGCCTTAACTGAAGTTGGAGAAATAATTCCATTACATTGAGTTACATCACAAATGACCAAAGGGAAAGTGCTGGACAGTTGCATTTTCTTTTGTTTTCTTTTGCCTTCTTCGTGAGGAAGCGAATCTTAATATCTTATTTTTGCATTCTCTATCTCAACCACTTTCTTATACTCTTTTCTAGAGTGAAGGGGTCTTTAACTATGAAGGATCCTTTGATGAAATGCGATACCATTTATTCATTTTGGCATAAGCATCTCCAAATCCAGCTGAATAGGATTCAAAATTGAAAGAGTATGTGCTAGTAGTTAGAGATCTTTCTCGGGTTCAATTCGTAATAAGTTCTAGAACTATGATTGTACTGGAGTGTCATAGCCTTAATTGCTTTGGCATGTCACTATGCCCTACCAAATCAAGTTGACCGTTCCTCTCTGAAAGTTAATTGTCCTTCGTATGGCTTGGTTCTCTAAACTAATGAGATGTTGCACCCATTTTTTGCACTTGACATGCTCAGTGGTTGTCTTGGTAATCTATCAGTATTTTTCTGTTCAATTTATTTAGCAATTCATCCATGATATGCTGTTATGCATATGGCATTCCAGATTCCCTCTAGGCCTTGTTCTTTTTAACTTTTGTTTTTTGCTGATAAGATAAGTTCTTTTCATAATAACTTTAGAATAAGTTGAGCAAATAGGTTCATAAAAGGTACAGTAAGTTCAAAATAAGTTTAATGAACAAGTTCAACTTAAGTTCGGAAAAAGTTCAGCTACTATTTAGCAAATAAAGTCAATTGAACTTTCTTTATAAAATGTGGTATAAAGAAGATCTTCCTTTTATGAATTTGGTTTTGCCGATGACTTGTTGCTAGACTTGCTTCTATGAACAAGGTGTTCTATAAATTTACTTGAATGTCTAGATACATTCTTTATCAAACTGGTCTTCCTTTTTATAGCTTTTTCTTCCTTCCAATAAAACTGTTTTTAATTTATGGTCAAATGAAAATATGTCTACTCTATATTAAATCATTAAATTTTAATGCAACCATATATATAAGATGGTTTTAAATTATGTGTGCCTGATGTTAAAAAGTTGAATTTACAATGTTATGTTTGCCATGTGTAAGATATTAACTATCACATACTCATAAAGTTCTGAATAAATGAAGTTCAGCAAATAAGTTCACAATAAGTGTAGAATAAGTTCAGTCAAACTAAGTTAAAAAGAAAAGAGAATTAGTTTACTTTCTTGTGTTTTTAGATTTATCCTTTATATGCTTTTTGTAAGAAATTGATGATTGTCAAGACTCTAGTTGTAATACTTTGCTGTGTTGTCAGTGCTGATGACTTTTGTCT
This sequence comes from Talinum fruticosum, assembly GCA_021018815.1. NCBI lineage: Eukaryota > Viridiplantae > Streptophyta > Magnoliopsida > Caryophyllales > Talinaceae > Talinum > Talinum fruticosum. Next base: position 814,641 of record JAITYX010000121.1, on the reverse strand, counting down.
TGAGTTCTTGTTGTGTTCGAGATTTTTTTGCAGCAATTTCAACAGATTGCTCAAAACCTAATCCTGACTGGAAAACCAGAGTGTTGGGCGACCCCTTACCCAGATGATAAGTTATTTGTAATTTTTGTTTCATATGTAACTCTGGTTACCAAGATTTTAGCATATCTGTAGACTCTTATAACAAGCTTATATTATTATTTAATCATAAAGTTGTAGTTTCACTGTGCTGAATTCTTGGGTTTAAATTTAGGCCTTCAGAAATTTCTTGAAACCTCAAGTATTCTGTCAGCATCTCATTAAAAAAATTACTGAACATTGATAACAAATCTAATTCAAATCCCCTCCACAGTGAAGTTTAAAAATGCTTAGAGTTAAATGTATGCAATCTTGCACTTTCAGTTGTAAAGAAGAGCTGCTTCATGAGAATTTGCTGAAAAAATAGTTCCAAATCCTTATCAGTTCCTGAAACTCTGTTGTGTAAACTTCCTCTTCCAAAACATTTCAACAATTTTTCCTGCAGGAAAATAACAGTTTGCTAAGCATGTATGTGTACTTCTGTGAGGGTTTCAAAATAAAAGGAAATTAAGACATAAAGGGGTGTCCACATTTAGAAATTAGAAAAAGTCATGCACCCACAAAATCTACAGTACTGAAAATTTAAACTTAGAACATATCCAGATGCAGAGGTTTGCTGGGTGGGTCATTGGTCTCACATTGCAGATGCTCTCTTACTACAGTATATGAGCATAGTCATAAGGAATTAAGAATTCATTATTCCTTGGCTGCTCTGTCTAAGTTGCTGTTCATGGTACAAAGGAAGGTTTTCCCTTTCGCTTCTTTCAAGTGACTAGTTAGAAACACAAGAGATCACTTTTTTATGCTTCCCGATTCCTCTTACTAAGCAAATTACAAACTCTTTGAATGGATGGATGCTTTAAAGTCTCCTGAAATGTAATAATGATTTTTGGGTAGATGAAGAGGGTGGGGCTAAGCATGGTGCTGTTTTCATCTTGATTTTTGATAATATACTTGTGCTTTTTTCTTTGTTGAGGTCCCTGGCATTCAACTATAATAGAAATATATCAGTTTCAAGACTTCCATAAATGTTTTGCTGCAAGCAAATTTCTTCTTGTAATAATTCTCTGTACGTCATTCCACTCCTATATATAAATCATATCAAGTTGATGTTGGTACACAGGGTGTTAAGCAGGTGGAAGCTGGCTTCTAGTTATAAGCAAGGTCAGAGCCTGGCATTGGTTTAGCCATCCTCAACTTTAATAGAGATACATCAGTTTCAAGAGTTCAATAAATATATTTCTACAAGCAAATTTCATCTTGAAGTAGTAGTTCTTTTGCTCTTATATAGATTATATCATATCAAGTTGGTATTGGTACATGGCATGGTAACACTGGTGTCCAAATTTCCAGAAATTTCCATTGCTGTTCATATGTGAATCACCTTCCTAATGCAGGTGTGATGCTACTGAAAAGAGATAGGGTGCCTAAAAATGAAAATGTAAGAGTAATAAAAAGCTTTAAGAAGAGTTTAGAGCCTAGCAAGACTTTTGGGCCCCCAAATTTCTCAATGAACTGTTGAAAATTTATAAATCTATGAGGATTCCTACATTGTCTTTAAACAGTTTAAAAGACTGTTCCCCCCCCAAAAAAAAAAAAAAAAAACCCTTCCAAGAAGTCCGGAGGGGGGTTCCTCTATTCATCTCTTTTTATTGAGAAGTTGGGGTTGGGGAAAGTACAATTCCATGTTGTACAAGAAACAACGTTGTTTCTAACCAAGTAGGTGACAAAAGCAAATTCTTGGGTATTTTTTGATTTGGATTCTGCTGACCCACCTAAGGAAAAGTTATCCACTGGATATCTTCAAAGAAACAATTAATATTGAAGACAAGGTGAAGCTGCAGCAAATAACCTGTGAAGATTTTAAAAATGCAGAAAAAGCATAAGAAAAGAAATGTCTCTGAGAAAGGCTGCTATGGTAAAATTAAGGATGGCTGCACCAATCCCAGGCTCTGACCTTGATTAGAACTATAAGCTGGCTGCCACTAGCCTTACCACCGTATGTACCGATACCAACTTGATATTTAAGTGACACGAGATGAGTGCAGCAAACTTCAGCCACTATTATAATAGTCTTTATATATTTTGACTTTATAAAGTGAAAATAAGTACATCTTTTTGTCATGGAGGTTCATTCATTAGTGACTAGGGTTCAGAACTGATGTATGCGATGGTACCTATTTGACTATTTGTATGATCTACTGAGCAGGGGGAATAAAAGAATAAGGGGAGTGACCCATCAGAAAAACTAATTTCATCAACTCTTTGGAGCACTTAAAAGCAGTGATGGGGAGCAATCTGATTGATCATACCCTCTGACTGCAATTAAGACCTAGAAATGAAAAGAAAGTGTTTGTCTGTGTTTGATTCTGACATAACTTATACTGCCGCCTATATCTAAAGCCAGTTTGCTGTTTGGAGTTTGGACAGCCTGTGAAAGTCAAATGCTTAATTATATGCTCATCTGGTCAACTAATTCAGGATTGTCATTATTTTGTTCTTTTTTTTGCTAGCCAGTGAATGCAGCATGATGCGGCTTAGATGCTTGATCAATTCAAGCCATCCTAGCCTCTTTTTCCCTATGACCATTAGTGTTTATCATGTTTCTCTTTATAGGTTTCAGGTGGTGGCATATTTGCAGCAAATATGGTGGTTTGAGGTTGATGGAATCGTAAAGTTTCCTTTGCCTCCTGATATTTACACTCTCACATTCAGGCTGTACTTGGGGAAGTTCTCTAAGCGACTAGGACGACGGTTTACCAACTTTGAGCACACTCATGGGTGGGAGATAAAGCCTGTTCGATTTGAGTTCACCACTTCAGATGGTCAGCAAGCAACTTCTGAGTGCTGTTTGGATGATACCAAAGAAGACGAGATGGAAGGGAACCACAAGCGCGGGTATTGGGTAGAGTACAAGGTTGGCGAGTTTATCATCACTGATTCTGAATCTGCGCCGGAAATCAGATTCTCCATGAAGCAAATTGATTGCACCCATTCAAAAGGCGGGCTATGTGTAGATTCTGTGTCTATCATCCCCAATGTTCTGATAGAGCGAAGGAGAAGAATAGTTTCAAAGTAGCCACAGAATTACCAATGATCATGTTTAATACTCGCAAGTGGTTGAGGTTTTACTGCGTCACACTGCATATACTAGAATAATTCGGCCGACTCGAGAGGAGGGTGCTATATCGTTGGTTTTTTTATTTTTTATTTTTTGTTTGTAATCAGGTTAGGTAATGTCCTCTGGGTCCTGTAATTTCTCACTGTAGTTCATCTAGTTTGGCTTTGATTTATATACGCCAATTACAGATTATAGGGAAATGCATGTTTGTTTTGCACATATGTATGCTTCTGATGCTCGATGAATCATGTTACCCCTGTGCATTGACGTGCATTTTGGGCATGTAAATTATTGTTAGTATTAGTGCTATTACTATGTTAAACACTTCATTCTTTGTATATTAGGCGTCTGTTTATGAGCTAATTCCAGCCTGTACACATTACTCTGTAATGTGTTGATGGCATTCCTCACGTATCAAAAGTAGACGGTGCTGGTTAATTGCTATGTCATCACAGCACTACTGTTGTACTGTCGTGCCATGTTTCAAAAAGGGTGGGTCTATGACGCATTATGCCTGCAAAAAAAGACCTGAGCCAGATTGTTAAAATGTTAATGAGGGTCCATCTTCGCGTCTAAAAAGCAGATTTGTCGTGTTATGAACATGACCAGGTGGTGGTAAGGGAGATGATAGTGCCCAAACTCACGTGAGAGGGCTTTTGATGAGAACAAATATGGTTAAGCTTAAGGAGGACTCGGGAGAGACCGAAGATGGAGAAGGAGAAGGGTTGACGAGGGCAAGACGAGCAAGAGAGGCCGTTAAGGCATAATTGGTGGTGACATTGATGGAAGAGACGATAGAAAGATAAAGGATCACGTGAAGACATCATAGAAAAGGAGGCTTTTTATATGGACTCGTTGAAATATATTGCATTAATTTTTTCAACCTTGAATTGTTATACGGACAAAGTAATAATCAAATGAAAATTGCTATTATATATTTATTTACAGTAATTTTTAATATTAAAACTAGTAGTTTTATCTCCATGCCATGCACACAAAAATAGTCTATTTCTTCTAATTGTGATAATTATATGTAAATTGTTTTATTAAACTATATTTTAAATTTGTATCCACAAACATGTCACCAACAAAAGAAAAATACCTAAATATAGGTTTTGTTTCTAGAGAAACTCTAGATGAAGTAGGATAGAGATACTGGGCTTATTGTCAACGAGCCATACGTTGGTCTTCACCTTGGTCATCGAGCCACAATCCCTGCAGAAAGGCTCGGACCCTAGAGTATGTCAGGGTCAAACACCTATGATAAAGTCAATACCAAAATGGGAAGGTGCTTGGAATAATGTTTTATTGACAATCCTAGAGAATTATACAAGAATAGTGTGCAATTCTCTTAACTCCTTCCTACTCCTAAGTGTTATGGAACTCACATTTTAATTTAGATATTGCAAAAGTGGGAAGATAATCAATGTTGCATTTGAGCTTGTAGGTTACTAAACAAGTTTGTTTCTCAACTATTTGGACGGCTGATCAAGAGCAACCCTAGGTCATTTGTGACCTAGGTCTCTCCCTATAAATAGAGGGCCTTGGCTCTCATTTCAAAGGACAACTTCTCCTATGTGTTATGTCTGTAGAAAGCTAACCAGAGCATACATCCACTAACATTACTCTGCTGAAAAATTACCTCAAACACTCCTCTTTTTAAACAACGCCGTTAAATTTGTGCAAAGAGGTAAAGAATATTCAATTATTCCAACTCTGGGCATTTATTCAACCGATCTTTCCTACCCCTACAAACTCACCTTTTTTAGATTCATAAAAACAAGCCTTTTCCTTGGACTTGACGCCGCTGCATCAAGAGATCCGGTGCAAAGATCCGGATCAGCGAGTGGGACATCCTAAGGGCAACCGATCAACCTTCGAACGATTATTTAATTTATGTTTTTTATCGCTTTCGTACTATGGATCAAAGGGATGTAATCGCATTTTAATTCCTACCCACCCGATGTAATCTTTTAGTTTTTCGCTTTTCTTTTCCTTTTCGCTTTATTGGTTTCTTTACCGCTTTCTTTACTCGCTTTCTTTATCACTTTCCTTTAATTATGTTTGGTTGCTTTTATTTTTCATTCAACATGTTGAGTGTTTGAGTTTAGCACATTCTTTTAGTATACTCGCTCAGATTAGTAATGGTCATCTTTGAACGGGCGGAACGGAAGGGTTTTTCCTACGTTTCGTACCCTCGCCCCGAATTCGATTTTCGGTTCTAAGACCGATGGAGTCACTTTTAGCCTTTTTTGGTCTTAATTTTCCCATACTAAGATTGGAACAAAAAAATTTTATTTTTATTTTTGTTAGTTTTTCTTCCCTAAAACCGATTGGCTACTTCCCTTTTTACTTTATTTCTATTAAAAATGCATCTTGGTTATTTTCTTATTGCGAGGTTAAAAAATGAGATTTGGATCTCGCTAGCCAGTCGGAGGCCAAGGCCGATCTGTTTCGGCCAAGGCCCGTGTCCGGCGCCGGTGACCGCCGAGTGCGGGGTGGCAAGTGGTCGAGGCTTGGGTCCGGACCATTGTCTTCACATAGGCCTGGCCTTAAAGCCTCACGATAGAACCCTAATTTCTAACATTTTTTCTATTCTACAATTAAGAAATAATATGTCGAGAATTCTAAAAATAATTTTTAAAATAAAATAATTAATAAAACCGTCATTCAAATATGATTTAACTCTTTAACTTGGTTTAATAAAATTCAGAACTCTCTACGGAGATTAATCCCCACATTCAAAAGTAATTTCCAAAGCCCTAAAATCATTCTAGCAAACTTTTACACGCCAATCATTTGTGGGGAAGCTCAATCCAATTCCGTTGTGGTTCCTACGAGTGGCGACTCCACTAGGGATTGATTTTTTATTAAGAGGGCGATACTTGAAAATTTGAGTAGTATATTTTAAAAAACATGTTTGCATTAGGCATTTTGCATTTAGCAACCTTTGAACATAGTTTATTACTATTTTGGACCGCAAGAAAAATTTATTTTACCCCTGTTTAAACCTTACGGTAAGAGGCTCTCACTGAATCTCGGGAGGGCCCAATTAAGCTTGATTGTCAACGAAACAGTATCTCTTCCCTCGTAGCACGCTCTTGGGTCAAATCGCTTGGTTCACCGAGAGGCACCGAGGATTTTGGACTTTTCTCTTGCCGTGCCCCACACGGAAGATCAAATCCTCGGACTATGAGTCACCATGTATCCTACCGTGTCTAAACCTCTTTTGACCATAGACCCTTTGACTATTAGGTTGTCCCTTGACTTTATTTGCATGCTTGAATGAGTGTATTTGTTTTATATTTAATCTTTGACTTGTGAGCCTTCAGGAATAGGTGAGGAGTACTAATTAGCCCCTGCATGGGTATAAATAAAATTCTTAAAATTTTTTTCCCTAAGAGTCGGTCCATTACGTACATATTAGTCAAAAGTCAAAATACCTTTTTCCTATTAGGGTTAGTCCACTACTTGCATTTCCGAGTCATACCAAAATTCTTTCTTTAAGCGGTCTAAGTAGTCACCACCAGTCAGTCCGGAAGAGTCCTACCAAGGTCCCCTCTATCTTTTGGTCGGTTAGTTTGTCTGTTTTGACTTTCTTTCTTTTATTTGACATCCTCCTTTTGCACTTTACATTTCATATAGCCAAATTAAAATTTATCTTATATTAGGCGAGTTCGCATTTCATTTAGCCAAATTAAAATCCATCTCATATTAGTTGAGTCCGCATTTCATACAACCAAATTAAAATTCATCCTATATTAGGTGAGTCCGGATTTCATTTATCCAAATTAAAATTCATCTTATATTAGGTGAGTTAGCATTTCATTTAGCCAAATTAAAAATCATCTCATATTAGGTGAGTCCGCATTTCATTTAGTCAAATTAAAAATCATCTCAAATTAGGTGAGTCCGCATTTCATATAGAAAAATTAAATTCATCCCAAATTAGGTGCGTCTGTTTTTGCATTTTCATTTAGCCAAAACAAATCAATTCCAAATATAGGGTAATGTATTATCATAGCCGCATCTTTCATTAGGGATCGGTTATGCATTAGTCAAATCATAAAATCATCCCATATTAGGTCATTGATCATCGCATACAGTTCATTATTTATGTGCATCCAATTAAAAGCACTCTTAGTCTCTTCGGGTCTTGCGCTTATGTCCCTTCCTCCCAAAAAGGGTCTTCTTTCACATGTTCCTAAACCTCATCCTTTGGGCGGCACAGTAGGGAAGTCTACCGCAATTGAGTACCATCCGAATCCAAGCTCCAAAAGATTAGAATGCCTCATTGAGGACTCGGCACATCTTCTCCTCGTTTTACATTACGTTTTACTCCATGGTCTACCCCGGTGCGACAAGTTTCGGTGCACGAGTACACCGGTCCAATCTATTCTCCATCGTAAGACGAGTACCTAGAAAGAGTTCCCTTCCAATGGATTTAACCCTACCAGCGTAGTCACCTATTCTCACTTTGCTTAATGAGAACCTAGCTAGAGTGGAAACTAGGATGAATGATCAAGATGAGAAGATAGTATTTATATCGAGGGATCTTATGACTATTACAAAAGCTATTGAGGACAAGAAGAGAGATGAGGAAGCTGAACGTTTTAGAAAAGGACAGAGATTAGGTCCTCCACCTCCACCTAGTTTATCTCCTCCAAACAGATCCTAAGCATGAATCTCCTAAGCATGAATCCAAGCCTCAACTATAACGCCGCCACCCACCATTACCTAATAATCCCCGACTTAGAGAATATTATGTATGGCCGTAGCGGAATATGACGATCGGAGATGTTACCGCCGTCCTAAGAATAGGACCAGGCTAAGTAGATGAAATGAAACCGAAATACAATTTGCATATCTAAGTGTTACATGTAGGTTGGGTCCTTATGATGGTAACTACTTACAGCCCAAGTGGTTAAGGCACACATAGTGTTTAAACGGGACCCAAAGTATAACTTTGAGGCTTGCTTGCATATATTTCAGAACAATCTCGTATGCTTCTTTAATGTGATAACTTACACAACCTCCAATGATCTTCAAAATTAGTCTCAAGCCTCGATTGAGATGAAATCACTCGTGAGCGTCTATACCCATCGGAACCACAAATGCAACACGTCCAACTATATTTTGCCTTCGTCGATTTTGGTAGGTAATGGACTTCTCAGCAATGCTTTTCCTAAAACAAAAACAGTAAAATATTTCGAAAAATGAGTCGAAACTCAGCACGAACATTCCTGCACAGTCAAATTGCTTTGAAAACATTTTAATTGAGCACGCGCATTTCAATTCATTTTAGTTTGAAATCGGGGGAGAGAATATGAGTAAAACTTGCTCGCCGGTTATTATCCGAAAGTGGAACCCCTTGATAATTGATACGATCTTTGAATAAGGTGCACACCTCCCGGGCCAACCGAGAACCCGAGTTGAAGCCGCGCGGTGGAATTAAAGGGCATAAGCCCCGATAATTGATAATTGAGCGGGGACCACTTAATTAGGTGGCAAAACTTGGCTTGCAAATGATTCATTATTAGTTATTTATTGTAAGAAATGTTGAGATTTGCTTGAAATGTGTGAATTTTCGAAGGGTACGAGCAATGAACGTACTCGAATTGAGAATATTTGTTTCTCCCCTTTTATAAAAATTCAAGTTACTAGCTAATCGGCAATGTAAGTGGCCCGAGTTTTGTTTCAAATAGATTTTTGTTGTTAATAATGTATCTCTTAAGTTTTAATAATTGAATTTGTATAAGCATTGGCAATTCATTTCATTTCTTATACTTATACGAGAATCGATTAAACTAACGTTTGTATTACTCAACTTTATTGCGTTAATTCGGTTTCAAATATTGAATACAATACATACTAACTAAAGAAGTTGATTAGGCTAATTAGATACTCAATGATTTTGATGTAATTCAATTTGTTAGTTGACTTGGATTGAAAATGGTGTATATATATATATATATATACCTAAACAAACACTTATTTCTAATTTATTCCTTACTTCTCCCTTCCCTGCATTCAAAACCCATAGTTAAGTAATTAATTAATCCGTCAAATGCCTTTCCATAGGAAGGTTTCACAATTTGCCGAATTGCCCAAAATTCATACGTACACCATTTTAAGGTGATGAGCATTATTCCTTCAACAAATTCACATTCACAACCACAATTAGGTATACTTAAAGCTCAAATTTTTCTCACACTTCTACACTTACACATTATTTAATTTCAATCTCTACATACACATTCCCATTCGTTTGCTCAATATAACCCTTTCCAAAATATAACAAATCCATCAATTTACTCAATTCTATAATAAAACATCTCCAATCTCATTCACTAATTTATAATTTCCCAAAAGAAATCACATTCATTCACATTCATACAATAAATTCATCAAAATACCAAACCGCAACCATCCACACCAATTCGGATTTTCCCAAATTAATCTTTAAATTCACTCCACAAACATATTTCTAAATCAGATGATTCAATTTCACAACTACCATAACCGAGTAAATAGCAAAGTGTAATAATCTAGGGTTTGGGGTTTTACCTTCAAGTATAAATAGACCTGGCAAAACCGACCCGAACCGAATGGGTCAACTCAAACGATCCGAAACCCAAACCGAACCGACATCCGAAACAGCTTGAACCGATTTTGACCCGAAAATCGAAATGAACCGACTCGAACCGAACCGACCCGAAATCTAATGAACCCGATTCCGACCCAAACTAAAATGACCCGAACCGAAACCGAACCGAGCCGAAAATGACCCGAACCGAATCGGACCCGAATCGATTTAACCCAAATAAAAGTGACCCAACCCACTTTTTTTTTGAGGATGGACTTTTGTGCCTATAGTGGCATAATTTTGAATCGATTTTGACCCAAAAATTGACCCGATTACGACGCGATCCGAAAATTAACCCCGAATTGAACCCGAACGAGATTGACCCGAAGTTGAACCGAGCCGAAGTTGACCCGAACCGAAACCAAACCGGATCCGAACGAGATCGACTCGAAGTTTACCCGAACCGAAGTTGACTCGAACTCGAAACCGAACCGGACCCGAACAAGATCGATCCGAGTTAACCCGAACCGTACTAACCCGAACCGAACCCTAACCGAATGACCCGATTGCCGGTATAAGTATAAAGAGAGGAAGTCGGGAGGAGAGGCAGAGGAGGTGGTGAGTGGCGGCTGCACCGGCCGACCACCGGGTAGGGGCGGCGACTAGCTCCGGCGGCCGCCGCGGTGGGTGGTTTGTCTGCTAAGTGGCCGCGGCAGGGGAACTAGGAAACAGAGGAGCCGAGCCACGCTGGGAAAGAGAGGGGGAGAGCAAAATGCCAAAGAGAGGGGGTCAAGGATGGCCGGCGCCGGTCTCGTCGCCCGGCGTCGGTTGTGCCGACGATGGTGACGACGGTGAGGCTGGGCGACGACAGCGAGGGGGAGAAGCGGGGATAGCACAGCGGGAAACCGAAATGAGGGAAATGGAAATTGAAGCTTTGCTCGATTATTTCTATCTCTCACTTTATTCTCTTTTTTTTTTAACATTTCCGGATAAATCCATTTCTGGATTTTTCTTTCAAAAAATATGATTTATTTATTTTAATGTTATCTTTTTTTTTAATTTTGTTTTCTTTTATTGTTACTTGTTACTTTTTAATTTTATTTTAATAGTGATGTTTTGCTTGAAATATAATATTAACGACCTTAGCTGCATGTAAATTTTTAAATTTTCTCTTTTAAACATATACGTAAATTATAATCATTATTATGAAATTTTTATTAGGGCCACTTCGTCGCCTTAGCCGCATAACACATGTATAAGAATAATGTAAATATAAAATATCGAATTGAAATGCACGCGCTCAATTATATAAATCTTGTAATTAGTAAGATAAATAATGTGATTTAGGGTTGGGTTGTTACACAACTTGATCCACGTGTAGATAAGATTGAATAGATGTTAAGGGAGTCATCCATGTTCAGTAATTATTATTTTGATCATAAGGGATTCACTTTAATCCCTAAGGGTAAACTAGCTCAAAAGTTTACCATGCCGGATATCAAGTTTAAAGGTTCCGAGAATCCCCACCATCATGTTCGCAACTTCTTAGGAGCAATAACTCTTAAGAACATTGTAAAAGACACTTACCACATCATCTTCCTCTCGGACTTTTGACACCGATGTAAGGAAGTGGTACAACATGGTTAACCCATGCAATGTTGCCAACCTGGACGAATTTGTGCAAAGAATTCCTACACCAACATTCTTATAACACTAATCCGCCCGTCACCATAAGAGATTTGGAATTAATCAAACAAGGTGAGAAGGAGAACTTCACAGACTTCCTCACTAGATGGAGAGCAAAGGCGGCCCACATGGTAGACCGACCCTCCGAGAAGGATCAAGTCAGGATCATCGTGAAAAACCTTAAGCCCAATTACAATCAGCATCTCAAATTCTTACCCATGATGAACTTTTCAACCCTTAGAGATGCCTGGTATGCTCGATAGAAGAAGAACTATCTACCACAACCAAAGAGGTAATTATCAATCCAAAGATAAGAAAACCTCCAATACAGGTAATGCTAGAAGGGAAAGATAGAATTGCCACTCATTAGAGTAGAATCGAAACTGCGAAACAGCTTTAAAAATTGGGACACGGGAAAATTTTGTAAATACCATCATGCATGAGGACATGACATCGAATAGTGTTGGACATTAAAGAACAAACTAGAAAAGCATGTTACGAAATGACCAACTCCCTTTACGTAAGGCTGCCCAAAACCAAGTAACAACAAAAATCCTTTCAACGACAACTTAGCTATTTTCACCGAACCCACTTCAGGTTAGTGGGACCCGTCTATTTTCATCCAAGATATTGATGAGTCTAAACCACGTTTTGGCTTGCCTCTTTTAGATTTTGAAGTCCATGGGCTGTGCATAAGTGACAATAATGACGACAACTTCTAAGGCACACCACGCTTAGAAGAGGAAGACTTTTGGGGAGAAACTAAAAGTCTAGTAGTCTAATTCCTTACCGGATCCGGACCACATAATGCACCCCTAGGTCCACAACAGACTCATAAAACCCAAAAAAGCATGAAGCTATAAAAGAAGAAGACCCCATCCCGAAACAACTTCGAAGTTAAAAGTTGACATCTCGATTTGGCAACTAATATCCGCTTCCCGAAACATTAATAATGGTTTGATTGGCGCACTTAGCAAGATTGAGGTCTCTCCCGAAACCACACTAGAGGAAGTGATTAATAGTGGGGATGTAACCATTACCTTTGATTAAAAGGATCTCTGGGAAGAAGGCATTGCACACAACAATGCCCTCTACTTTAACTATAACTTGTATTAACAAGTTCATTCCCTTAACCTTGGCGGATAACGGATCAACAGTGAATGTTTTTCCCTGGAGAACAGCCAAAAATTTAGGAATTAGAGAGCAACAACTCTCTAAACATACTGTCTATCTTCGAGCTTACGATAATTCTAAGAGAACAATCCTCGGAACAGTGACCTTGCCAATTAATATAAGGCCAGTAGAAAGGAACATTGAATTCCAAGTCCTAGATATCCTAGATACCTTCAATTTACTCTTAGGACACCCTTGGTTGCATGATCATCGAGCATTGTCGTCCGGACCGCATCGAAAGTTAAAATGATCATTAAAGGTCAAGTTGTAATCGTCAACGGGGATAGTCTTTGTGCAACTATCACTTCTAAGGAATCTGTGGTTGAGCTGAGCACGATGGCAATGACGAGGAACTGTATGGATTTGAGACTATCACTTCCTTAAAAGGATGAAGCACCTCTTAAGTTCAATCCTTACGGCAACCCTAGCTTCCATTCAATGCTTAGGAAGAAGGGTACTTTCCTGGTCTTGCTGCAGCCGAAGGGCATAGCACCCTATTTTTCCACCCCTTGAACCCACTAGCAACTACAACTTTGGGCTAGGCTATCAACCTACTGCTAAGGAAATAGCCCAAGCCAAGTGAGAAATTAGGACTAAGAGGACCTCACCTCACACAATCCGCTCTATCAAGCCGTTTCCCTATACTCTAAATAGGCAGTTCTTAAAGGAAGGAGATGACTTTCCTTATTATGGTTTTCCTAAAACCTACTACATCAAGGAGAAAGGCATCCCGGTACCCGATTTGGAGATTTTCAGTGACTACTATATATTGGAGAAGGAGGCACACTACCTCCTCTAAGAGGGATAGTCCACACTAGATTGGACCAAACTGGATGGGAATACTCTTTTCGGTCTTCTATTCGGACAAGAAAAGAGCTTTGAGGGGAATTTGGTCTCGGTATTGTCATGAGCCATGTCGCACCCGCAGCTCGATCCGACTAAGTTCATCACCGACATTGATAATAAAGGCTCCAAGAGTATCACTTGGATTGTCACTAAGGAGGGCCAATAATTCGCCATCGCCTAGGAGCGCATCCCCTTCCCGAGTCTAGTGCTAGGGCTTTTAATTCTTCTTCTATTGTTCCTTTTCCTAATTTTTGTTTCCAATTTTGAGCCTCGATGTACTCATTTCTTCTTTCAATAAAGTGAATCTTTCTTCTTACTCTTTGCCTCCTCTTGCTTTCAATTGTTTTGCCTCTAATAATGAACAAGAAATCTCCAAATAACTAATAAAAGTCGTGGAAGATCATGAAAATTGCTCACCCATAATAGAGGAAACAATAATAATTAATCGAGAATTAGTGGATCAACCTTTGGAGGCCAAGATTAGAAAAATGGTGGATCCAGAAGAGTAGAAGCAATTCACTTCATTCCTCATAGAATTCATAGATGTCTTTGCATGGTCTTACAAAGACATGCTGAGGATAGATCCAAGTATAGCGGAACACAAAATTTCATTTTATGAAGACACTAATCCTATTAAGTAGAAACCGAGAAGGATGAAACCTGTGTGGGCATTAAAGATTAAGGAAGAAGTCCAAAAGCGATTAGAGGCTGGGTTTATCAAGGTAGTTCAATATCCTAAGTGCGTAGCAAATATAGTGCCTGGTTCTAAAGAAGGATGACAGAGTCCGCATGTACGTCGACTTTAGAGATCTATATAAGGCAAGTCTAAAGGACGATTTCCCGCTGCCCTATTTCGACATCCTTGTAGATAACACAATGGGTTATGCTTTGCTTTCGTTCATGGATGGTTACGCTGGATACAATCAAGTGAAGATGGTCTGTCGAGGACATGGAAAAGATGACCTTCATCACTCAGTGAGGGACGTACTATTACGTGGTGATGCCATTTGGGCTCAAGAATGTTGGCACCACATACCGGAGGATGGCTACAACACTACTTGCATGACATGATTCACAAAGAAATCGAATTCTATGTGGATGACATGATCATAAAGTTTAAAGATATGGCAGGGAACCTAATCAGCCTAAGAAAATTCTTCCGGAGACTTAGAAAATACAATATGCGCCTTAATCCTCAAAAGTGTGCCTTTTAAGTAACCTCGAGTAAACTGTTAGGCTATGCTATTAGTCTTAGAGGAATTGAAGTAGATCCATCCAAGATCAAACCCATTCAAGAGATCCCGTCGCCAAATACGGAGAAGGAAATAAGGGGTTTTCTAGAAAGTTTACGAGTACATCGGTTGTTTCATATCAAAACCGACTATGGTCTCGTGAATCCATTTTTAAGAAATTGAAGAAGGGATCTCGAGCCCATTTGGGATACTGAATGCCAACAAGCATTCAAGAAGGTTAAGGAATATCTAGCTAATCCCCCAATGCTAGTTCCGCCTAAAACCTTTACTACGTACCTCACCATAACAGAGACAACTATGGGAGCCATGCTAACACAACAAGACGGGAAAGAAGAGCATGCGATCTATTATCTAAGCAAGAAATTCTTAAATTATAAGACTATATATACTACATTAGAGAAGACTAAAGACTCAAACTCGAAACTAGATCATTCCGAGTACTACCAAAGACTCGGTACAAACCTCATTCTCCTTAATTTTTGATTACAAGTCATTTTGAGTACCATAGAAACTTCGTTTAAGTTTTCATTCGATTCCGACCGATTAAGAACATACACTCTTGTCTATCTTCTCACATTAATGTTTCAGAGTTACTCGGACACCACTCGGACTTATCGCATGTTCAAATAATCTCTCTAACACCTCTTATTTGAATTCTAACCGCATATCTTGAAGTAAAGTGAATTACGACGTTAATTCATATTTCTAAGTCAGCATGTTTGTTTGAGAATTATTTGTCCGGATCAAGTACGCATACTCGATGTTTTCACTTTTATAATTTGATCTTTCTTAGGACTGACTCTAATGGAATTTGAATATAATGAATATTAGACTCGAAAATTACACTCTTCTAGGCCAAAGATAATTATGCACTTAATTATCTTAATTAAATTATTATATGTGCCTAATCTTGGACCAAAGTATTCTATACTTTGTGAACCAAAATGATTTACTTTTGTAGGTTATCCAAGTGAGGTTATCTTATTTTTGAATTACAAAAGTAATCGGCTTCCAGCTGTCAATCATCGCCAGACAAGGCTTTTCTACTTCTAAACAAGGCTCGGATGTTTTGTCGGGGTTGTCTGTTTCCAAAAGTGGAAAACTTCAACGCTAAACTCAACGGTCCCTTACTTTTTAGACATCACCAGCTGATTGGAGCACCTTGAGAAGCCAAGAGCCGTTACATAACGTTCACATCTCAACGGATCTTTTTGAGCGACTCAAAAAAACCATTACAATGGTTACAAAGAACTTCGTTCGAAGTTAGTCACAACGGCTAATCTGCTTGGTCATCTATAAATAGAAGCCATATCTCAAGATTAGAAGATTGTTAGAACTATTGTCGAAACACATTACTTAAGCAAAAGTCATTGTATTCATACTCAATCTTCTATTTACAACTCCAAGCATATAATTCATACTTTCGAGTTGTAAAATCTTGTAATCAGTTACATACTAATTCTTACTTTCTAAGTAAGGTCCTTTGACTGAGCTATAAGGGTTAACTCAGCTCGCTTGTCCCTAGCTATAAAGGTTACCTCGGTTAGAAAGTACTAGATCGGATAAGGGAATTTATGAGTCTAGGAAAACTCGTAAGGAATTGTTTAAGGGAGCAGTTTTGGTTGAGTCGATCTGCTGAATTTTGTGGATTCAAAATAGTGGATTTGACTTGATGCATGGACTAGCACTGTCTCGTGGTTTTTTGCCCTGGGAGGGTTTCCACGTATATATGTGCTTACACTTTTTGAGTCCAATCTAGACTCGGATTGTCTTGATTACTCTTTTCAAGATTAAATCTTCCAAGTTTATTAAAATTTCCTCATCACCCTATTCACCCCTCTAGGGTGACTAAGACTCTCCAAGAGCACATCTTCAAAGACATCATTAGCATTAGTCCGGGGTACCAAGAAACTCGGACACTACATGTTAGCCCACACGGTACATGTAGTAGCACCTATAGATCCCATTAAGTATATACTTGAGCAACCAACCATCAGCAGTAAGATAGCAAGATGGACTATCATGCTGCCAAAATTCAAACTCAAGTATGTCCCTCAAAAGCGATAAAAGGAAGGGTAGTGTCAAAATTCTTAGCTGATCTTCCTATAACTAAATCACTAACCGAACAACTTAACTTCCCGGATGAAGATATTTTACAAGCAGAGGTAGACATTTGGACAATGTACTTCAACGACGCTTCCAATCGAAGTGCTTTGGAGTATGGATTCTTCTAGTCTTACCGGAGAGAGCACATACTCCCATCTCGGTTAAATTGGACTTCGAGGTTACCAAAAATGCCGCAGAGTACAAAGCTTGCAATACGACCCCTTGTTCAACCATGAAATGACACTTTTCAAAATTAAGTACCCAATTAGTTTCAATGCAACACCTAAGTACTAAAGTAAGATGATGTAAACTCATCAAATGAATCACCATGGACAAGTAAAATCATCCATGAAAACTTCCATAATTTTGGTGATAAACTCGGAAAAGATACCGATCATACATCTTTGAAATGTAGCAAGAGCATTACATAAACTAAAAGGCATTCTCCTAAAAGCATAAGTGCCAAAAGGACATGTAAAAGTGGTCTTTTCCCGATCTTCAGGAGCTATAGGGACTTGAATATACCCTAAATACCCATCTAGAAAACAATAATGTGTTTTCGTAGCTAATCTTTCTAACATTTGGTCCATGAAAGGCAAGGGAAAATGATCTTTCTTTGTGGCTTTGTTCAATTTTCTATAGTCAATACACACTCTCTAGCCACTTTGGACTCTGGTAGGGACTAGTTCACCTTTCTTATTTTGTAATACTGTTGTACCCCCATTTTTAGGAACTACATGAATTGAACTAAGCCATTCGGAATTAGCTATGGGGTAGATCACTCCAGCATCTATCCACTTAAGAATTTCTTTTGCACTACCTCTATCATAGGTGGGTTTAGTCTCCGTTGAGGGTCTCTCTTAGGCTTAACCTCTAATTCTAATGTGATTTTATGTGAACACAATGTTGGGCTGAGCCCTTTCAGGTCTGCTAAAGTCCACCCTAATGCTTCACTATGTTCTCTAAGCACCTTAATAAGCTTATCTTCTTGTTCAAGTGTTAGTGCATTAGAAATTATAACAGGTAAAGTCTCATTATCTCCTAAATAAGCATATTTTAAATTTTCAGGCAATGGTTTCAAATCTAATTTAGGGGTGAAACACGAGAGGATAGCAACTTTTCATGATTGGCAACTCTATCATACTAGGTCTTTCCCTTACTTGCAACTCGTAACAAAGACTCTATGCTATCCACTAGTCCTGAGTTAACATGATAGGGTATAGCATGAAATACAAAATGATCCAACCCTTTGGTAATCATAGTTAACAATTCATCTTCTTGAGACAAATCATAAACATCTTGGGACAATTCATCAATTGTATCAAGTGCACAAACACAATTCACATCCGCAGGAAATCTCAGGGCATCAAAAATATTGAACTTAATAACATCATCATCAAATTCCATAGTCAATGTTCCCCTATGCATATCTATTTTTGTCCTAGATGTTTTAAGAAATGGTCTACTAGGCAAAATAGGAATGTAGTGGCATGCATTACCCATGTCCAATACATAAAAATCAGCAGGAAAAATAAGCTCATTGACTTGGACTAAGACATCCTCTAAGACTCCATCCGGATAAGTACTACTTCTATCACCCAACCGAATTACTACCCCAGTTTTCTTCAACTCTCCCAAATTCAGTTTACCATAAACAGACCGAGGCATCACGTTAATGGAAGCACCTAAATCAAGCATGGCTCTATCAAAGTATAGGTTTCCAATCTTACAAGGGACAGAGAACACACCTAGGTCCTTACATTTAGGAGGGAGCTTCTTTTGAAAAACAGCAGATGCATTCGCCCCCACACTTATCTTCTCATTTCCTTTTAATTTTCTTTTAGAAGTACAAAGCTCCTTAAGAAATTTAGCATAACGAGGAACTTGTTTAATGGCATCTAGGAGAGGAATGTTGATCTCTACCTTCCTAAATGTTTCTAAAATTTCTTGGTTTGCCTCATCTATTTTAGGAGTTATGCTTCTCAGTCTACTAGGGAAATGTGGGATAGGTTTGTAATGACCTTTCTTATTGTCACTTATCTCTTTAGCATTAGAGTTGTTATCCTTCTTTAAGTCAGGTTCGATTCCTTGACCTCTAGTTCAGGTTCTACCTCTCTGTTATTTTAGTTTCATTAAGTTCCTTTCCACTCCTTAGTCTTATGGCACTCACATTTTCCTTGGGATTCTAGAAGGGTTGAGATGGTAATCTATTTTGCAATTGGGCTCGCGAGTTACCGAACATTGTATCTCATTGCGGCTTGTCTCTGTTGAACCTCGCTTAATACTTATTTCTAAACTTTGGAACCTAAGGTCGGATTCCTTCTTTTGGTCATCCATTTTCTTAATCATTTGCTCTAAAAGGAAGTTCGTTTTATCTTGAGCAGATGGTTGACGCTGGGTTTGATCAAAACCAGGGGGTTGTTTCTAGGTCCATACCTAAGGTTAGGATGATCCCTCCATCGTTCATTGTAGGTGTTTGAAAATGGATCGTACTTTCTTTGATCTTGATTAGGAAAAATAGCATTTACTTCCCCCTTGTAATGTAGGGCATGTATCAGTAGGATGCCCTTCCAAATAGCAAATTCCACACACTATCGCCTTTTGAACTCCTCCAAGTGACGAGTTTGTTCAACATAGCAGTGATATGAGTCCATTGATTTTCTAATGATGTACTTGAATTGAGCTCATTAACCTTCCTAAATTGGATATCCCTAGTTCCAAATTGTTGAGTATTTTGGGAAATATTATTAAATAATTCTCTAGCTTGAGCTGGAGTCTTATTAACCAAAGCCCCCTCACTAGCAAGCATCTACCATATTTCTATCAATTGACATTAGCCCTTCATAAAAACATTGAATCGAGTAATTGTTCGGAAATTTGATGTTGGGGACAACTAGCACATAATTTATTAAAACGTTCCCAATATTCATAAAAAGTCACTCCAAGTCATCTCTTTAATGCCACAAATTTCTTTTCTAATGGATACAATCCTAGATGTAGGAAAGAATTTTTCTAAGGATGCTTTATGAACTTGGGTCCATGTAGAGAATGTTGCAGGGGGTATGTAATACAACCAATCTTTAGCCTTATCCTCGAAGTGAAAAGGGAAAGGCTCTTAACTTAATTTGATCTTGTGTGATTCCCTCAGGTTGCATGGTAGAGCAAGTAATAATGAATTCATTAATATGACAATGTGGGTCCTCACCAGGTAATCCATGAAACTTAGGCAGTAAGTTCGTAAATCCAGAATTCAATTTAAGAGGTTGGTCTAAAATAGGATATGATATAGACAAAGGTTGTGTTTCTAAATTAGGTGCAGCAAGCTCACGTAAAGTAGCCATTTCAAAGTTTATAAAATCAACCTCAATTTTGCTTCCAAAATTTTCAGATTGTAGAGATTTGATGTCGTTCTCAAATCTTTCCGTCTTGTGCTCTTCCAACTCTCTCGATCATATGACCACTCCGCAATTGCATAAACTAAACTGTAATCAATTAAAATGCATAAGTTCGGAAATATATATAAATAGTTAATTAGATTAGATTGAAAGAAAACTAAGATTTTTTTGTCTTTTCCCAAGCAATGGCGCCAAAATTTGTTAAGCTTGTCGTACAGCTACAAATTAAACCACTACTTAGGCTTTTATAATTAACAATATAGTATAGGAAAGTAGGGATCGAATCCACGAGGAAAGATAATGTAAAAATCAAGCTTTCAATCTAATTAAACTTACCACTCTAGTTAATTTGTTTAACTTTGTAGAACTCAAACAAGTTAAATTAAACTACTAAATTACTAAATTTAATTCTGAGAAAGACTTCTGAGATTATGCAACTTTATTCTGATAATCTAAATATGACTAAACTATCGTAATTAATTCTGGAAAATTCAAAACATAAAATCAAATAAAAACTTAAACAGAAAATTAAAACATAGAATAACTAAGAATTTAATAACTAAAATTAACAGAAAATTGTCTAACAATATAAATAAATAACCTAGACAGAATATAAAATTTATAATAACCCAGAAGTACTTTTTTAATATTTTATTAGAATAATTGAAACATAAAACACGAGCAGAAAATAAACAAATTCTAAAACAGAAAATTAAATAAGTAAAATTCTGCACTAAATTAATTAGGAAAATAAATACTAAAATTATCTAGTATAATAACACTAATTTTCTAGACCTAAACAGACCCTAAAATATAAAAATAAAATTTAAAACTGAATTTACGAAATTATTTAACTAAAAACCTGTAGTAATTAAATTCAAGAATTAAATCTGAAAAATTATCAAATTAATTCCAAAAATTCTAAATTTAATCACATCAAACAAGGACTCTATCTAAACCCTAAAAAAGATAAAACACGAAAAATAATAAAAGAAACTATTTTAAAACTAATTTCTAACTAACTCGACTCAAAAATAATAAAAACCGATAGAAAAATAATCTAAAAATTAAAATATGTAAAGACTCAAAATTAAATTAAAATAAAATTACTAAAACTAACTTAAAATACTGATCTTTAGGGGGAATAATGAAATTGATAATAAAAGACTATAAATTTATAAATAAAAATGGACAAACTAAAGAAAATAACTAAAAAGCAAACAAATAATTATCAAAGATATCAAATTTATAAAAACACTTAGTGTAATCTATATCCACCATGCAAATTATTATTTATCATTAACACACAAATTAATCTACCCATGAGGTAAACTGTAGAAGACATCCACTAGCGGATCTTCCCTATTTTTCCTTAAATATTAGTTTACTTAGGCCTAGCCCTAATATAAATCCTACTAATATTGATGACCCTAGCACTAGCACTAGAATTTAATCAAATTAGAGCATTAAGTATTAGAAAAATATCATCTAGCACCTAATAACCAATCTACTAGCAAATTGGTTTAAGAAGGATCTATGATAATTTCCTAATTAAAAGAGATGGGTATGAGCCATCCATGATTAACTAGGGTGATACTTATGTCTAACGAGATCAAGCGATTGCGTACTTAAACCCTTTTAAACTATCGCATGAATTTATATAAAACTAATTAGCGTGCGCTCTAATTAATTGGACAAAAAATCATAAACATTAAAATCAAATTATCATAGAATCATGGATCTAATCAATAAGACAATAAAGATCGAAACTTTATTTCAAAATAACTAGTTTAACATGATTTTAACTAGATTATACTAAGTATAAAAAAAACTACTCAAACATAATGTAATTTAAAACACGTAAGCTTAAATAAAAATAACATCTTTAATTTTAATCTAACAATAAAAATTCAATCTTTACTAATAAAAAATTACAATACTAAATAATACGACCGATATTAGTTTCTTCGGCCACGGGACGATGACGTTGATGATGATTAGCGATGATATTGATGGCTGCGTGGGGATGATGAAGATGATTATGGATGGTGATTAAATATTATGATGATGGTGGGGTAGATACGTAAGCAAGAGGTGGAAAGGAATTATGATTATGATGGTGTAGGTGAGAGATGAGCAGCGTGGGATGGATGTAGGCAGCGAAGAGGAGAGGGGGCAGCGTGCGTTGATGGGCAGCGAAGGAGGGATGGGCGGCTGGTGTCTCCTCAACGAGAGCTTGTAGCTATTAAATAGCTAGTGAGGTTCTAGGTTTTGTTCCTCTTTCTTTTCATCCAAGTTTCCTTTTCTCTTCAAATTAGGATTTTATAAAATAAAATATTATAAAATAAATATTTTATGACATGTTATTTTAATGGACCGATTTCATATGTTTTCTTGGATGCTTGTCCGTATCTAAAAGCCCATTTTTAACGTCTTTTCTTTTCTTCCCCACTTTATTCGATAATTACCTATAAATAGATAAAATAGGATAAATTAGATAAAATAAACTATATAATATAAACTAAATAACTACTAAAAATACGTATAAAATACGACTTAACAAATTCCCCCACACTTTGACTTTGGACGTCCTCGTGCAAAGAAATCTAAGACTCGATCTAATAATACGCTTTCTTATAAAGATATACATAAAACATAAAGTATACATTAGGTTTCCCTTGCTTTCAAAAACAGTTTGATGAAAATTTTTCTTTCCCAATCAAGTGAAAAACTAAACATTTCATTGTCATCAGAGAGTTTATTCATCAGCCTCATAATATCTCTTTCATTTAAGCAATGATCAAGAATTATCCATCTTTTTCAAACATGTACATTCTGGTTGGTATCATATATAGCGACAGAGTCGGCCAACACACGTCTACATATTAGAAGTGTCTAATACCGACCACACCAGTTGGTATCATGACATTTATCAGTATTAAGATAAGCAAGAATACCCCTTGGTCCACGCCTACGACCGAACGAGCCATCGGGATGTTGGCTACCCAATTTTTCATCAATAAAGGGAAATTGTACAAGAAAATCAACACTGGGATCAGCTTACTTTATGTCGATCAACATGAAGCAAAGCGCATCATGGATGAGATTCATGGTGGGGAGTGTGGACCAGCAGATCGTCATGAGTTCGTTAAGAAATGCCATAGATGTTAGGCATATGCAAATTTACAAGCACCAACCACCCTAATTTCTCACAACATTAGCATCCCCATAGCCATTCTTGGTCTAGGGAATAGACATTATCGGCAAAGTGACTCCTAAAGGAACATATGGTCACGAATTTGTATTAGTAGCAATCAACTACGTCACCAAGTGGGTGGAAGCAGCCTCTTATGCAACCTTGACGTCGAAACAGGTGGCTAAATTCATCACTCGAAATATCATTTGCCGTTATGGGGTGCCCCACAAGCTAATAAGTGACCATGGCAGTCATTTTAAGAAGGAGGTAGCGAGACTTGTTGGATACATACAAGATTAAGCACCATAAGTCTTCTCCTTATCGCCCTCAAACCAATGGAGCGATCGAGGCCACCAACAAGAACATTCGTAAAATAGTGGAGAGGATGGTCTGTCAATTATAAGGATTGGCCTAATAAGCTACCTTTTTCTTTATGGGGCTATCGAACATCTATTAAAACTTCTGCAGGAGCAACACCTTACTCCCTTGTTTATGGCATGGAAGTAGTCCTTCCGATAAAGATTGCCATTTCCTCGTTAAGAATCATTGCTTGAAAGCTAGATTCCACAAGCGGAATTGGCTAAATCACGCTACGAAGAGTTAGTACTCGCTAGATGAGAGACGCCTCAACGCCCTACACAATGTCCAAATATACCAGTGCACGTATATCAAGGGCATTCAACAAAAGAGTGAAGCCTCGAAATCTACAAATTAGAGATTTGGTCCTCAAAGAGATTAGAGCACCAATTCAGGATCCACGAGGGAAGTTTAGGCCTAATTGGCAAGGCCTATTTGTGCTTAGTCGGATATTTCCGAGCAGAGCGGTGAAACCGATCGATTTAGATGGTGAACAAATTTTTTAATACACAAATTTGGATTAGTTAAAGAAATATTACATCTAGCATGACTTTAGATAGTGGGCTAAGCTTGACCCAACTAGGCCACGCCGTGCATGGCGCCGACCACCACCTGGACAACGGTGGGCTGGCCGGGCCGAAATCATCCCCTCTATATTATCTTTGTAATTAATTATTTTGGATGGTTCAATTAGATGGTCCACTTACGTGATTGTTTCTTTTAATTAACTTTAGTCCAATTAGGCGGTCCAATTTTTATTTTTATTTTTACCTCTAGGGAGTGATAAAATAAAACGTAAAAGTATAGCACAATACTTACTTTTATTTAACAATAGGTAAGCCTATCACTTACCCGAGTACATAGCTAATAAAAAGGAAATAAATAGAAGCAACTACTTGTGGAAAAATAAATTTGTTCTAAAGAGGCAAAACTAATGCTCCTTTTCTTTTACTCTTTCCCAAATTCTATCTAAATATCTAAGCCCTAGTCTATCTTTACTTTCTTTCCTTTGGGGTCACTAGACTTAGCCCCATCATCTTGGGTACACTTCTTCAGCTCCTCAATTCTTCGGGCCCTCCTCTCTTCAGCTTCCTTGGTTCCAGCTTCTCTTCGGTAGATAAGTTCAGCTCGCTCGTGGGTTTGCTTCGCGGATCTGTCTCTGTAGCTCTCAATGCCTTACACCGTTGGGGATCCATTTTTATTATCCATTCCAGGTAATACTTAGATATAACAATATTTGGTTTGCCTGCAAGTGTCGGCAGTCTAGGCAAGTTTATCTAGTATTTGGGCCACGACTTCTCTCGCCCGGTATTGTCAAATCCTTCAAATAAGTCATCTAAGCATTTGTCACAACACACGGTCCGCGAAGTAATAGGTGCTGCTTTCTAGGGATGTTGGAGGGTATGTGCCCTAAATTGGAACACTTTTCAAGTGTACGATATACCATTGAATATTGTTACTACGATTCCCGATGTACTCCTCCCACCGAGAAGCGGGGTGATCGGCTACCACCTCTTCCCACCTGCACTAATAGAAGTGTACTCGCTAAGTATGCATCTAATCGCTCAACTAAGCTCGAGCAGTGGCGCCGACGCCATAGCACCGCGACCTTCTACCAGCAGGAATCAACATATCGAGCGTGTGATAATCGCTTGACATATCGGGATAATGATCGCCTTCGAATATGCATACATGTGCCGGTAGTGCTTCATCGAGTTCATTAAATTCACCTAATTTCCAACAAGAATCCACCCTAGATTCTTATTGCTCAGCTTCAGCAGGTACTTGTAAGTCCCGCGCAGATTTTTTCGTAAGAGTTGGGCAAGATAGGTTTTGACTACCTTTGGATGCCTAGTATAACATCAAATTCTTTAGGTAGGGGCATGATTCCTTATCCCCAAACTCGAAGACGTCGTGGTGAAGATCCCAAAAGGCCACAACAGCCCTTAAGAAAGTCTAATATACTTTCTCTTGGAAAATACTAAATAATGTATTCAGCCCATAATTTGACAACCCTAATCTTTCAATATTGCTCATCTCATGCATCCACCAAGATAGGTCGATCATGAAGTTCATCTTTTCGTAAGAGTAAGGAAGGCATTAGGTATTTCTATTTGATTCATAGAAGATTTTGTGTAAGGCACATTTTTTAAGCACTCGGTGTGGGTCATATATATAGGAGTTTTCCGAAGCTTTAGAGTCCTAGTGCACCTCAACTACCGCAACTTGCCGTAACCTTGGTTTTCACGGGTAGTCGGCTACGACCACCATCCTAGTCCGACCGTTTTTCATTTTTGTTTGCAAACCCAAGAACTCCTTGCGCCATATTTCTTCACCCTAACCCATTGCGTGCATGCCATATTGTTATTTTGGACCATGCACTTAAGTTTTTCCATTTTATTTTTATTATTTTGGACCAAGCGTCATCGGAGATGTCATTCCCGAAGTCCTCCAAGACGTTTGTAGAGAATCGGCCACCTTCACCACCTTGAGAAGAGCTACCTCCTTAGTCCCAAGAGTGAGAAGATTCATGGGATGGTCCACTGTCACAAGCTCGAGGGGAATAAAGTGGGTTTCCATGTTGGTCAAAGGCTTGAAGTGGTACGATGTTTAGGCTCTCTTCAAGCAAAATTGGGCCCCACACCGGACGAACTAGGCCTAGAAGTGCTAGGCCCTACTTCGAAGTACTTTGATAATGAGTACGTCATGAAGAACGTTGTGAAGTACCTTGTCCAAGTGGTGCTACTAGAGGGTGTTTGTTGGGCGGATGGATGTGTTTGTGCCCTGGTCCACCAGAAGACTTCCAGATGGAGGTGCTCTAAATCAAAGCCTCTATAAAGAAGAAAGAGCAATTAGCACACCTACTAAAGGCTCAATAATGTTAGCATTCTACTAACTAGAGACTTACCCGGAAGGTTGGGAAAGATATCCCAGTGAGGAAATTTTGGACTCCTCGAAGAGCAGATTGAAGCCCAATGGACATGGTTTAGGATTGCTCTCGATCATACTGCACAACTCATTCAATGGCATTAGAAAAAATAATTTTAGAATACAACTAAAAGAAAAGAGCATGAAACTCTTACCCCTCACCAATTTCGAGGGAAAGGATGCCCAACACATTCTTCCTCGAGAATTTCGGGAATGGTCACATAACTGGGAGACTCCCTAGGTCGTGTAACATCTATATTGAGGCTTGGAATGTGGATATCCTCCGGAGTAAGCTAGAACTACTCAAGTTCATTTCCATACAAGAAATTTAACTATACAAAAGAAAGGAAGGGGTAACAACTCACCAATTGAGTCATGATCCGCTCTGCATGATGAGCATAGGATGTGTATAAATTCAAGAATGAAGTATAAGGATACCCGATGATAGCAGCGACTTGCTCTTGTTGAGGAATAGAATGAAGGTAAAACATGGTTTCGGGTAGATTAATCGGAACAAATTAAGGCCATGTGTTAACTCGGATTTGTGGTGTGTTAAACCGAATTTGTGGTGTGACCTTCTCACCAAGATACCAACAAAACCCTAAAGGACTTTCAAACAAGATCCTTCTTTCTTTTTAACTCTTGTGCTATGATCACACTTGGAGGAAGTTGGAGTCGAGCCCAAGGATGAAAATTGGCCTGCACATACATGATTTATCAAGAAACAAGCAAACAAGAATAAAGGACAACCAGAAAATGGGCATAAACCATGCATAACCAAGGTTGGCGCCCACCACCGGCAGTCTCACAAGGTCCACAATAGGCAGTGGGCAATGGCAGCCAGCTAATCAATGAAGAAAAATTTTTTTGGGCACAATTTCTAAGTGAATTTTACTCTTAAAGTCAACATACCGAGGTCACATGATTAAGGACTCGATCTCAAGAAGCCTATACTATGAATTGTGGACTGTTGAAGGTAGATCCTAGCTCATGACATAGAGGCCGAAAACACGGGATGATTCGTTGAACGAGGAGAAAGGTGCGGGAAGTACTCGTTGTAGACACCTAAAAAGTGTCGTCCTTTATCTCGTTATTTCGTGTTTTGTTTTGTAGGCCCGATGATGATAATCCCGAGTCCTGTTTTCGGATTTAGATTCTGGATCGTGATCGATCCATAAAGAATCCCTAGCACCACTTAAATAGCCTTTTGTCTTGGGTCGGTCCACAAATCCTCTTTTCTTTCGGACCATCTAAGAGCCGTGCCGAGCCTTTAGAGATTGTGGAGTCCCATGATGTGTGCCAGGAAATTCCAAGTGTATAATACCACATTATACTTGCATCCAAGTCAGACAAGGAGTCGAAGACCCGAAGACAATGTTAAAGTATTGTATTTCATGATTAGGAGCATCAAAGTGCTGCGTTTTGAGCTTCATTTCGTACCCTCGCCCCTGAATCAAATTCTCGGTTCAAGACCGATGGAGTTATCTTTTAGCCTTTTTTAGTCTTAGTTTTCCCATACTAAGATTGGGAGAGCATTTATTTTGTTTTTGTTAATTTTTCTTCCCTAAAAACCGACTGACGATTCCCTTGGTTTATGCTTTATTCTACGCAAATTTGCATCTCGGTGTTTTCTCGGTTGCAAGAAGAAATGAAGTTAGGATTTGGATCTGCCCACAGGGCAAAGACCGAGGCTGGTTTTACTAACCATGGCCTCTGGCCGGCGCCCGCCTTCTTTGGTGCAGAGCTACGGCCAGCATTGTCGGGGTGGCGGTGGTGGTCGTGGTCCAGATTGGTGTCCCTAAAGCCCCATGGAAAAACCATACCCTAATATCGTTTAGTCCTTAATTAGAAAATAAGATCCCGGGAATTATGAAAATAATTGCTAAAATAAAATGATTAATAAATCGCCAATCAAATCTCATTTAATTCATTTCAACTTGATTTAATAAAATTCGGAAATCTTAATAATAGGTTCATCCCCACATTATAAAATCGATTTTCTAAAAAAATCTTCAAAATCAATCCTTAAAAAAGAGAGACCCGACATGAGTGGGAAATCTCGGCGTTGGGCCCCCAGGCCCCGGGCTGTGGTTCCTACGAGTGGCAAGTTCAGCTGGGGATAAACTTTTTATTAAGAGGGAAAAACTTGAAAATTTGAGTAGTGTGTTTTTAATGATGTGCTTGCATTAGGCGTCTTGCATTTAACAACCTTTGAATTAGTTTCAATGTTGTTTTGGACCACTAGGAAAACTTTATTGTACCCTCTGTTTAACCCTTTTTGGTGAGAGGCTCCTACTGTTTCCTCGGCGGGCCCAATTAGGCTTGAT
Organism: Talinum fruticosum; assembly: GCA_021018815.1. Lineage (NCBI taxonomy): Eukaryota > Viridiplantae > Streptophyta > Magnoliopsida > Caryophyllales > Talinaceae > Talinum > Talinum fruticosum. Next base: position 785,592 of record JAITYX010000121.1, on the reverse strand, counting down.
TTTCCAAGGAGATGTACCTCCTCTCGCATAGCACGCACTCTTTTGCTAAACCCCGTGGTTCACCAAGAAGCACTAGAATTCTGGTTGGTATCCTTATCCGTGCAACCCATGGGGGACTAAAATATTAGACTACATGTCACCATGTATCCAGACTCTTAAACTCTTGGGCCATAGACCTTTTGGACTTCTAGGTTTTCCCTCGGACCTTCATGTGCATGCTTGAATGAATGTGTTTGTTTTAGATTTAATCTTATGCTTGTGAGCCTTTAGGAATAGGTGAGGAGTGCTTGATTTAGACCCTTGCATGGGTGAGAATAAAACACTTTAATAAAAATTTCCTAGAGTCGGTCCATTATGTGCATTTAGCCAAAAATCAAAATGCCTTTTTTCCCTAATTAGGTTGGTCCTTTGTTTGTATTTTTCCATGTCATTCGAAAATTATCTTTCTAATAGCTTGAGTAGTTGCTATTTGTGAAAGGGTCTTACCGGAAGCTCCCTTTTCTTATTGTTCGAGTCCTTTTTTTTCTTTTGCATTATCACATTTCATCTTGCATAATCTCATTAGATGAGTCCATTTGCATTAGCCAAATAAAATCATCTCATTAGATGAGTCCATTTGCATTAAGCCAAATAAAATCATCTCATTAGAAGAGTCCATTTGCATTAGCCAAATAAAATCATCTCATTTGATGAGTCCATTTGCATTAGCCAAATAAAATCATCTCATTAGACGAGTCCATTTGCATTGGCCAAATAAAATCATCTCATTGGATGAGTCCATTTGCATATAGGCAAATAAAACCTTTCATATTAGGATAGATAAGCCCGTCATTCTTATTTTGCATTTAGTCCAAAGTTCATCTTAAATAGGAAAATGCATTATCATATAGGCAAGCATCTTTTCTTTAAGGATCATGAGTCAATCAAATCATTTATCATATCATCATTGCATTCTTTATTTGCATCCAAATAAAAACATCCGTAGTCTCCTTGGGTCTTGCGCTTAAGCCCCTTCCTCCTAAAAGTGATCTTCTCTCACATAGTACTAAACCTCATCCTTTAGGCTGCAGAATATGGAAGTTTACGGCAACCGAGTATCATCGGAATCCAAGTTCTAAAAGATTAGAACGTCCGGCCAAGGAGTCCGGCACATCATAATTTCTTTCTACTTCACAGTCTACACCAGTGTGACAAGCTTCGGTGCATACTACACCGTCACAACCCACTCCTTGTTCTAAGACAAGTAACTAGAAAGAGTTCCCTTCTAATGGATCCTAATCCCGAACAATATCTTAGTCTCGAGTATGCTTAATGAGAATATAGCTAAGGTGGAAGCCAAGTTAAATGATCAAGAAGAACAAATATCCTCATTATCAAGAGATCTTAAGACCATCATAAGGGCTATGGAGGCTAGTTAGAGAGATGAGGAAGCCGAACGTGGGAGAAAGGAAGAGGCCGAAGAAGATGAGCGTGTGCAAAGGGAAATGGCTATGGTTATACCACCTCCACCCATCCAACCTTCTCCCGATAATCCTAAACTTGAATCTCCTAAGCCTGAATCGAAAACTCGGTTTGATTCCTGTATAGATCGAGATAGAGCGAATATTAAGGGAGTCATCTATGTTCAAGAATCATTATTTTGATCATAAGGGATTCACTTCAATTCCTAAAGGTAAACTACCTCCTAAGTTTACCATACTCGATATTAAGTTTAAAGGTTTCGAGAATCCCCATCATCACGTACGCAACTTCTTGGGAGCAATGACTCTTAAGAATATTCTTGAAGACTCTTACATAATCATCTTCCCCTAGACATTTGATATTGATGTTATGAAATGGTCGACCCATGTAAGGTTACCAATTGGACAAATTTGTGCAAGGAGTTTCTCCATCAATACTCCTATAACACGGATCTACTTGTTACTCTTAGAGACTTGGAATTAATCAAGCAAGGTGATAAGGTGAGCTTTACTGATTTCCCGACTAGATGGAGAGCGAAGCTAGCCCCATGGTTGACCGACCCTCCGAGAAAGATCAAGTCCGCATTATTGTGAAGAACCTTCAACCCAATTATAATCAGCACCTCAAATTCCTATTCATAATGAAATTTTCGACTCTCGGAGATGCTGACTTACTAATAGAAGAAGAACTGTCCACCGCGACCACAAAAGTCGCAACCGGTATAGAGGTAATTATCATCCTAAAAGAAGGCAACCTCCAATACTAGCGATGCTACCAGGGCTGCAAATGTCAATGCCCTCAACAGGTATATTGACTACACTCTGGATACTACCTATGCTCAAGCCCTTGACCGTCTCTTGGAGAAAATGAAGATAGAGTTACCACCTATTAGAGCAGAATCGAAACCATGAAACACTCTAAGAATTGGGACACGGGAAAATTTTGTAAATACCATCATGCACGAGGACATGATACTGAACGGTGTTAGACATTCAAGAACAAACTAAAAGATACGTTTTGAAATGGCCAATTACCTCTAGCTAAGGCTGCCCATAAAACAAGTAATAATAAAAACCCTTTTAGCAAGCACCTTAGCCATCTTTACTCGAACGCACACCAGGTCAGTGGGATCCTTCTATCTTTATTCGAGATGTTAATGAGTCACAACTACTTCTTAGTTTATCGTCATTGGATCCGAAGTTCAGGGGCTGTGGGTAAGTGATGAGGAAGATGTCTACAAAATGAGAGATGACGGCAACAATAATGACTACTTCAGGGCACACCACCCTTAGAAGAAGACTTTTGGGAACACACTCGAGCCCTGCTGTTCGGTTTCTTATTAGATCCGAACGACACAATGCGCCCTTACATCCACAATAGACTCGGAAGCCCCAAAAGAACCTAAAGCTGTGAAGGAAGAAGATCCAATCCTTTAGCAACTCCGGAAATTAAAAGCCGACGTTTCTATATGGCAATTAATATCTCGCTTCCCAAAAACATAGACAAGCCTTAATCGATGCACTCAGTAAGATTAAAGTTTCTCCTGAAACCATGCTAGAGGAAGTAGTAGGATTGGTTAATAGTGAGGATGGAACCAATACTTTTGATCGAAGGATTTCCCGGAAGAAGGCTTTGCACACAATAATGCTCTTTATTTAATCGTAACTTGCATTAACAAGTTTGTTCCCTTAACCTTGGTAGACAACGGATCAACAATTAATGTGTGTCCTTGGCGAACTGCTAAGAGGTTAGGAATTAGGGAGCAACAACTCTCTAAGTAAACTATTCACCTCTCGAGCATATGATAATTCTAGAAGAATAGTCTTGGGAACAGTGACCTTACCAATCAATATAGGGCCAATGGAGAGGAATATTGAATTCCAAGTCTTAGATATCCCAACTACTTTCAATTTGCTTATAGGAGGCCCTTGGTTGCATGATCATCGAGCAATGCCCTCTACATTACATTAGAAGGACAAAATGATCATCAAAGGTTAGGTCATAACCGTTAATCGGCGATAATCTTTATGCTACTATAACTTCCAAAGAGTTTGTAGTGGAGATCGGGCACGATGCTAATGATGAAGAATTATACGGATTTGAAACCGTTGCTGTCTTAGAAAGGGATGAAACACCTTTTACCTTTAACCCTTATGGCAACCCTAGTGTCCAATCGATGCTTAGGAAGAAGGGGTATTTTCCAGGTCATGCTACAGGCCGAAGGGCATACCATCCTATTTTTCTATCTATTAAACCCACTAACAATTACAACTTTAGGCTAGGCTATCAACCTACCACTAAGGAAATAGATCCAGCCAAGTGGGAAGTCCAAGTAAGGAGGATCGCAACACACACAGTCCATTCTATGAAGCCCTTTCCTCATACTCGAATGGACAATTTATAAGAGAAGGAGATAATTTCCCTTTTTATGGTTTTCTTGAGCCCTATTACATTAAGGAGAAGCGTATCTTAGTACCTGGTCCGGAAATCTTCAGTGATCGCTATATCCGGAAGAGGAGGCACTTCACTTGCTCAAAAAGGGACAATCCACATCAGATTGGACCAATCTTGTCGGAAAAATCTTTTTGACCTTCTGTTTGGTCAAGAGAGTAATCTAGTAGGGAACTTTGTCTCAGTACTATCACGAGCTATGTTGCATCCGCAGCTTGATCTATCCAGGATCATCACCGATGCCGACACGTAAGGGTCCAAGCATATCACTTGGATTGATGCTGAGAAGGGTCAAGAATTTGTCTGTTAGCCTAGGAGCACACCTTTCTTCTAAGTCTAGTGTTAGGGCTCGTATTTCTTCCTCTTCTCCTGTTGTTTCTAGTTCTAATTCTATAATTTCCAATTCAGCTTTTGAGTCCGATGTACTCATTTCCTCATTCAATAAAGTGAATATTTTTGCATACTCCTTGCCTCCTCTTGCTTTTCATTGGTTTACGTCTAATTGATGAATAAGAAATTCCTAAAGAGTTAATAAAATATATGGAAGATCATGAAAATTGCTCACCAATAATAGAGAAAACAATAACGATCAATCTGGGTCAACCGATCAACCCTAAGAGGTTAAGATTAGAAAAACTTTGGATGCAAAAGAGCGAAGCAATTCACTTCACTCCTCACGAGTTCATCGATGTCTTTTCATGGTCTTATAAAGACATGCAGGATATAGATCCAAGTATAGCAGAACACAATATTCCGCTTTATGAAGATGCTAAGCCAGCTAAGCAGTAGTTGAGAAGGATGAAACCAAAATGGGCCTTGAAAATTAAGGAAGAAGTTTAGAAACAGTTGGCAGCCAAGTTTATTAAGGTAGTTCACTATCCTCAATTGGTAGCAAATATAGTTCCAGATCCCGAAGAAAGATGACAAGGTTCGTATGTGCGTCGACTTTAGGGATTTAAACAAGGCTAGTCCTAAGGATGATTTCCGGTTACCTCATATCGATCTTTTGGTAGATAACACAGCGGGTCATGCTCTACTCTCATTTATAGATGGTTACACCGGTGTAATCAAGTGAAGATGGCTGATGAAGACATGGAAAAGACGACCTTCATCACTCAATGGGGGAGTTATTGCAATATGGTGATGCTATTGGGCTAAAAATGTGGGTGTAACGTATCGGAGGACAACAACGACACTACTACATGATATGATCCATAAGGAAGCCGAAGTATACATAGATGATATGATCATAAAATCTAAAGACAGGGCGGGGCACTTATCCAAACCTCGGAAAATTCTTCTATAGACTTAGGAAATATCACATGTGCCTTAACCCTCAAACGTGTGCCTTTGGGGTAACCTCTCGGTAAAATTTTAGGCTATGTTGTTAGTCTTAGAGGAATTGAAGTTGATCCATCCAAGATCAAGGCTATTACGGAAAACCTTCCACCAAGTATGAAGAAGAAGATAAGGGGTTTCCTAGGATGTTTGTAATACATCGGTGGTTTCATATAAAAACTAACTATGATTTGTGAACCCATTTTCAAGAAGTTAAAGAAAGGATCTAAGCCCATTTGGGATACCGAGTGCAAACAAGCATTCGAGAACGTTAAAGAATACCCGACTAATCCTCCAAGTGCTAATTCCACCCCAACCACGGAAACCTTTGCTTTTGTATCTCCCTATGATGGAAACAGACTATGGGAGCCATCCTAGCTCAATGAGACGGGAAAGAAAAACCTGCGATCTACTACCTAAGTAAGAAGTTCCTAAATTATGAGACTGGATAGACGCCATTAGAGAAGACATCATTGGTACTAGTCCGGGCTACTAAGAAGCTCAGGCACTACATGTTAGCCCACACGGTACATTTGGTGACACTTATGGATCCTATTAAGTACATACTTGAGTAACCAACTATTATTAGCAAGATAGCAAGATGGACTGTCATGCTATCGGAGTTCAAACTCAAGTTTGTCCCTCAAAAAGAGATAAAAGGCAGTAGTATTAGAATTCTTGGCGGATATACCCGTGCCTAAATTGCAACCCGAACACCTTGACTTCCCAGCACGAAGATATTTTACAAGTAGAGGTGGACGTTTGGACAATGTACTTTGATGGCGCTTCCAATCAAAAGGGCTTTGGAGTAGGGATTCTTTTAGGCTCACCTGGAGGGAGCGCATACTCCCATTTTAGTTAAGCTAGACTTCGAGGTTACTAATAATGTTGCAGAGTACAAAGCTTGTATCACAGGACTTAAAGCCGTAACGAGAGATCGGGGTCAAGAACATCGAGTTTTCAGTGATTCCAGTTTGATCATCAACAAAATTTCGCAAAGGTGGAAGGTACGTAGTAAAGCCTTGGCACCCTGCCTAGCATATTTGACAAAATTATCTAAACACTTCGAAAAGATTTCCTTCACTTACCTTCCTCGGGACGATAATCGATTTGCGGATGCACTAGCTAAGCTGGCATCTATGATCAATATTCCTGTTGGCATTCACTCAATGCTCGTCCACATCGGGGACGGAGTCAGCCTGCACATGTTTGCACATTAGAAATATCTAATATCGACCATACGAGTTGGTATCATGATATTTATCAGTATTTGGATAAGCAAGAATATCCTTTGGACTCCACACCTAGAGGCCAACGAGCTATCGAGGATGTTAGCTGCGCAATTCTTCCTCAAACAAGGTTGGTTGTTCAAGAAAACTAATTTTGGGATAAACTTACTTTGTGTCAAGCAACATGAAGCAAACCGCATCATGGAAGAGATTCTTGGAGGAGAATGAGGACCTCATATGAACGGTAGAATGTTGCTCCAAAAGGTTCGGAGACTTGGTTATTATTGTCAACTATGGCGGCGATTGTCAAAACTTTGTTAGAAGGTGCCATAAATGTCAGTGTATGCAAACTTACAGTACCAACCCCGTTATTTCTTACAGCACTATCCTCATCCCGGTCGTTTTCACTTTGGGGAATAGACATTATTGGCAAGGTGACTCTTAAGGGATAGGTTGTCACGAATTTGTGTTAGTAGCAATCGACTACTTCACCAAATGGGTAGAAGCAACTTCTTATGCGACTTTGACGTCAAAACAGGTAGCCAAATTCATCACCCGAAATATTATTTGTTGTTATGCGAGTGCCTCACGAGCTTATAAGTGACCATGGTAGTCATTTCAAGAAGAAAGTAGTAGATTTGTTGGATAAGTATAAAATCCAAGCATCACAAATCTTCTCCATATCGTCCTCGGACCAACGGAGCAGTTGAAGCAGCCAATAAGAACATTCGAAGAATAGTGGAGAAAATGGAAATTACTTATAAGGATTGGCTAGATAAATTACCTTTCACTTTGTGGGGTTACGGAACTTCTATTAGATCCTCTACGGGAGCAAGGCCCTACTCTCTAGTCTATGGCATGAAAGCAATCCTTCCATTTGAGATTGCCATTCCTTCGTTAAGGATAGTTGTTGAGAGTCGATTCCGGAAGTTGAGTGGGCTAGAGCACATTGTGAGGAATTAGTGTTGCTCGATGAGAGGCGCCTCCACGCCTTACATAATGTCCAAATATACCAAGCTCGTATATCCGGGGCATTTAATAAGAAGGTTAAGCCTCGCAACTTGTAAATTGGGGATTTAGTCCTTAGAGAGGTCGAGCTCCAATTTAGGATCTATAAGGGAAATTAAGCCCAATCGGCGGGGCCCATTTATACTTAATCGATTTTACCCGACAGAGTAGTAAACTTAACAGATTTGGAAGGAGAAGAGATTTTTCGAGTATACGAATCAGTATCGGTTGAAGAAGTACTATGCCTAGCATACCCCTAGGTAGTAGGTCGAGCCCCGCCCAACCAGGTTTGGCCAAGGAGGGCGCCGGCCACCACCGGTCAACGGTGGGCTGGTCGGGCTATGGTTTTCCTTTTCTTTTTCTGGTTTTCTTGGGTTTGTTTATTTGTTGGATAGTCCAACTAGACAGATCCAACATGTATGTTGGTTTTTCTTTACTATTATTATTCTACTTCTATGTGAGCGACACAAATATGAAAAGTATAGCATAACACTTACTTTTCTTCAATAAGGGTAAGCCTACTACTTACCTAAATACATAGCTAATAAAAGGAATTTAATTGCAAGCATACTACTTGTAAAATAAAAAACAAATAAACACTATTCTAAAGAGGCAAAACTAATCCTCCTTTTATTCTATCTCAAATTCCTAAGAATGTGAGTCCTAGTCTATTTTCACTTTCTTTCCTTTAGGATCACTAGACTTAGTTTCTTCATCTCGGGTGTGTTCCTTTAGCTCTTGGATTTGTCGGGCTTTCCTCTCTTTATTTTCTTTAGCTTCAGTTTCTTTTTAACACGCGCGTGCAACCATCTAAGGGTTTACTTCACGGATTTGTAGAGGGGTAGCAGCAGGAATGGCTTTTTAGGGTTTAACTCTCTAAGTCTTAGTGTTTACTGTCGCTCGGAGTCGACTTCTATTATCCACTCTAGATAATAGGGAGAAACAGTAGTATTTGCAACTCTGTCAAGTGTCCTCGGGATCGCAGGAGTCAACAGTTTCGGAAGACCTCTCCAATACTCGAGCCATGACCTACTCCGTCTAGAGCTACCGTGTCCTCTAAACAAGTCAAAAGTAGCGGGCCGGATGCAATCCATTAACGGAATCACTTGTTCTCTACCCATTTACCGTACCACATGGTTTGGAAAATAATAAGTGCTCTCCTCCAGGCCTAATGGACGAATCTATGGATGCTATACGTAATGCGTTTTGAATTGGGATACCTTCCAATGCTAAAGATACCATAACAGATCATGGCTATGGTTTTTGAGGTATTCTTCCCATCCCGAAGCAGGACGGTCGACTACTACCGATGTCCTGTTTACGCTAACAAAAGTAAGTTGAAAGGTATGTGTCTAAGCTAGGGGAGCTTCAATGAGTTTCGGATGTTCCATTAGCCGGATCCGCACATCATAGATGCACAATTGAAAATTAATGTCCCGCACGGTCAAAGTCTAATTTTTAGGCCCAACGAGAGCAAATTCGAAATAAAATAAAATATAGTCAGTAGAAGTAGGGATGAAAGTTAGGTTTTTGGAATAGACCGGAGGAACCTCGGCCTCAAGCCGGCACCATCGCCCAGTTTACCGTTGTTTGCTTTTGTTTGTTTTAGTGCCGACTGCGATAACAACGAGCTATCGCGAAAATTTTGTTCAAGCATTGTTTCAACTCGGTCCAAGTCAATTATCGTTTTAGCAACTATTAGTGGGGTTAGGGAACAAGTAATCCTCTAACCTGTTCCACCAGGCTTAGCAGACGACGCTGGTGCCAAGTCCTCGTGACCCCTTACTAGCAAGAATTATCCTATCGGGCAACTAATTATTGCTCATCTTCTTGAGATAATGATGGACTCAACTTAAGCATACACATTACGGTAATGCTTCATCAGTAAACCGATTCCCAATAACGATCCACCCTAGATGCTTTTTACTCACTTTTAGAAGATATTGGTACTTTTTATGGAGATTTTGTGAAAATTTGGGCATAGCCCTTTTGTTCCTTTAAAGCTGCCTAGTATAGCGTCGAACTCTTTAGGCAGGGGGCACAGTTCCTTGTTAATTCAGTCATGAAATCCATGGTTTTATGTATGGACGTAAGTGGAGGATATTTTGCGGCTAGGCAAAAGCTTTTATGTGTATATTAATTGTTGCACCAAGCGATCGTATTTATAGGCGTTTCCTGGAGTTCTTTGAATCCTATTACGATTAGAAGAATAGGGTGCTATAGTTGTGGGACTCGTACTTGGCCAGCGCCGGCCTCACCTTATGCCCGACCTTTTCGTGTTTTCTTGTGGGCCGAAGCAGTCCTTGGTCATTTTGTTTCTCATCCTAGCCCGGTGAAGCGCACCTTACTTGGACTATGCACTCAAGATTTCTTATTTTTCTTTTTATTATTTTCTTTTAGGGGCAACGGGGATAGTGCCCATTTTTTTTAATTTTGTCTTTGTTGTTTTTCCTAAGATTTGTGCATCATATTAAATAAAAGAATGCATTTTTAGAATCGAGTCTTGCCTTTCATCTCATTGCATAAGAGTGTTCATTAAAAATAAATTATATATAAACAAGCACCCTGTAAGAGGTCCATTAATTAGTAGCAGCAGAAGCGCAAGGAGTCATCTATGCATCGTCATCGGAGTCCTCATCAAATATGTAATTCCCCGAAGCCCCCTAAAATAGACGTAGAGAATCGGCCACCTGCATCACCTTGGTACGAACCACGTCCTTGGTCCCAAGACAGTGAAGCCCTATGTGATGGTCCGCTATAAGAAGACCGAGGGAAGTCAAGAGAGTTCCTGTGTTGATGAAAGGCTTGCAAGGGTATGATATTCAAGCTCTCCTCGGAGAAACCTTGTCCTAAATCGGAGGTACTAAGCTCGAAGCACTAGGTCCTGCCTCGGATGCACTCATATGATAAGTACGCCACGAAAAACGCCGTGACGAGCCCCGCCTAGAATTACTACTAGAAGGCATTTGTTGCTCATGAGTTTCGGATGATGTCTCGGGCGCACTGGGTAGATTGCCGAAAGACGTGGCTCTAGGTCGACATCTCTACAAGATTAAGAAAGCGATTAGCATATCACTAAAAGCTTAAAGAATTTAGCATTACACTAATTGAGGACTTAGTGGGGAAGTAGAGAAAGATCGCCCGGTAAAGAAATTCTAGATTCCATGAAGAGCCCACTAGAATCTAATAGATATGGTCCTAGATTGCTCCCGGTCATACTCGTAAAATTTATTCGATATTAACAATAAGGAAGATACTTTTAGCACATAACTAAAAGGAAAAGAGCACATAACTCTTACCCCTCGCTAATTTCTAGGAAAGGGATGCCCAACACATTCCTCTTCCGGGATTTCAGGAATTGTGACAAAACGAGGAGGTCCCCGGACATAGTAATATCCACATTCAAACTCGGGATATGAATATCAGCAGGAGTGAGCTACAAAAGAAAGATGATGATTAATTTTCATACAAGAAATTTAAAGTTGTGAGAGAGGAGTTGAGCACTTACTAGTTGAGTAATGATACGAGACGCATGATGGGGGTAGGAGGTGTGAATTTAATAGTGAGGTAAATGGATACCCCACCATGGTTGTCGCTTGCTCGGCTGGAGAAAGAGAACGAAAATAGAACATGGTCGAAGGAGGATCGACCGGAACAAATAGAGGTCACGTGTTAATACTTATTTGAGGAGTGACTCTCTCCCCAAGATACCAACAAAATCCAAAAAGACTTTCAAAGAAGATCCTTCTCTCACTTAATTTATAGGCTACAAGAACATTTTGGGGAAGTTGGAGTTGGGCCCAAGAATGGAAATTGGCCTACACACAAGAATTATCGAGAAATCAGCAAGCAAGAATGAGAAACAATAAGAAAATGGGGAAATATCGTTGATCTAAAAGGCTGGACTACACCATGGGCCACCCCACGGGCAATGGTCCAGGCTGTGGGCATGACAAGAATCCCGAAAGTATATTGAAAAGCTCATTATTTTTAGAGCAGAAGTGACATACCGAGTCAATGCTGTTGAAGGCTAATCTCAAAAAGCCTATCTCATGTATTTTAGTCTCGCTCAAGATTTATTCTAGCTCATGATACGGACGCCGGGAACGCGAGTTGATTCGTTGAGCTGGGAGATAGACGTGGAAAGTACTCATACAGCCACGACTACATTTTGACAAATCAAGTAAAACTTTTTATCCACACAAGATGAAAAGTAAATATTGAAGAAAGGAAAAAATTTAGCATACCTCAATAATCTTCCATAAGCCATTTAAAGGAAGGTAGTTGGTAGAAGAATCCGGCTTTAGCCTTGTATGCCGCACACTAGCACGGAGGCCCCTAATGAAGCAAGTACATGAGGGAGTACCCCAATTGAGCTCCTTTATTCTATCAAGATCCACTAGGTTCACCAAATAGTAAATACGAACTTTGGTAGCCTGATCCGAAAAGAGGACCATGCTCGGGAGAAAAGCAAGCACGACTCTCACTTGTTGTTGAGGACAATGTTGAGACCAGAAAGCTTCATCCTCGAAAGCCTCATAAAGAATGGTGTATTTAAAGTGATTATTATGTGGAAATTTGTTGGCTACGGGGCCAAAATGGTGATGGAGGTAGTTACAATTTTTTTACAAGCCGGTCATAAGTTAAAGGTTACCCGGAAAGCTTAAACTAGATAAAACAAGTAAAATCGAAAGGAGTTATTGTCATCTCACCAAAGCGGAGGTGGAACGTGTTGGTTGTATCCCAAAACCACTCATTGATGGCTCTAATAGGATCCCTCTCCCTCCTATCAATGAGGTGGCATAAGGCGATGTAGAGAGGTCTAAACCCGACATTATACATGACGTTCTCGAGAGGAAAGTGCATTCTCTTGTAGGTCTCCATAAACGTTTGGATGGCTCCACTGCTTCAAATTGAGCCCTTCGCAAAAAACAATCCAACAAGATTTTGGTTAGGACTTTACTCTAAATGAGCAAATGAAAAGGTTTAAACTAATTAGCTTACCGAAGTGGAGATGCCAAGTGAGGAAACATGGCTTTTACCTTCAACTAAAAGATCACTTTGATCCCATTTATGTTGCGGACGCCATTCGCGCTAGAGGAAGGAGTCTTGAGTAAGACTTTCAGCTCTAGTTCTTCCCATAGGATGAGCCTTTCTTCTAGCCATTTTTGAAAACAAAGAATTCTTGAGAACCAATTAGCTTTCAAGAAGAAGCCAAGCAAGGAAATGTAAAAGGAGAACAAGAGTAAGATGAAGAATTGATGTGCAAAATAAAACACACCATGCACCCCTTTTATAAGAAAACCGGTCAAGACGTCCAAGCATGTAAAATAAGAGTTAGATGATTAATAGGGAATCAAAGGAATCCAGCCAGGCACGCCGAGTGCCACGCTTGCCAAAAGCCGGCGACGCGCCCACGAGGCATCGTGGAGTCCAATCGGCGATAACTTTTGCAGCCTAGCTCACTTCCTTAGTCCGAGTGGCTTTTTCCTCTTGGAGCATGTGATTTTCGTCCCTTATGCATGCAAGTGGGAGCTTCGGGCCCACCAATAAGCTTTTTAGAATAGTTTTATTAGTCTGTTTCCACTTGAATAGCTTTTTCGAATAGTTTTATTAGTCTGTTTTCACTCGAATTATCTAGGTAAATTCGCTGATCTTTTGTCAATTTGATTATATGCTAACAAGTATGGTAGTACAACATATTATTTAGAACAGCTTCAGATCAAAAGACGATTGAAGTTTCAGCATCGAAACATGCCAAGCTTCAGGCTCGATCAAGCTAAGCTTAGGATCCCTTTACCGAACTTCAAAACGCATGCATCGCGATCAAGTTCGAGTCTCGGTTTGGAGTTCAGGTTTGACTACAACCAATTCCAAGCATCACACAATGTCTTATAGAAATCGAGGTTAGTATCCTTTAGTGTCTACTTTGACCCTTCGTCTTTATAAACTCGGTCAAAGTGGGGGCTAACGGTAGACACCTAAAAGCGTCGTCCTTCTTCTCGTTATTTTTCTGTTTTGTTTTGTTGGACCAATGATGATAATCCCGTGTCCTATTTGTAGATTTGGATTCCGGACTGTGATCGATCGGTGTAATATAACCCAAGAAATCACAAGAACCCTTAGAACCACTTAAATAGCCTTTTGCCTTGGGTCGGTCCATGAATCCTCTTTTCTTTCGGACTGTCCAAGAGCTCGGCCGAGCCTTTAGAGATTATGGAGTCCTATGATATGTGCCGAGAAATTTCAAGTGTAGAATACTGCATTCTACTTGCGTCCAAGTCGACAAGGAGTCGAAGACCCGAAGAAGACGTTAAAGTGTTACATTTCATGATCGGGAGCATCCAATTGCTCGCATTTTGAGCTTCATGAAACAGCCCACACAAGGCTATAAGCTTTCTCCTCTAAATGACGTCATGAGGCTCGCGCCTGCCTTCTAGAATCTTAGTGGAACTCTATGTTTTGGGTTTGGAAAGCCTAGGAGGGTCTGGTTGGCTGGTGCTCGCCTTCTCCCTTTTAAACGGTTCTATCCAGCTTTATCATCTTCTAATCCGGTTCTATCTCTTAAGGAATGGTCTGGTTTTCTTTCAGCTATTTGAACGGCTGAATGGAGGTATACCCTAGGTCATTTGTTACCTAGGTCCTCTCCTATAAATTGAGACGTATAACTCTCATTCCCATACGACTTCCTGCCTTAGCATCATGTTGCACAAAGCTAACCAAAATACTCTCATATAAATGTTACTCCGGCAAAATTGATGTTGAACATTCATCTTTCCTACTTACTACCATTAAATCCGTGCAAAGAGCTAAAGAATATTCAATTACTCTAATCTCTCGGGCACTCATTCATCTAATCGATACCATACCCTAAACACGATTCATAAAACTAGCCCTGTTCTTCGGATTGTCACCATTGCATCGAGAGATTCGGCGAGGAGATCCAAATCAGCAAGGTGGGACAACCCGAGAGCCGTATTTCATCCTTCGAACGGCCATATTTATTTCCATTTTATTCGTTTTCCGTATTGTGGTTTAAGATTTGTAATCCCCGACCGATGTAATCTTTTATTTCTCGCTTTTCTTTCTTTTATCGCTTTCTTTATCGCATTACTTTGCCGTTTTTCTAGTTATGTTTTGGTTGCTTTAATTTTGCTTCGCATGTTGTTGTATCCTTGTTTTCTTACATCTTTATTAATACACTACTCAAACAAGTAATGGCCATCTTCGGATGGGTGGAACGAAAGGGTTTTTCCCTTCGTTTCGTACCCTCACCCCGAATTCGATTCTCGCTTCAAGACCGATGGAGTCATCTGTTAGCCTCTTTTAGTCTTTGTTTTCCTATACTAAGATTGAGAGAGCATTTATTTTGTTTTTGTTAGTTTTTTCCCTAAAAACTAATTGGTGACTCCCTTGTTTTATGCTTTATTCTACGCAAATTCGAATCTCGGTGTTTTCACGGTTGCAGGAAGAAATAAAGTTAGGATCTGGATCTACCCACAAGGCAGAGACCGAGGCTGGTTTCACCAGCCATGGCCTCTGGTTGGCGCCCATCTTCCCTTGGTGCAAGCTACGGCCAGCACCTTGGGGTGGCGGTGGTAGCTTTGGTCCAGATTGGTGTTTTCACACCAATCTTTCCCTAAAGCCCCACGGCAGAACCATACCCAAATATCATTTAGTCCTTAATTAGAAAATAAGATCTCTGGAATTATCAAAATAATTGCTAAAATAAAATGATTAATAAAATCGCGAATCAAATATGATTTAATTCATTTCAACTTGATTTAATAAAATTTAAAAATCTTAATAAAAGGTTCATCCCCACATTATAAACATCGACTTTTAAAACTATCTTCAAAATCAATCCTTAAAAAAAGAGACACCCGACACGAGTGGGGAAGCTCGGCGTTGGGGCCCCCGAGCCGTGGTTCTTACACTCGTACAACCACAGCTACATTTTGCATGTGAAGTAAGATTTTTTTCCACATATGATCAAAAATACTTTGGAAACGAGTGAATAATTTGAGCATACCTTAATGATCTTCCACAAAGTGCACAACGGAAGATAATTGTCGAATCTATTTGAAGTTTTATGTGCCGCACATCGGCACGGAGGCCCCTAGTGAGGCAAGTGTATGTAGGAGCACCCCGGTTGAGCTCCTTTATGTTATCAAGGTCTGCTAAGTTCACAAATAGTGAACGTGAACCTCGGAGGCTTGATCGGAAAAGAGCACCATAGTCAATAAAAGAGCCAGCACAATCCGAACTTGTTGTTAAGGAGAATGGTGAGCCCAAAACCGAGCATCCTCAAAAGCGCCCAAAAGAATAATGTACTTCAAGAAATTTTCTTGAGGAAACCTGTTAGCTACGAGGCCAATAAGATGACGAAGGTGTCCACGGTCTTTATACAAATTCTGGTCATAGGTTAAAGGCTCCCCGAGAAGCCTAAACTTGAGAAAACAGACAAAATCGAAAGGAGTTATGGTCATTTCCCGAAAGGAAAATCAAGGTGTTAGTGTTATCCCAAAAGCGCTCACTAATGGCCCTAATAGGATCCCGCTCTCTCTTATCACAAAGATGATTCAAAGTAAGGAAAAGAGAGCCAAAACCAATATTTTGCATGACATCTTCAAGAGGAAAATTCATCGTTACGCACGTCTCCACAAATTAGGGAATATCTCCACTACTCCGAATTGTGCCCTTCTACAACACCAAAATCCAACAAGATTTTAGTTGAAGACTACTCTTGATGAGCAAAGGAAGAAACTTATGCTAACTAGCTTACCGAAGGAATGATGGCAAGGGAAGAAACGTGAATCTTAGCCTCCACCAAGAGGTCATTTGGGTTCCAATCATTCTGTGGATGACATTCCCACTCAAGGAAGTTATCTTGGACAAGTTTTTCAGATCTTGATCTCCCTACATGATGAGCTTTTCTCCTAGACATTATGAAGAGAAGATTTTTGAAACCAATAAGTTTTCAAAGAGAACAGGGAAGAATGCACAAGAAGGAGCAAGTGTGTAGAATGAATACATCAAGCACCCCTTTTATAGACCCATTCGGTCAAACCATCCAAACATACAATACAAGAATCAAAAAAGTAGTGGGAGACCAAAGGAATTTGGCAGAGCACACCGGGGGCCAGCCTTGCCAAAGGCTCACCAGCCATGAGGCACCGTGGTGTCCCATCGGTGACAGCTTTGCATCCCTAGCCGGTGGCCTAGCTTGTGGAGTCCCATCAGCCATGGCATGTGACTTCTTGGCACGTTATGCATGCAAGTGAGAGCTCTTGGATCCACCAATCAACTTTTTCAGTCTGTTTTTGACTGAGTTATTCGGGTAAAACACTAAGCTTTCTTAAATTTGATTATCCACTAACAAGTATGTTAGTATAGCAGATTATTTGGCCATACTTCACATCAAAAACGATCCAAGTTTCAACATCAAAATGTACCAAGCTTTAGGCCTTGGTCTAGCCAAGCTTAGGGCCCTCTTACCGGACTTTAGAACACATGCATCGCAATCAAGTCTTGGCCTCTCTTTGGAGTTCAAGTCCAATAAAAACCAATTCTAGATATTACGTAATGATTAGTAAAAAATTGTCGCACGGAATCGAGGTAAGTACCCTTTAATGTCTACTTTGACCCTTCGTCTTTTTGACTCGGTCAAAGTGGGGGCTAACTTTAGTCACCTAAAAGTGTTATCTCTTATCTCATTTAATTCTGTATTTTATTCTATTGGCCCGATGATGAAATCCCGAGTCTTGTTTGAGAATTTGGATCACGAGACTAGGTTCGATTGGTGGGACGGAAGCCATTAAACAACAAAAATCCCCAGCACCAAATAAATAGCCTTTTGCCTTGGGTTGATCCAAAAATCCACATTTCCTTCGGACTATCCAAGACCGGGCCAAGTCTCTAGAGACGACGGAGGGGGAAATCCAGGATTAGAATTTTGCATTTTGCTTTTGTCCAATTAGACAAGGAGCTGAAGACCTCTAAAAAGACGTTAAACGCCATATTTTATGATCACCGGTTGTAACACCCCAAGACCGACCCTAGGAGTATTACATGCCGAGTTCCCGAGAAGAACCCCTAAGGCTACTTATGATCTCAACTTGGGGTTGAGAGTTTTCTCTTAGATTGGAGAAAGCGTGGTTCTAGGTTTTCAAAGGTTTTCCTAAAAATTTCGATAGAGTTTCCTCTATAATATGACTAACTAATCTCATAGGCTTAAAGCCTTAACCCCGCACGAAACACATTCATAAACTAAATGAGCCACACGCTCCGAGTAATAACAACACAAGCTCAACGGGCCACACGCTCGGAGTAAACACAACACAAACTCAACGAGCGACACGCTCGGAGTATTCACATAGGGCTTTTATATTCATAGTCAAAACTTAAGTTCACATACAACCGATCTTTATAAATATCTTTACAAACAAGAAGACAGAAAAACATATAGTAAGTCCGACATCTCCTATCTCGTCCGCTATTTCGAAAGCCAAAAGTCACTCCCGAGAGTCTTACTTCGCACTCTGAAATGTTGGTGAGATCATGAGCTCCATGAGCTCGGTGAATAACCCAAACCCAACCTTGGGTTTCACATTGCACATTAATTCATTAACAACACACATAAGTTCACTATTCATTTATAACATGCGATTCGGATCATACATGCTTAAAACACGCAAGATACTAAACTTACCAACTTGCCGAGAAGCACATATGACATCAATTACTCATGAATTCAATCGGAACATACTTTATTCTTCTTTCTATGCAAGTACGTCATACAATCATTCATCATGTAAGTCATTCATCATGTAAATTGTATTTTACTTCTCATCGTATTAATTTCTTATGAAATCAAGATTCATTCTTCTTCTCATTCTTATTCTTGAGTTCAATTATGCGTTTTATAAATCATTGCTTCTTTCTTTCTTGTTTATCATGCGTAATCATTCGTTTTTTCATATCATAATTCTTTAAGTCATCTTAGTTTTGAATGGAAAGCAGATTAATATTCTGCTCTAAAGACCAAGTTCTTGGAGCCAAAACAATTTGTAGGCTCGGTTCTTGGAGGCACAACAATTCGTGGCCTCGAGGAAAAATAATTCGTAGCCTCGAGGCAAGCCTCAAACTCCGAAAGACGCATACTGTCGGGAATTCGTGGAAGCAATTTAATTCGTGGCTTTAGTTTCACGAGACACTTCTATGGCCATAGCTTCAGAGGGTTGTTTAATTCGTCGGGTCTTAGATCAATAACACAATCCTTTTTCCCTTCTTTAGTTGTTTATATTTTCTTATTTTCTTATATCTTCTTATTACTTATTGAAGAGATGCACTTAGTTCATATAATTTAAGCTCAATAGCTTCATACGTAACATCTTCATAACTAACAATTCACATAAGCAAGTTTGAACTCAAGCACAATCAATCTAACTCATATAGGCATGCTTATGTCATTTATAATCGATGATACTTCAAGATAAACATATCATTACATAAACATATCAATTAGGATTTCTAATCGACGAACTTATCGTTTTCATGATTACGTAATATCGCGCATAGGTGATTTATAGTTCTATAACTTTCCTTAATCGTTATATATGTCTTAATCTAGCCATATAGCTTCTTAAATTTCAGTTCTTAACTCAATTACTCAATTAGTTTTGATTTGGCCCAAAACATCATATTTTTACTCAAAAATTTGTGTCGTCCAATCTACTCATCCAACGCATTCCACAATTTACAGGAAATTCTCATAAATTATCAGGAAGGTACAGTAAAAGTTTCATGATTTAGGGCTACACATGAATTCACAATAATTCAAACAGCGAGGCTAAATTACTTGAAAATCTGCACCTAAATCATGAATTCAATTTTCTGATTTTTCTCACTAATTCTATTCAAGCTACTTTCATCAAATTCTCAATATACATCTCAATAATCATGCTCAATAATACTCTATCATCCTTAAATTCATGAATCGGACACATAATTCGCAACATGCCTTTCGGTTCGTGAGTTGCTAATTTCGTGAATTTAGACCTCTAACTTCTTCAATTAACTTGGGGTTTCAAATTTCATACTTCAATTTCAAATTTAATCCACCTAATTTGTTTTATCTTTAGAGGATGAATTTGAATCACTCACCTTGAATTCTTAGGGTTCTAAGAATTTTAGTTTGGAAGGTTTGAATTGGTGTTTTGCTTTTCGTTCTTCTTCCTTCCAATTTCTTCCTCATCCGGCTCCCCTCGTTGCTCTTTGTGAGTGGTTTGCCCTCGGTCTTTCGCCCACTCTTGCTCTCACTTTGCTCTGATTTTTGTCCCTTTCGATCTCTCGCCTTCCTCTTCTATTTTTGGTTCCTAGTTCCCCTCGGGCTCTCTTGCTCCTACTTCCTCCGCTTCGTCTCTCCTTCTTTCGCTCTCTGCTTCTCGTTCCTTTGTCCTTCTTCTTCTCGCGCTGTTCTCGTTGGTGTTTGGAAGGTTTGAATTGGTGTTTTGCTTTTCGTTCTTCTTTCTTCCGATTTCTTCCTCCTCTTACTGCCCTCGTTGCTCTCTCGTGATCTGGTTTGCCCTCGGTCTTTCGCCCACTCTTGCTCTCACTTTGCTATGATTTTGGTCGCTTTCGATCTCTCGCCTTCCTCTTCTATTTCTGGTTCCTAGTTCCCCTAGGGCTCTCTTGCTCCTGCTTTCTCGCTTCGTCTCTCCTTCTTTCGCCCTCTGCTTCTCTTTCCTTTCTCCTTCTTCTTTTCGCGCTACCTTGTTACGGGATCTTGTCCTCTTCTCGGTCCGTTACGCTTCCCGATTCCTCTCGGGCTCTCTTGCTGCTTCTCCTCTTTTGTCCCTCACCTCTCGGTCTCCCTCTGCTCTTTTTCCAATTTGCTCTGCTTCTACTTCTTTCGTTCCCCTCTGTTTCTTCGTTCCCTTTCTTCCTTTAATTTCAACACCTAATGAACTTGTTGCTCAATTTCCCTACTTCTATCTCCAGTCTCCTCTTAATCCCTCTTTCTCTCTCCTCTTTTAATTTCAACACCTAATGAACTTATTGCCCAATTTTAATTGGACCCCAATACTTTCTTTACTCATTTTAGTGCCACCAAAGCTATCCTTTATTTTATTTTCCAGCAATGCCGACCAGTCGATCCTTCCCATTTCTCCTATTTCTTTTCTTTTTATTTTATTTTTTGGTTTGGGCTTTCAAGTGAATTGGGCTCAAAATATTTCACAAGCCCATTTTAGCTAGCCCACGCTCGGGTTTCAATTCTCGGGTTTTAAATTCTAACTCGAAAAATTCTAATTCACTTAATTTAAAAATTTGGAATTTTTGAATTAACTTTTAATAACTTCATTCATTAGCAAGGAAGCACTTGAAATTTTCGGGTATTACACCGAGTATCAAAGTGTCGGGTTTAAGCTCTAAGATAGTCGGCACGAAACTAGGAGTCTGTCTCGCTCAAAACAAGTGTTGTATGGCTAGCGCCTGCAACCCCTGCATTTTAAGTGAAACATAGCGTTTTGCCCTAAAGACTCCCTTAGAAAAACGCTAAGGCACGAAACCTTAGGCACGCCCGAGTGGCCGACGCCGTGGACCGAATTTTATCCGGGTTTATCCTCCCTTTATCCGGTTCAATCTCAAGATATTTTGGCTTGGTTTTTCTCAAATATTTTGGATGGCTAATCGAGAGCAACCCTAGGTCATTTGTGACCTAGGTCTCTCCCTATAAATAGAGAGCCTTGGCTCTCATTTCGAAGGACGACCTCTCCTATGCGTTATGCAGCAGAAAGCTAACTAGAGCATACATCCATTAACGTTACTCTGCCGAAAAATTAGCTCAAACACTCCTCTTATCTAAACAACACCGTTGAATTTGTACAAAGATCTAAAGAATATTCAGTTATTATGATCTCTTGGCATTCATTTAACCGATGTTTCTTACCCCGTACAAACTCACCTTTTTCAAGATTCATGAAAACAAGCCCCTTCCTTGGATTTGTCGTTGCCGCATCAAGAGATCCCGTGTAGAGATCTAGATCAGCGTGTTGTACATCTTGAGGGCAACCATTCGATATTCAAACGGTTATTTAATTTATGCTTTTTTTTATTACTTTTCGTATTGTGAATCAAAGAGATTTAATCGCATTTTAATTCCGCCCGCCTGGTGTAATCTTTTACTTTTTGCTTTTCTTTTCCTTTTCACATCATTGCTTTGTTTACCGCTTTCTTTATCGCTTTCCTTTAATTATTATTTTTCGTTCAACATGTTCGAGTGTTTGAGTTTAACACGTTCTTTTAGTATACTACTCAGATTAGTAATGGTTGTCTTCGGACGGGCGGAACGTAAATGTTTTCCCTACATTTTGTACTTTTTCCCCTGAATCCGATTCTCGGTTCGAAGACCGATGGAGTCACTTTTAGCATTTTTTGGTCATAGTTTTCCTATATTAAGATTGGAAGATCAAATTGTTATTTTTGTTTTTATTAGTTTTTTCCCTAAAAACTAATTGGCGACTCCCCTTTTACTTTACTTCGTTAGAAATGCATCTCAATTATTTTGTGATTGCAAGGTTATAAAAAGGAGATCTGGATCTGCCAGCCAGGCCGGAGGCCGAGGCCGATTGTTTCGGCCAAGGCCCCTGGCTGAGCTAGTGACTACTAAGTACAGGCTGTCCCCGCACCGGGTGGTCAATGGCCGAGGCTTGGGTCCAGGCCGGTGTCTTCACATATGTTATAGATGTAGATCCTTCAAGAGTATGCACAATATGAGGAAACTCTAGAATAGGACAAACAGATAATGATTTGAGCATTAATTATACTAATTATGAGAATTAATTATCACTAATTATAGTTACTATAATATGACAACCTCGGCTCCGATACCGGATAAAATAATTTTCTTAATAATTTTAAGAGATAATATAACAATAACAATGCATACAATATTAATAGATATAGTTAACGTAATATTGGTGTCAAACATGAAAAAGTTAAAAAGTTAGGGAGTAGCAAACAAAACTTTAAAAACAGAGGAGCACGAGATGTAAATAGAAATAGTGATTTTGGTTCCTTTGATTAGGTTGCACCAAAAGATAAGGGATTTTAAATTAAATTTTAAAACCGTAGGTATATCAAATAGATGACGCTATTACTAAGTGTCCTTTTTGTTATTTTGCCCATTTTTTTGCATGTAGAAAACCGACCTAAATGGGAAAGAATGCAACAAAGGACTTATCTTAATTGAGATGAATTTTTATTTTGGCTAATTCGCAAAAAAAAGAGGATTCATCTTAACCGAGATGAATTGTATTTGGCTAAAATGCAAAAAAAAAAAAAAAAAAGGACTCACCTTAATTCGGATGAATTTTATTTTGGTGAAAATGTAAAAATTTGACTCAACTTAAATGAGAAGAATTTTATTTTGGCTAAAATCCATAAATGGACTCACATTAATTAAGATGAATTTTATTTGGTTAAAATGAAAAAAATTGAACTCACCTTAATTGAGATAAATTTTATTTGGCTAAAATACAAAGAAATGGACTCACCTTAATTGAGATGAATTTTATATTGGCTAAAATGTAAACCAAAAAGGACAAAATGCAATAATGCGAAAAATTGCATAAACTAAATCTAGACACTGGAACCTACTAGAACAAGAGATGGATCCGGAGGAAAGAGCCAACCTGAAAGAGATGTGAGTTGGCGCCGGACCTAGAGTACACCGGATTTTGTCGGCTTTTTATTTTTGAGCAAGACTGGAAGGAAGCAGGGAATAGACCACCCTCTATAAGGAAAAATTTTGACTCGGAAAAGGCAAATATGGACTAATCTAAACGAAAAAGAAGGAAAATTTGACTTTGGATAGAATGCACGAAAATGGACTTACTCAAGAAGGTTTATTATTATATTTTTATTTTTGCACCTATCCAAGGTTTATTTTACTTGACCAATCCTACCTAATCTACTAAGCTAAAGGTCCACGAAAAACAAAGTTAAATAATAAAAGCAACTACACTAGTTCGGACATGCAAATGAAAATGGGTACAACCTAGATTACCAAGGTTTTATGTCCACAATTTAATTATAGGTCAGGTAAACAAGGTGGCTCATAGTCTAAAAAGTTTGTCCCCTATAGGATGCTTAATGGAACTTGAATAATCAATGCCTCTCGATTAGGAATCAAGAAAACACGCTATGAGTAGAGTAATCACACCCTAGTGTTAAGTCGAGTGGACCTACCAAGGTAATGATTCAACCTCCTCGAAAAAGGGTTCATAAGGGTTGAAGCCTATAGGTCGAAAAACAATATGTTCAAGGTCACCTAACTACTAAGAAATGCACAATGAAAATGCGATAAAAGCTCACAATTTAAAATTTAAAATTTCACCCTCTTAATAAGTGATTTCCATAGTGGATTCGCCATCTGTAAGAGTCGATGCCTAGGACTTCCCCTATCTCATCTCTTTGTTCTGAGAGAAAGAAGCTAAGCCCGGATACCAATCGGGGACGGCGTTGTTCCGCCTTGACCGATGTTCGGCGCTAGCATTCGGCTAGGACTATTGAGGCGATCTTAGCCAAATGGCTTAAGGATATCAAATTTTTCCTTATTTTTCCTGATTTTCCCGAAATACCGAAAAGAAAATTTTAGAATAAAAAGCTAAAATGGGTGAGTCTCCATTTAGTTTTAAGAATGACAACTAACAAAAATAAAATGCACTTTTCTGATTCTTAGTTTACCGAAGAGACTATCGAAAAGGGACAAAACTCGGAGTTTCGAAAAGGTTTTTAAAAGGGACTCCATTGATCAAACCCAATGATTTGATGTTGGGGACAATGGTACAAAATGAGGAAGGTCACTCCTCATTCCGTCCGGTAACACACGACCTCTACTAATTCAAATTGCGTTAAATAAAGCAAGCAACCAACATGAAAAATGTGGAAATTTAAACAATCAAAACATGCTTAAAAGTGATAAAAAACAATAAAAGAAAGCAATAAAAGAAAGCAAGAAATAAAAAAGTTACATCCGATCTGGGACAAAAAATAAAGCAATACAACTTTAATCCACACCATGGGAAGCAATGAATGTGAGAATTTAAAATAAAATTATAAATAGCAAACTTTGAAATAGTGAAACGCTCTCTAAGGTTGACCCATTTGTCGGACTTGAATCACCAACGGATTTCGGCAGCGTAAAGGTGGGGCAACTGCATAAAAGTGGAAAAAAGAGGCTTTCTTGAGTGGTTTTAGAAATGGAGTTTAAGTGAGAGTGAATGAGAGTTGAGAGTAGAGAGTGTGGGAGAGAGAATTTCAACAAAATTGGGGGTTTTCCAGCTGAAATTTGAGTGAAATCATCAGCAACGTCAAAGAATTTTCGGGTGTTGCAATCAAGAAACAAACATTCAACATTGAAGAGTTTGTGAAGAAGGGAAAGATTGATTATAATCTTCTTGCCTTGAACATAAGAAATAAAAATAGGGTCTAAAGGAGAGAGATTTTGATAAAACTCAATGACTAAATTTCGGTAGATGTTGTCAAAGAAACATAGAAGATCAAGAATTTTTATTTTTGGAGTTTATGAACCTAAGAAATTTTTGTGGTAAAAAGAATTCATCGTCCAAACAATAGTGTTGAGCGACAGAAGGAGATTTAGATTGTTCTGATTTGAGGGAAGATCTAGTTTTGGTTTCTAAGGCCTCATTCCGAGGAGCCTCGGGCTTAGAATTGAAGAGATAAGCCGAGAACAGGTTTTGGGCTTTTTCTTTATGGTCGAAGCCACCTCAACGTCTTGATTTCTCTTAGTAATGGTGTGATTTTGAGAAAGAAAGAAAGTGAAAACAGTACAAGTAAATGGAGAAGAAAATGGATCAAAGATTGAGAAAGAGAGATAGAAAGAAAGAGATGAAAACCCGAGTCCGAAAGAGTGAAGCTTGAGTATTGAGTAAAGTAGAGCGGACTACGAGTTAGCTTAAAAGGAGTCCGAGTTGGTTAAGAGTGTTTGAGAGTGAGAGAAAATTGTTAAATGAGTGAAACTGAGAAGTATTTATACAAGAAATATTCTTAATGGATAAAAATCACAACTAAGTTCCGAGTAGTCAAATGGTTAGTTTTCCAATGGCTACTTCCCAGCTCCTTGATGAGTCGACGTTTCCCAACGGCTCATTTTGAGATCGAACACGTGGGGAAAAGAGCGAGACAGAGTTTGTAGAAAATTCATATAAGATTCTCTATTAATTAGAGATAACCTTTAATTTTAAGTAAATATGATTTATTCAGTTGTCCGAGCGATTATAAACAACTCGGATAACTACTGTCTAGAACTCACTTTCATGAATTTGCAACTAAACTTCCAATCTATTAGATTTATCACAATATAAGCATGCTTAATCATCATAATCACATAATCAAGCATATAATGAAGAATTTAACAAACCAAGCTCATTCCTAATAAAGAAAAACTAATCTTCACCTAAAGGTTTAGTGAAAATATCAGCTAATTCAAGCTTAGTAGGAATAAATTATAACTCAATATCACCTTTCTTAGAGTGGTCTCTCTAAGAATGATACCTGACCTCAATATGTTTAGTTTTGGAGTGTTGAACTAGGTTCTCGGTTATGCTGATTGCACTTTGATTATCACATTTGATAGGTATTGCTGAGAAGCTCAGTCCTAGATCCTTCAAATGTTGTTTGATCCACAACAACTAAGCATAACTCTTGCTGCTATGTACTCGCCTTAGCCATTAATAGGACGATTGAGTTTTGCTTCTTTGAGTGCATGGAGATTAGTGAATGTCCAAGGAATATGGATGCTCCTAATGTACTCTTCTTATGAACCTTATGTCTAGCATAGTCAACATCCGAGTAGCCCTTAAGGGTTAGATTTGAGTCTCTAGAATACCGGAGACCTAGTGATTGAGTTCCTACAAGATATCTAAAAATTCTCTTCACCGCAGTGAGATGAGATTCTTTTGGATTATCTTAAAAATCTTGTATAAAGACAAACACTAAACACAATATCTAGCCTGCTAGAAGTAAAGTAAAGTACGGATCTAATCATACCTCTGTAGATTTTGTGATTTATTGACTTACCTTTCTCGTCCGAGTCTAGATTTGTGTTGTTTCCCATAGGAGTTAATACTGTTTTAGCATCTTGAAGCTTGTACTTCTTGAGTAACTCCTGCAAATACATGGATTGATCAAGATAAATTCCATCCTTCTCTTATTTGATTTGCAGTCTAAGGAAGAAATTTAGTTCTCCCATCATGGTTATTTGAAATTCCTGCCTCATTAACTCCGAATTTTTTTTGCATAGAAATTCATTAGTAGCACCAAAAATAATATCAACAACATATATTTTAATGATAAGAAAATATTTTCCCTTGGTTATTGTAAATAAGGTTTTCTTAATCAAGCCTCTTTTAATTCCATTTTTAATTAAGAAACTCCTCAATGTTTCATACCAAGCTGTAGGAGGTTGTTTCAAACCATAAAGTGCCTTTTGTAATTCAAAACCATGGTTGAGAAAATGAGGATTTTCAAATCCAGGGGCTTCTCAACATAAATTTCTTCTTGAATATAACAATTAAGAAATCCATATTTGACATCTAGTTGATAAAGCTTTATGTTCATGTTAGATGCAAATGCAAGTAGGATTTTAATGGATTTAATTCTAACAACTGGTGCAAAGGTTTCCCTAAAATTAATACCATCTTCTTGATTGTATCCTTGAGTGACTAGTCTGGCCTTATTTCGACTACCAAATCCTCCTCATCTAGTTTGATTTTGGAAACCATTTGGTTCCAATAGCTGGGTGGTCAATTGGTCGGTTGGTCAAGGTCCAAACTTAGTTTCTCTCAAATTGGGATAGTTCTTGTTGCATAGGCTCTACCCATTTAAGTTCAAGTAAGGCTTCTATTACAATTTTAGGTTTAATCATTGAGATGAATTCACAAAACGCAAAAAGAATTGTCAATGAAGAACAAGTTTGCACACCTGCGTTAATGTCCGAGATGATGTGCTTAGGATGGTGACTAGAAATATATTGGAAAGGTTTACCTGACCTTTGATATACCATATTTGAGACTTCAATGGTTACTTCCTCGGTTGGTTGAGTCTCGATCTCTTCTTGAGCTGCTTTAGTTTGAGCTGAGTTTGGAACTGGATCAGTTCATCCCTCGGTTCTTTTATTTTTCAACATTCTAAGCTCGGTTTCAATTAGTCCATCATCATCTTTGCGAAGTTTGAAGTCTCGGAAGGTGGACTAATTTACTTGCCATTATCATTCTCATCAAAGACAATATGGATACTTTCTTCCACTTTGTTAGTCCTTTTATTGAAAGCACGATAAGCTTTGTTATGAATTGAATAACCTAGATATATACCTTTATCGGACCTTACATCAAATTTGGTTAAGTTATCCTTACTATTGTTGTGTACAAAGCACTTACACCCAAAACATTTGAAGTAGGAGATGTTAGGTTTCTTCCCTTTGTAGAGCTTGTAGGTTGTTTTCTTTAAGATTGGACAAATAAGGCATTGATTTAATGCATAATTTGCGGTGTCAACTACCCCAACCTAGAAATAGTAGGATATATCATTTTTAATCATCATTGTCCTATAAACTTCTTTAAGAGTTTGGTTCTTTCTTTCCATCACTCCATTTTGTGGATGCATTGTTAGTGGTGAGAAGTTGTGGAAGACCGAGATTGTTGTAGAAATCGGCAAACTCGGAATAGTCAAACTACCTTTGATGGTTAGTTCTAACTCTTACAATCTGAGTTCTAAATTATGTAGACACCGAAACCATGTCGTCCTTATCTCTTTTATTTCTGTATTTATTTTCTGTTGGCTTGATGATGAAATCCCAATCCTGTTTGTGAACTCGGGCCATGATCAAAGCCTAATCGGTGTGATGGAAGCAACTAAACCACACAAAACCCATTACCACCACAAAAAGCTTTTTAATTGGATTGACCTACAAACCCATTTTATTTCGGTCGAACAAAGCCTGTTTTAGGCTCTCAACCAGAAAACCCAAACCAACGCCACATTTCACTCATGTTTGCGCATCAAACACAACATTTAATTCCCAGCGAGTAAAGCATGACATGAAACTCAAACGTCCGTACGATGCTGGCCAAACTAGCACCGTGTTTTTAGGCTTAATTTTCCAAGATGCTGCATTTTGTTCCTAGTGGCCAACCAAGGCACGAAGCTCAAGAAATTCGTAGGACACCATATGAGACCAGCGCAGTTATTCTCGGCTTCCTAGGTGGGATCCCCGGTTTAAAAGATTTTATATGGTTAACTCCCACTATCCTCGCCGGCGAATTCAGTTCTAGTTCAGTTGATTTTGACAACTGAAGCAAGTTTATGTTATTTTTGTGACCAAAATTTCTTCTATAAATAGAGGGTTTACCCCTCATTTTTAGCTGCTCCATTTTTAGCTAGCTAAACCCCTAAGCTAAAAAGATCATCCACTATTCTCCTCGCTTTTTATTCTCTCTGTTTTGTATACTTGTCACACATTTAAACAACCTTCTTTATCCTCCTTTTGAGCT
The DNA here is from genome assembly GCA_021018815.1 of Talinum fruticosum. Lineage (NCBI taxonomy): Eukaryota > Viridiplantae > Streptophyta > Magnoliopsida > Caryophyllales > Talinaceae > Talinum > Talinum fruticosum. Next base: position 756,530 of record JAITYX010000121.1, on the reverse strand, counting down.
CACTATCCTGCTATTACGCTGTTGGATTTTATTCATGATCCAAGTTCAGCGAGTGGAACAACCTAAGGACATCGAATCTATCTTTCAAACTCTCTCTACGGTTTTTATTTATTCATGCTATTTACTCGCTTTCCATGTTGTGGAGCAATGATGTATTTGTTTTTTATTCCTCCCCGCTCACTGTTACTTTTAATTTCGTTTCTCTTTCTTTTCGCTTTTTTTATTGCTTTCTTTATCGCTTTCCTATTTACTTAATTGTTGCTTTCTTAGCTTGTCTTCTTTGCTTTCATTTCAGTATATCACCATTTCACTTAAATTGCTTTAAAATATCAGATTTTGAAAATAAATAATCTTAATAAGAGGCGCACCCTCTTTCCAAATGAACTTTCAAAAAGAATATTAACAAACTAACTAGAGCCGATGCTTCCCGTTCCCCGTTCCCAATTCCCCTTTCTTTGTTCACTTAATAACAAAATAACAAAATAATATAAAGAACCAGCGACCGTGTTCCCCGACCTCTCCGAAAATGTTCACTTAAGGGTATAACCTAAAGGTCGAAATTAAAAGCAACTATGTGCAAGTTCACCTAAATGCAATATGCCTAATGCAAAACACAATAAGAAAACTCACAACTCAAATTTTCAAGTCTCACCCTCTTAATAAGTGATACTCTCAAATGGAGACACCACTCGTAGCCACTATGGAAAAGGATGAAGCACCTTTTAAGTTGAATCTTTATACTAACCCTATTGTTCATTCGATGTAAATGAAGAAGGGTACTTTCCTGGTCTAGCTATAGGTCAAAGGGCATAGCACCCAATTTATCCACCTCTTAAATCCACTAATAACTTCAAATTTAGTCTAGGCTACCATCCAACTGCTAAGGATGTAGTCCAAGCTATGTGGGAAACACAAACTAAGAGGACTCGCATCACTAAGAGTCCGCTCCATTAAGCCCTATCCTCGCACCTTAAATGAGCAATTTCTAAAAGAAGGGGATGAATTCCCCTACTACGGTTTTCCTAAGCCCTATTATCTGAAAGAGAAAGGTATCTTAGTCCTAAAATTAGAAATTTTCAACGACTCGCTAGATGTTAGAAGAGGAGGCACCCTACCTCCTCAAAAAGAACAGTCCACTCTAGACTGGACCAACCTGATAAAAAGCAACATGTTGGGTCTACTGTTTGGACAAAATAAGTACATAGAGGGAAATTTGGTCTCGATACTTTCCCAAGCCATGTCGCACCCGAAGTTCGACTCGTCGAGGTTCATCACCGACGTAGATGAACAAGAGTCCAAGCATATCACTTGGATTGGCACTGAAGAGGGCCAAGAGTTCGTTGTCATCCTAGGAGAGTAGTACACTTCTGAACCTAAGGCTAGGGCTAATTTTTCTATTTCCAACTTGTTTTGTTCATCTTCCAATCTGCAACTTTTGTTTGGAAGTCGGTGTACTCCTTTTCTCATTCAATAAGATGAATATTTCTTCTTACTCCTTGCTTCCTTCTATTTTTAATTGTGTTTGCCTCTAATGATGAAAGAGATCCCTAGAGAACTAATAAAAGCTATGGAAGATCATGAAAATAGCTCACCAATTCTAGAAGAAACAATAACTATAAATTTAGGATCTCCAAATCAACCCGAAGAGGTTCGGATTGGGAAATCTAAGTCTAATAGAGTCGAAGCATATTACTTCGCTCCTTACAGAGTTTATAGATGTCTTTGCTTGGTCCTAGAAAGACATGGCCGAGATAGATCCTAGCATAGTGGAATATAAAATTCCACTCTATGAAGATGCCAAACCGGTTAAGCGAAGCTTAGAAGAATGAAACCCGAGTGCGCCCTAAAGATCAAAGAAGAGGTTTAAACACTACATGCTAGCCCATTCGGTACAAGAAGCAGTGCCAATGGACCCTATTAAGTACATTCTGCAATAACCAACTGTTAGCTGTAAGATAGCTAGATGGATGGTCATGTTATCAAAATTTGAGCTCAAATACGTCCTATAAAAGGCGATTAAGGGGAGAGTTGTATCGGAATTTCTGGTTGATCTACCGATAACCGAAACACAAGCAGAGCACTTTGACTTTCAAGATGATGGAATCTTACATGTAGAGGTTGATGAGTGGACAATGTATTTTGATGCTGCTTCCAATCAGAAGGGCTTTAGGGTAGGAATCCTTTTAGTCTCACTAGAGGGAGCACATACTCCTATCTTAGTTAAGTTGGACTTCGAGGTCACTAATAATGCTGTGGAATATGAAGCATGCATCACCATATTGCAAGTAATAGCATAGATAGTAGGAGTCGGGAACATAAAGGTCTATGACAACTTGAGTCCGATCATCAATCAAATCTCATAAAAATGGAAGGTACGTAGTGAAACCTTGGCACCCTACTAAGCATTTTGACAACATCTCACCTACCTTCCTAGGGATCATAATCAATTCGTGGATGCCTTAGTCAAATTAGCTTTCATTATTAACATTCCTAGTGACATTCATTCAATGCCCATCAAGTATAGAACGGAGGAGTCTTCCGCCTCATGTATATGCGATAGAGATGTTCGAGTACCGACCAAACCATTTGGTACCATGACATTTATGATATTTAGACAACCAAGAATACCCATCGGACTCCACGCTTAGAGCCCAATGAGCGATTCACATGCTAGCTACACAATTCTTCAATAATCAAGGACAGGTTGTACAAGAAAACCGACATAGGCATTGGCTTACTTTGTGTCAATCAACATGAAGTAGAGCATGTAACGACCGACGTTCATGGTGGAGAATGTGGACCTTACATGAATTGAGAATTTTAGTTCAGAAAATTTAGCGTATAGGGTATTATTGTCAACCATGGCAAGAGATTGTTATGAGTTTATTAAAAGATGTCACAAGTGTCAAATTTGTATAAACTTGCAGCACCAATCACCTTCCTTTGTAACGACACTTGCATCACCATGGCTATTCTCGATCCGGGGCACGGAAATCATCGATAAAGTGACCCCTAACGGAACGAGAGGTCATAAATTCATCCTAGTAGCAATTAACTACGTCACCAAATGGGTAGAAGGCTGTATCGTACGCAACAATACCTTCAAAATATGTGGCCAAGTTTATAACTCACAACATCATCTCGTCGATATGGTACACCACATGAGTTGATTAGTAACCATGATAGTAACTTGAAGAAAGAGGTAGGAGATCTGCTAGATAAGTATAAGATCAAATATCACAAGTCTTCTCCCTAGCCCTTAGACCAATGGAGCAGCTTGAGGCAGCTAGTAAGAACATCCATAAGATAATGGAGAAAATCACTATCAGCTATAAAGACTGGCTTAACAAATTACCTCTTTCTTTATGGGGCTATCGGACCTCGATTAGGACGTCCACAGGAGCAACCCCTTACTCCCTAGTATACAGCATGGAAGCAGTCCTTCCAATAGACATTGTCATCCTGTCGTTAAGAATCATAATTGAAAGTAAAGTCCCAGTAAGTAGATCGGGCTAAAGCCCGTTTTGAGGAGCTAGTCTTATTAGATGAAAGACGTTAACGCGCTCTACATAATGTGCAAACATAGTAGGAATGTATATTAAGGGAAGTTAACAAAAGGTCAGACCTCATCACTTACAAGTTGGTGACAGGGTCCTTAAGGAAATCAAAGCACCTACTCAAGACCCAAGAGGAAAATTCAAGCGCAATTGGCAAGAACTATACATCCTCGGTTAAATTCTACCAGGAGGAGTAGTTAAATTCACATACTTGGATGGGGAAGAGCTATTTTAGTACACCAACTTAGACTAGTTGAAGAAGTATTACATTTAGCTTTAAACTAAATAGATTGAGCAATAGCCGTGCCCGGTCCGAAGGTTTGCTCCGGGAGAGGCAAAGTCACCCTAGAGGGGGTGGGGGTGAATAGGGTGATGAAGAAATTTTCTTGAAATTTAAAATAGATATGAATCTTAGGTGCGCGAGAGTCAAGGATGAACTCGGAAAAGTACTAACTTAGAATTCAGTGAAGAGTGAAGAAACAGATTAAGCGGAACTTTGAAACCGTGTGAGTCTAGGATGCACTCGGAAAAGTAATAACTCGAAAGTACATGGAAAACCTTTTGGGGTAGAAAACCACGGACCGTGCTAATCCAAGCACGAAGTCAAATCCACTATTTTGAGTCCACAAAATTTAGTAGACTTAGTCAACTTGAGTTGCTCCCTTAGACAACTCCGTAGAAGTTTTTCTTAGACTCGAAATTACCTTCTCGATCTAGTATTTCTTAATTGAGATCACCCTTGCAGTTAGGGACAACTGAGCTGAGTTAACCCTTACAGCTCAGTCAAGGGACCTTACTTAGAGAGTAAGAAAGACGAGTGTTTGTAGCGAGTACAAGACCTTACAACTCGGAGAAATAATAAATACGGAATTGGAGTTGTAAGTAGAAGATTGAGAATGAATACAATGACTTTTGTATTAACAGTTTGTTCAGCAATCTTCAAGTCTTGGAAGTTGGCTTCTATTTATAGATGACCAAGCAGCTTAGCCGTTGTGTCCATCTTCCGACTAGAAGTCCCTTATGACCGTTGTAATAGATTTTACGAGTCACTCGGAAAATATCCGTTGAGATATGAACATTGGGCAACGGCTCTTGACTCCTTTGGAAGTCCCAAAACCACCTGGTGGTGTCTTTGAAAGTAAGGTGGAAACCACCGTAGAGCTTAGTGTTGCGGTTTTCCAGTTTTGGAAACGGACAACCCCGACACGATGTCCGGGGCTAGGTCGGAGGTGGAAAAAGCCTTTTCTGCCGGTGATTTGACGTTTTGAAGCCGGTTACTTTTGCAATTCAAACATAGGATAGCCTTGTTTGAATAACCTACAAAAGTAAATCAATTTGGTTCTTAAAGTATAAAATACTTTGGTCCAAGATTAGATATAGATAATAACGTAATTAATATAATTAAGTGACTAATTATCCGAGTCGGAAAAGGAATGGAATTTTCGAGTCTAATATCCATGAGGCTCAAATTCCATCCGAGTTAGTCTAGAAGAGAATCAAGTTAGATAAAGAATATCGGAGTAAACAAACTTGATCTAGACTAAACAAAGTGCAAACAAAATATGGTGACTTAGAAGAATGAATTAACATGGTAATTCTTGGAACACGAAGTCGGACTCGAATTTATGTGCGTGAAATAAAGTGTTTGAACATGCGATATATCTAAGTGTTGAGCGATTCAGAGCTGAGTGTGAAGTGGCAAGTAGAGGTATGCTTTCCGAGTTAGTCGAGTTAAGCGTAAACATACATAATAGTTTCTATAACACTCGGAGAAAATGTTATATCACTCAGAAAAGCTTCTAAGGCACATGGAATGACTTGAAATCAAAACCCTATAAGAGATGAAGTCTTATACCTAATTCCTCGATGGAACTCGAGAAAAGTGTAAGTATAAAGTCCGAGTCTTCACAGTCCAAACGAGGCAGCGGCCCAAACCGCTGCCGATCCACTGCTCGATTAACAGTGGGATGGTCGAGCTCAACTTAGTCCACGAATACTCCCTTTCCTATATTTGGTTATTTTTGGGCGGTCCATTATAATTCTTCCACTATAGGTGAGCAAGTTAAAAATAAAAATAAAGCATAGAAGTGAGCATAAACTTACCTTTTACTTTACTAATAATAGGGGTAAGCCTACTACATACCCAAATACATAGCTAAAAGAGAAATAACAAGCATAAACTTGGAAATTAAATAATGTTCTAAAGAGGCAAAACAAATCTCCTAATTATTTCTTCCTAACCCTAAGCCGTAGTCCATATTTACTTTCTTCCCTTTGAGTCAATTAACTCAACTACGTCCCCTTAGATTCGCTTCTTCGATTATTGAATCCTGGCAGCCTTTCTTTCATCCTCTTCCTTAGCCTTCATTTCTCTTTGGCTGGCCCGCTCATCGGCTTGCAAGGCCACTTCACGGATCTACAGGGTACATTCGGTGGAGCATTCCTCCTTTAGTCACGTTCTCGAGCCCTCGGTGCCCTGCGTCTCTCTATGTCAAATTTATTTATCTTATTTAGATAAAATATAGTGACACTTCTAGGTCGCCTCATCTTTATGCTTTGGCAACCAACGTAGATTCATCCAACATTTACTCTAGGATCATATTCGCTTAATACTACTCAGGACATCAAAAGCTATACGTAGGATGCAATCTAGATAGGGTATGTCTTGTACCCGACCCATTTGCCGCATCACACGGTCTTGGAAGTAGTATGTTCCAATTTAGAGTCCTAACAAATGTATAAATGGGTATCTAGCAATGTGTGTCCTAAATTGGGACATCGTCCCGTGCTTGATGTACCACGTTATAGGGCGACCTACACTAAACCAGGCCTCCCACTAAGAGGCATCCCAATCAGCCAACACCGGAAGATGTTGCCGCTGGTAGAGCCGAGTCACCACGTACTACTCAACCTTTGAAGGTTCTTGTACTAGCCCAAAATCTTCAACCAACTAGATCTGCATACAACACATGCAAAAGTTAGAAAAATCAAATTATCCTACACGACCCAATTCATCTTAAGTCACAACCCAATATGAGTAAAAACAACAAATGAGAATAATCGGCACCACATTTCGGTGCTTGCCGATAAGTTTTCAAATATTTTGAATTCTTACCTGCAACAATAGGGGCTACCAATAAAGTCCTCATTCAGATTTGCCTCCACTCGGTCTAATCCAAGGATGTTTTCAACAACAATAAAAGGTTTCAACCAATGGTGTTCCCTTAGTCTGTTCGATCAAGCTCGGAAGAGCAGGAGGCACCATATCTCTGTGACCTCCCACTTGTTGGAAGCCCCTTACCATGCACATGATGATTGCCCTATGCTTCCGAGATGCACACCCGACTCGACTCATACATGAGACGAAAGTGCTTCATCAAATTGCCTAAGTTCACGTCATCCTTATTCGGAATCCACTCTAGATTCCTTTTGATTAGACCTAACAAATGTTTGTAAGTTCTTGCCATGTTAGTTGGTGGCACTAGAATCACGGGTCTCACTTGATGATGATGGTTGTGAAGAATAACGTCAAACTATTCAAGGAGAGGGCACAATTCTTTGTCCCCAAACCTGAACACGTGCTTCTCAAGATCCTAGAAGGACACTGCAACCCTTAAGAGTGTCCACTGTATTTTTACCTGCCTAATGCTGAATAATGTGTTCAACCTATAATTTGATAATATTAACTTATCAATTTCATTCATGTCATGCATCCAGCGAATTAATTCAATAATGCATCTAGACTATCATGTACTCTCGAGGCTAATTAGTGTATTATTATATACTAATTATTGTACAATTGTACACTAATCAGTATATACTTTTACACTAACCCGGGAGTACATAATGGTCTGTACTCCGGGAGCACCATATACTAATTGCATTAAACTAGCCCCAAGTTAGGCCCTTAGGCCAGCACTGTTTAATCGGCCGATTCACTACTCCTCCTCGATTTCAACGCCTATAGTTGGCCTAGTTATAGCTTATGGCCCATTGTTTTTTACAGCCTAGTCATGTAGGACCACGCTCATTGAACTTACCATTTTCCATTTTTTTATTTTTTTTGGAGGAATGGGGGCTATGTGCAATTTTTTTCAAATTTGTATTTAAAATTTTTCCCATCATATAAATAAAAGCAAGCATTTTAGATTGAGTTTTTGCATTTATTCCATTGGATAGAGTTTAATAATGGTATATAATTAACTACAAAGCACCTACAAGTGGTTATTCAATAATCTTCATCATCATCATCATCCTCAACTTTGTCAAAGATATAATTACCCATATCCTCTGCCATCAATGTCAAAGCTCGCTTATCCTCCGCTGCGCTTGAAGAACTAGCCCCACAGTTCAAGGTCAATTGTGAGGCCTCATACTAAATCTCATTGTAGGACATCCGATAAAAGTCATACAACCTACCATAAGGGTCAAGTGCTTACAAAGGGATAACATCAATACCGACTCCGGACGAGCTAGGCCTAGCTTTGGAAGAATTACGCCAAGGTGTAGATGAACTCGGCCTAGCCTCGGAGGCACTTTGCCTATGAGAACGCCGGGATGAACGCCGTGAAACGCTAGCTCCAACAGGTGCTACTAGACGACATCCGACGTTGGCTTGTAGAATGAGCATGAGTCCTCGAAACCACCAAGGAAACCTCCTGGAGGGGTGACCTAGAGCGGCAGTTGTATAGAAGAAAAAATAATTAGCATATCTACTAAGGCCTCATAAATTAGCATTCAACTAACTAGGCTTACTCGAAATGATCGAACTCGATGACTGGAGAAGAAATCCTTGATTGCATGAAGGCCATAGTGGAATATGATAGATATCGTATGAGACTATTCCCGTCTTACTAGAATTTCATAATGTTAGAAATGTATTTTTAGCATACAACAAAAAGCAAAAAGAGTATGATACTCTTATAAAGTTCCTACGAAATGGATGCTCCACACATTCCAACTCGGGGGTTCCAAAATTTTGACAATGCATGGGGGCTCTCCGAGGTTGAGACATGTCAACCTCGAGAATAGGTTGAAACTGTTTGTACCGACACAAAGTCAATTTACATACCAGAGATGTAATCAAACAAATGAGCAACTAAAGCTTACCATTCCGGTTATAAAGCTGTACCAAGTAATGAGGATATGATGAACTTGCATCCAAGAAATATGAGTGCGGGTACCCTGGTTGGGTTGGTCTTCCGAAATAATTAAGCGGAAGTAAAACATAGTTTGTGGGGGTCTTGAGGAACAAAAGGAAGCCATGTGTTGCGACGAATATGAGGTGCGATGAATATGAGGTACCAACAGAAATCGACCAGACCCTCAAATAAACTCTCCTTTCACTCAAGTATCTCATGACGCGAAACTCCGAAGGAAGATGACTCTAGGACCAAGGATGGAAGTTAGCCTACTCCAACATATGACCCATGAAATAACAAAGTGTGATGAGCGAAACCAAAGTGGTAAAGCACAACCCATAGCTGGCGCCAGCTTCACCATAGCCGAGGCCACGACCCGCATCATACCATGGGATGGGGCATGAATCAAGATTGAAGAGCAAGTGGAAAATTTTGGACCATCTTAGCCTAAAATTTATGGTGCAAAATGACATACCGTGGCCGCATTGTTGAGGGCGGGCTGTAAAAATGTAATCCTAAGAATTTTTCGTTGCATGCGATAAATCTTTGCCCACGCCACCGTAGCAAGGAATAAGAGTATACCTCAATGACCTTCCATAGGCCGCATAAAGGCATGTAATTGTCCGAATCTTCCTCGATAGTAGTATTCCTAGCCCCAGCACGTAAGCCCCTTATCAAACACATATATGCACGCACCCCATAGTTAAGTTCATTAATCCTATCTAAGTCCACTAATTTGACTAAATAGTGGTCATGTTCCTTGGACCCTTGGTCGAAAAAATAGACATGCATTGTCCAAGAGCAATCATTATGCATGTTTGTTATTGTGGGCTAAGTTGAGCCCACAACATGACATTTTCAAAGGCTTCTAAAAGGATAGAATATTTGAAGTAATTGGCTTAGGGAAATCGAGCAACTATGGGACTAAAAAGATGACGTAAATAGTCTTGATTTTTATGTAACTCTCACTCATAATCTATAGGTTTGTAGACACCTAAAACATGTCATCCCTTATCTTTGTTATTTACGTAGTTTATATTGTTGGCCCGATGATGAAATCCCGAGTCTTGTTTGTAGATTTGGACCTCGACCGGTATTTTAATGACGCGATGGAAGCCAGTAAACCACAAAGAACCCCTTAGCACCAAATAAATAGCCTTTTGCCTTGGGTCGGTTCAAAAATCCATTTTCTTTTGGATGGTCGAAACCCGACTCACACCTCTAGAGTCAACAAAAGCCCGGTGCCGCGTATAGGGAAATTTCAGTGCTCAAAATTATGCATTTCACTTTTGTCCAACCAAACATGGAGTTGAAGACCTCAAAATAATGTTAAGCATTGAATTTCATGATCACAAATATCAAAGTGTTGCATTTAGCTCCAAGACAGTCCGCAAGAAAAGGAGCTTCCTCCCTCAAAATGACGTCATGGTCGACGCCCCTATTAAATTATTTTGCCTTGAAACGTCGCGTTTTGCCTAAGATTCCTATTGTAGCATGGAAGGAGCTCAAAACCCTAGAATAACACTAGGTGGTCGGTGCCCCTACCCTGGTTCTATCCTGTTCTATCCAGTCTCTCATTTTTCCGGCCCGGTTCTACAGACTGATTCTGTTTAGCTTCGGACGGATAGGCGAGACCTAACCCTAGGTCATTTTTGACCTAGCTGTCTCCCTATAAATAGAGAGCTTAGGCTCTCATTTCATTACGACTTATTTCCTTAATGTTATGTTCGTTGAAACCCGATTAAGAGCAACCGAATACTCCTATTTGTATTATAACCTCTTGCTTTCTTTTCAACCTATCCCTATTCTAATCCTCATTCCAACTATATCTGATCCTTAAACCTCACTAGTCATACTTCATTCCACCTATCTACACTCAAATACTTACAAAAAGCCCTTCCCATATCGCCATCGTCGCATGACCATATCCAGTGCGAAGATCAAGATTAGCGAGTGGGACGACACTGAGGGCATCAATTTAGCCTTCAAAATGGTTATCTATTTATTTCATGTTTTTATTACTTTCCGTATTGTGGAAGAAGAAGCTGTATCGCTTTCAATTCTTCCCGGCCAAGGTAATCCTTTTAATTTTTGCTTTCATTCTTTCTTTCTTTTTCTTTATCACTTTCTTTACCATTTTTGATATATGCTTTTCTCGCTTTTAGCATGTTTTGGTTGCTTTCAATTCCGTATCGCATGTTGTTTGCTTGTGTTTAGTACACTATTTCGATTAACTACTCAAACTAGTAATGGCCGTCGTTTGACGGGCGAAATGGAAGGGCTTATCCCTACATTCCGTACCCTCGCCCGAATTTGATTCTCGGTTTTGGACCGATGGAGTCATTTTTAGCCTCTTTAAACTTGGTTGTCCCATACTATGATTGGAAGAGCATTTATTTTTGTTTTGTTAGTTTCTCATTCCAAAAACCGATCGGCGACTCTCATTTTCGATTTATTTCTATCAATTTCTTCTCAACCTTTTCTAACTCGTAGGAAAAAAATTAGAGGTTTTGAACTTGCTAGCCGGGCTAGAGGTCGAGGTTCTCCCTACTTTCTAAAATCAATCTTCAAAACCCTAAAATTGTTCTCATCTTCAAAAAGATAGAATTTCAAAAAACCCATCACCAACCATTCGTGGGGAAGCTCGGTCCAGGTCCCATCGGCCATGGTTCCTATAGTGGTGACTCCACTAGGGATAAATCAGTAATTAAGAGGGAAAACATAAAAATTTGAGTAGTGAGTTTTAATAATATTATAGACACCTAAATAGTGTGGTCCCTTATCTTCTTTAATTTTGTATTTTGTATTATTGGCCCAATGATGAAATCCCGAGTCCTGTTTGAGGATTTCGATCACGGACTCAATTTGATTGGTGCGATGAAAGCCAGTAAAGCACAAAAACCCCCAACACTACATAAATAGCATTTTGCGTTGGATCGATCTAAAAATCCCTTTTTCATTCGGACGGTGAAAGCCTTGGCCAAGCCTCCAGAGACAACATAGATGAAGACCCGAAGACGGTGTTAAAGGGTGCATTTCATGATCACAAGTACCAAAGTGCTGTGTTTCAGCTCCGAGACAGCCCGCCCGAGACAAGGAGCTTGATCTAGACCTCTCCTTATAAATAGAGAACCTTGGCTCTTATTTCTGCATGGCTTTTCTCCTATGCGTTATGTTGTCGAAAGCTAACCGGAAAACCTATTCCTAAGGTTGCGCTGTTGAAATTCGACTAAGAGCTACTGAATACTTCCTTCTACATTCCGATCTCTTGGACCCTTTTCAATCTATTACTAGTCTACTTTCCATTCCAACCCACATCTCGAACCAGAATACTCCATCATCGATCTTCCCACCTACCGAAGACTCGGACTTTACATATACATCATCCGACTTCCATCAAAGAATAAGGTATAAGACTTCAGCTCTCATAAGGTTTTGATTTCAAGTCATTCTGTGTGCCTTGGAAACTTTTCCGAGTGATTGATCATCTTTTCGATTGTTACAGAAACCATTGCATATATTCTCACTTGATTCTGACTTACTCAAAAAGCATACTCTGTCCACACACTATTCCGAGACACTCGGACAACACTCAAATTTATCGCATGTTTAAACACTTGTTCTATTTTGCACAACCGCAGATCCGACTTCATGTTCTAAAACAATCATTGATAATTTATTCTTCTAAGTCAGCATATTTTGTTTGAACTTTGCTTTGTTTAAATTAAGTTTGATATTCTTTATTTGACTTGATTCTCTCTTAGACTAACTCGGATGGATTTTGAGTCTCATGGATATTAGACTCGGAATATTCCATTCGTTTTTCTGACTTAGATAATTATGCAGCTTAATTATCTTAATTAATTTATTATCTATGTCTAATCTTGGACCAAAGTATTTTATACTTTGAGAACCAAATTGATTTACTTTTGTAGGTTATTCAAACGAGGCTATCCTATTTTTGAATTACAAAAGTAACCGGCTTCAAAACGTCAAATCACCAACACACAAGGCTTTTTTCATGTACGACCTAGCCCCGACACTCGTGTCGGGGTTGTCTCGTTTCCAAAACTGGAAATCTACAACGCTAAGCTTAACAGATGGTTTGCACCTTACGTTTCAAGACACCACCAGTGGTTTTGGGACTTCCAAAGGAGTTAAGAGCCGTTGCCCAATGAACATACATCAACGGATATTTTCCGAGTGACTTAGAAAATCGCTACAACGGTCACAAAGGACTTCTAGTCAGAAGATGGTCACAACGGCTAGTCCGCTTGGTCATCTATAAATAGAAGCCAACTCTCAAGACTTGAAGATTGCTGAACCAACTATCAATACACATACTTGAGCAAAAGGCTTTGTATTCATTTTCAATCTTCTACTTACAACTCTAACTCTGTAATTAATATTCTTTGAGTTGTAAGGTCTTGTAATCGGTTACAAACACTTATTCTTACTTTCTAAGTAAGGTCCCTTGACTGAGCTGTAAGGGTTATCTCAGCTCGGTTGTCCCTAGCTGTAAAGGTTATCTCAGTTAGGAAGTACTAGATCGGATAAAGGAATTTACGAGTCTAGGAAAAACTCGTAAGAAGTTGTCTAAGGGAGCAAATTTGGTTGAGTCATTCTACTCGTATTTTGTGGATTCAAAATAGTTGATACTTTTCCGAGTCCAATCTAGACTCGATCGATTTAAAGTTCAGTCTAATCCGTATCTTTATCTTCCACATATTTACGAGTCGGTGTTTTCCGAGTTTAGTCTTAACTCACACTCTCCTCGGAATCATATCAAGTGTTTAACTCGAGCGAATTTCCTCATCACCCTATTCACCCCCTCTAGGGTGACTTAGCTTCTCCAAGAGCAAACCTTCAATTGGTATCGAGCCTAGCCTTTTAGAAAGATCTAACCATCCAAAGGTCTAAAGATAAAATGGCTCGGAACAACGGAGAGTTTGATGAAGGAAGATCTTCCAGCAGACCACCAAAGTTCAAAGGATCTAACTTCGTGCACTGGAAGAAGCTCATGGAATGTTTCTTGCTAGATCATGATGAGGATGTCCGGAACATCATACAAGTAGTCAACTACATTCCCATGAAGACGGAAGAAACAAGATTCGTGCCCAAGACTAAGGTCGAGTTCACTGCTGAAGAAATGGAAAAGTTCGAAAGAACTTTAAGGCGATGAACATTCTGATGTGCGCCATCAAGTCAAGAGTGTCTGCCTCGTGACATAGCCAAAGAAGTATGGGACACACTGGTCAATACTTATGAAGGCACAAGCCGAGTCGGACAAGCAAAGATAAGCCAATATCTTCACAAGTATGAGCTGTTCAAGATGGAGCCGAAGAAAACATCACTCGGATGTTTATCCACTTCACCGAGATTACCAACAATCTCAAATCTTTGGGTAAAAAGATTTCCCACGAGGAAATGTGCAGAAAGATACTTAGAAGTCTACCCAAGAGAAGATGGGGTCCTAAGGTAACGATTATCGAAGAGGCTCAGAACCTGTCATCTACCGAAGCTAGACGAACTCATTGGGAAGCTTCTCACCCATGAGATCCACCTGGAAGAGGAGGATGTAGAGGTGAGCACCAATAAGAACATTACGCTGAAAGCCTCGGAAACCGGAGAAGCAAATCTGAGTTCCTCGACTTAGAAGAGGATCCCATGGCACTTATCGCTAGAGGCTTCAAGAGAATAATGAAGCACAAGAGATGGGATAAGAAGCCAAGAGAAGAGTTCTATAAGAAAGACAAGAAGGATAGAAAAGATAAACACTCTTTCCCTTTAAAGTTATCTTTGACTAAGAACTCTGGCTGTTTTGAATGTGGCAGCAAGGAACACATAGTCAAGACTGTCCCAAGAGAAAGAGGGACAGAAGAAAGAAAAAGGCTATGATGGCCACATGGAGTGATGAAGACTCATCAGAAGACGATGAAGACTCGAGATGACTCAAAATGTCCGATGGCACTCTTCGACTCGGAAGCTGAAACGAGTCGATTCAGATCACTCGGACAATGAGGAAACAAATCCTCGGGAGGTAATTGAATACTTTCTCAAGTTTTCCAAAGTTGATTTAGCTAAGTATATTTTCACTTTTGAAGAAAAGTCCAATTCTAACTCTTCTCTCTTTAAAGAACAACTTGAGTCAATCAATTCCGAGAGCATCTCTTTAAAAATGAATTAGAAAAACTGAGACTTACTCTAAGAGAACTTAAGACTAGTGCTCAATCCAATGAGACTGAGTCCGAGTTACTCGAAGGGAAAATGAGCAACTAAAGCAAAAGCTCAATGAGTCTCAAGATCTTGTTTTAAAGTTTACTCAAGGTCGAAAAACCTTGATATGCTCTTAGGGTCCCAATGTGTCTCCTTCAGATAAGAAGGTCTTGGTTTTAACAAAGAGGAGGAATCCAATTCCTACTCGGAACTTTTGAAAAGGATTCCAGAACTATAAAGTTCGAGAAGGCTGAGCACGGTCCCATTCATAAGAATGAAAGGAGGACTGAGCCCGGACCAGCTTACAGGAGAAAGCCTTCTCCACCGGTTTATAAAAGAAAAGTTTCTCAAAAGAAAGAGACACAGACTCGGTTCTCTAAACGGAAGACTCGGAATCGAGACCAAACCCAAAGTCATTCAAATCTGGGTTCGAAAAGTCTTCTTCCTCGAGAAAGGACCACGGTAAAGGGTGTTACTTGGGTTTGTTAGAGGAAGTGAGAAGGGTTAGTTTGTTTCTGACTTGCAGGTGACTCAGAAAAGAACAAAAGGGCATTGGTACCTAGACGGTGGATGCTCACGCCACATGTCAGGAGATTCAAGACTCTTTTCTGAGTTAGAGGACTACAAAGGAGGAAAAGTCACATTTGGGGATGATAGCAAAGGCAAGATAATTGGGATTGGCAAGATTGGGAAAGGAAGCAATCTGGTCAGCCCAGTATACCTTGTCAAAGGGTTAAAGTACAACTTGCTAAGCATCTCTCAGCTATGTGATAAAGGTCAAGAGGTAAGATTCACTCAGACCAATTGCTATATTTCTGATGATGCTACCAAAGAGATCAAGCTCTCAGGTAAGAGATCGGGTAACACTTACACTATTCCCCTTTCGACCCGAGTCGAACTTATCTTGTTTAAAAGCATCTCTTCATGATGATTCATGGGCATGGCATCGTAGACTAGGTCATGTTAGCATGCATACCATTAAGAAACTTGCATCCCATGGTTTAGTCAGAGGATTGCCTAATTGTGCATTTAAGAAAGATAAAATTTGTGAAGCATGTGCAAAAGGGAAACAAGTCGGATCATCCTTCAAATCTCTGAAAACTGTTTCCACATCCAAGGTGCTTGAAATGTTGCATATGGATTTATGTGGTGAAATCCCTATCAAGAGTCTCGGAGGTAAATCATATGTGCTTGTTATTGTTGATGATTACTCACGATTTACCTGGGTATGTTTTCTTAAGCATAAAAATGAAGCCTTCAAAGAGTTCAAGCAAGCTCGCAGGAAAATCCAAGTTGAGTCTCAGACTCGGATCCAGAGAATTCAAACCGACCATGGAAGTGAATTCGACTACTCAGAGTTTGCAGAGTTTTGTGATAAGAATGACATCTCTCACAACTTCTCAGCACCAAGAACTCCTCAACAAAATGGAGTGGTGGAGAGAAAGAATAGAACTCTTGAAGAAATAGCAAGGACTATGATGATTGAACACAATCTACCCTACTATTTCTAGGCTGAGGCGGTCAACACAGCTAACTACACTTTGAACAGATGCCTCATCGGACCCATCCTAAAGAAAACTCCATACGAGCTCTACAAAGGGAAGAAACCCAATATTTCATACTTCAGACCCTTTGGATGTAAGTGCTTTGTTCACAACAATGGTAAGGATCACCTGACCAAGTTTGATGCTCGGTCGAGATGAAGGTATTTTTCTTGGTTATTCATCTCATAGCAAAGCTTATCGCATTTTCAATAAAAGAACTAACAAAGTGGAAGAAAGCATCCACGTTGTGTTTGATGAGATTGAACAGGAAAAACCAAGTGAGTCATCATTCTCGGACCTAAAGCTCAGCAGAGATGATGATCGTGATGAAAATGAGCTCATCAAGAATCAAATCCATGTCACTCAGAATGAAGTCACTCAAAACGAAGTGATTCGGAATGAGACAACCTCAAGAACCAGCTCAGAATGTTGAAGAACAATCTGATGAACAAGCTCACTCAAAATAGACTTTTGCAGATCAACCAATTCAACCTACAGATCTGGTGAACCAAAGAACACGTAAAGCTTTCAAGTATGCTTCTAGCCACCCTCTAGAAAACATCATATCTGACATCAATAGTGGGTTAAGAACTCGTTCCTCTCTTCAAAATCTATGTGCATTCACTACATTCATATCATTAACCAAACGACCTTCGACCACCCAGTCATAGGAACCAAATGGGTTTTCATGAACAAACTGGATGAAGGTGGGTTGGTAGTCGAAATAAGGCTAGACTTGTGGCTCAAGGTGACAATCAAGAAGAAGGGATTGATAGTGGGGAAACCTTTGCACCTGTAGCAAGAATTGAAGCTATTAGAATTTTATTGGCATTTGCATCTAGCATGAATATCAAATTGTATCAAATGGATGTGAAATGTGCATTTCTCAATGGTTTTATTGAAGAGGAAGTCTATGTTGAGCAACCCCTTGGATTTGAAAACTCTGAATTTCCAAATCATGTTTTCAAACTGCAAAAAGCTCTCTATGGTCTTAAACAAGCTCCCAGAGCTTGGTATGAAAGACTGAGCAATTTCTTGGTTCAAAATGATTTTAGGAGAGGTCAGATTGACAAGACTCTCTTTATAAAAACCAAGGGAAAGACTTTCTGATTGCTCGGATATATGTTGATGACATAATTTTGGAGCTACTAATGAAATTCTGTGTCGAGAATTTTACGAGTTAATGAGACAGGAATTTCAAATGAGTATGATGGGAGAACTCAATTTCTTCCTTGGTCTACAAATCAAGCAAGACAGAGATGGAATATATGTCCATCAATCAAAGTACACCAAGGAGTTGCTAAAGAAGTACAAACTTCAAGATGCAAAGCATGCAGCAACCCCCATGAGTAGCAACGATAAAACTGGACTCGGACGAAAAAGGTAAAGTAGTAGATCAGAAAATCTATCGAGGTATGATTGGATCTTTGCTATATCTTACTTCCAGTAGGCCGGACATAATGTTTAGTGTCTGTCTGTGTGCAAGATTTCAAGCTAATCCAAAAGAATCACATCTCACTGCGGTGAAGAGAATTTTCAGATATCTTGCAGGGACTCGGAATTTAGGTCTATGGTACTCCAGACACTCGGAACTGACTCTCACTGGATACTCGGATGCTGATTATGCTGGGTACAAAGTTGATAGGAAAAGCACCTCAGGAGCCTGCCAGTTTCTAGGTCAATCCCCGATATCTTGGCACTCAAAGAAGCAAAACTCGGTAGCTCTATCAACTGCCGAAGCTGAGTATATTGCAGCTGGGGCATGTTGTGCTCAGATTTTATGGATAAAGCAACACTTGAAAGATCTTGGACTAACATTCAAATCAATTCCAATCAAGTGTGATAATCGAGTGCAATCAGCATCACCAAGAATCCAGTTCAACACTCAAAGACAAAACATATTGAGGTCGAGCTATCATTTCTTAAGAGACCATTCTGAGAAAGGTGATATTGAACTCGAATTCATTCCTACCAATCTTCAATTAGCTGATATCTTTACTAAGCCACTTAGTGAGGATCAGTTTTGCTTTATTAGGAATGAGCTAGGTATGTTAAACGCATCATTACGTGTTTTTCATGTGAAAATTTTCTGCATGATTATGTGTTGCGTGAATACTTTCTTTAATAAGTTATTAGTTGCTCAGATACCCTTTTTAGGCCAGTGAACTAGATCGGAATCATTCTCAACGAGTCCATAAGAAGCGATCCCATTTTGTATGTTTGCTCTAGTTTTTGTTGTTTTTGATGTGCCAGAATCCGTCTTGTATATGTATATTTGAAAGAGGTTCCCTTCAAGCTTACCTACTACTGCAGTACCAGCTCGTGGGGTGCTCTTGCCCGATGAATATCGCTTATTCGGTGTTTATCGTTGGGAACCTTCTTTTAACACGGATTAGCCATTGATACACAACCCAAACCAGACAATCACTTATTCACAAACTTCGTGTGGGCTAATAGTTTTCATTTCCCATCTCGTGGAAAACCCTTTTCGCTCCGCTAGCCCTATCCCCCTCAGAGGTATTTTAGTGCATCCGGAAAAGCCATCTTTTTCTCAACAATGTCTTTGTCATTTGATCCAATAGTGTTCCAGTTAGATAAGAACAGATTTGATAAATACTGATAACTCTCGGATAGAGTATTAGAACGGAAAAATCCATAATTTTTCTGAATTTCTATTTCGGAATTAGAATCCTTTACCTCTCAATGACAAATTTGAGGAAAATTATACATTCTCGTGATTTGTATCCAAAAGTCATGATTGGGAATTGTTTGATCGTCTTTCTCTGAGGGAACTTTTATTCCAAATCATAACATAAAAGCAAACAGCAACTGGACCGGAGAATGCGATTGCATTATAAGGGCGCGATTGAACGAGATCGAGCAAGTTCGAATTGACGTAACATATTAGAACTCATTAAAGCTCGATTTGCATCGGGAAGTTATTTGTCTACTCGAAAGTAAATAAAAATGAGGTTATCGGTCACCCAGAGTATTTAGGCCCAAAGCCAATCCCGTGGAACAAGTAAAGCTTCATAGTGGTCTTGTCCGATTCTACCTCTGTTCCTTCCGTTTGAAGAAAGGAATCCTCCCTTCTAAAGGAATCATCTAGAACAAGAATTCTCGAACAGATGAACAACCGGAGCCTATTAAAGCATCGGGTCGAACTCTTCTTTGGTGTCAAGGTAATAGCTACGGCCGATTATTAATGGAATTCCTTGTCGGCTCGGGCAAGATGATATCTTGAGCGAGTTACACATCTAGGGCCCCTAACACAAATAGACGCCTCACACATCTTTCACCCAATAACGAAGAGTTTGAACCAAGATTCCCGAAGAATCGATCTTTCTTTTAGTTGTTGAATCTCTTTTATTGATTAATGTGTGATATTCTGAATCATAGCAATAATTCTTTTGGTGTCCTTTTACCTATAAAATAAAAGGGAAAACTGAATGAGATTTCTTAGAGATCTATCCCACTTGTTCGGGATAACCAAAAGAGGTTAATCGCATGAGTTTCAAACTTTCATTTTGATTAAAAAGGCCTGCTCGGGAGACTATCTAATTCTCCTGAAAGGATCAATTGAAACCCTCTAATTGTTTCTGCTATGATTTGAACTCGTTTCAAAGACCCAACATGCATTTTTTTTGCATTGGGCTCTTTCATTAATTGATACAGATTAAACTAGTGATACCGAGCTCAGAGTTATTATTTGATTGCAGTCTTCGAGTCACTCGTAAACTTAGCCGAGTTAGACTCAAATTTTAAGAAAACATGGACATCAAACTTCGAAATCATCTCTAGACAAGTGGAGAATTTCGAAATTTATTTTCAAAATCTCTTTTTTCTCTCTCTCTCACGCGCTGAGATCGGACAACTAGCCGTTGGGAGACAACTGCTGGGATTCTAACCGTTGGAAGAGAGAACAGTCACACCGGCCGAGGTGACCGCCGAAGAGCCGAGTCGAACGGATACCAAGGACGCTTACTTCTCTATAAATAGCGCTTATTTTCATTCATTTCGTTACTTTTACCATTCGCTTACTCTCTCTCTCGCAACTAAATCTTCGTGAACAAGCTCTCTACTATCAAAGCAACGCTCGATGATCTCAAGCTTCGTGAAGAACATCTCAAGTAAGCTCTGTTGCTCTCGCTTCGTCTTCTTCTACTCTTTTATTTTCTTCGAGCCTTCTCTCTCTATCTCTCTCGAAAGATCATTCTCTTTCTCTTTTCTACACCAAAATGCCGAAAAGAGGTTCTCACCCTGATTTTCTTGGTTCTCGCCACCAAGAAGCCTCGCACAAAAGCCAGGAAGGTCCCTCTACTCCTTCCAAACCTCCTGTCACCCAAGCATCTCGTGCTGGATGATAAATTCTTTCCAACCACAAAGTTTTCGTGGTTGCCTCACATCCAATCCACCTGGGTCTACAATTTTCTTTGTTTCAGCGAGTTCATTTATCCCGAACTCGTCTCTCGAGTTTTACACTCATCTTTCTAGCTCGAGGGTATTCTCACCTCACGAGTTCGTAACATCACCGTTCGCATCAATACTTCCCTCCTCCATCGACTTTTCAAAGTATCTTCTCTTTCTTGAACAAGCAACCCCATACCTTTCAACGAGGTTGCTGACGACTTCTTTGAGAAATACGCTAAAGAATTCCCTGGGTCACGCAAAACTTCTCTCGTGACCCAACTAAAGTCGAAGCTCGTCTTCTGTGTTTCTTGCCGATGAGAACCTTCTTCTCACAAAGATTCTAGCAAGGAGAACCCCAACTCCAAGCATCTCAAAGCTCTATTCGATATTCTAGAGGGCTACGAAGTAGACCTCTTCCTCGCTATCATTGAGCAAATGGCAGCTTGTGTCGGCTCAGACTCGAAACAAGAAGACCACCCCTCTTCCTTTCTGGGCTCTTCTCACCCTCGTTTTCAAACAATTCAAAGTTCCTCTTCCCTCGGATCCTAACGCGGTTTCGAGGCTGCCATAGTCGTTGGCAAAAAGGAACTTCTTGGGTATGGATACCAGGAAACCCAACCGGGTGTCCGGGTCCATAGCTCGAACCGAGGCCACCTTCTCCGCCTCGGACTCGGACTAAAACTCCCTCTCTCTACCTCCTCCACCTGGTGGTGCCTCCACCTCAGGTGTTTCTCAAGTTATCTCTTCTGCCTTGTCCACTGCTTTCATGGACAAGCTCTCCTTGGTGTCCACTGAGTTCAAGGACACCCTCCGGTCATTCAAGACTGTCCTTCGGCCTATGACCATTAACCGTAAAACAGCCCAATCCCAAATCCGAGAGCAGCAGGATGTGCTACTCGAGATGAAGGCTCTAGTTAGGGAGCAGAGGGAGCTGATCGAGCTCCTTCAGGAGAGGCGATCCAAGGCGGCTCAGAACCCGTCGACTCGGATACCTCCGAGGAATCCTCGAGTCCGACCAAATCTTCCTCATAAGAGGAAGAAGAAGCAGAAGAAGAAGAAGCAGTGGAGCCTACGGCCGAGGTAGCTCCGTCTCGAGGAAAGGGAGAAAGAAGAGGCAGAGTAAGGAGCGTAAGCCGAGGGTCCAAGTGCTCCGTAACCACAACCGGTGATGATCAGCTCGGACAGTAGTCCGAGGGTCGGACGACCCTGCCGACCATGGTCGGCTAGTAGCTAGTCGACCGAGCGCACCCTCCAGCAGTCGAGTTCCGGGAGGATGAGCCTCGGACGACCTCGTTCCGGGTCAGCCACTCGAACCGAGCCGATACCGTAAATCCTAGTGCTGCCCCCGCCGCTTTCAACTACATCTTCTCGATCTTATCAGCGCAGCGCACTACTCGATCCTTCATCTTCAACCCAGATTGCTCCATCTCCTCCCTCTTAGTTTTCTTCTCTTGTTTTTTAATATTTTTTTGTCCAGACATCAAATCTGTATCTACTTGATAACATTCTTCCTCTTTTTGTTTTTTTGCTGAAAGGCACGGGGAGAATAACTAGCTAGAAAATTTTGTTGTCTTGTTTAGGTGGAGCTTCTCTCACCCTCTCTTTTGTATAATTTTCTTATCTTTAATGGATTAATGCATTTCATTAATAATTTCGAGTTTAATGCTTAATGCTAGTTATTTCGAGTTTCCATTTCTTGTTCAAGCATGTCAACATATATCTATCATTGCTCTAATACTCGCTTATTCTCTTCTCCTTAAATGAATTAATGCATTTCATTAATAATCCCGCTATCAGTAGCCAATCATTGTTTTGTCTACAAGTATTTTTTTCTTGCTCGATAATTTAGTTCTTGCTGTGCAATCTCAATCTATTTGCTATAATAGATAAATTTACTCCGATAGAACTAAATTTTATCACATCTTACTAACTTATTTTCTGAGCAAGATTAAAACACCGGATCTATATCACTGATAAAGTTTTGTCCAAGTATGGAATGCCTTTCATCAAAAAGGGGAGATTGAAGACTCGGACTTTACATATACATCATCTCGACTTCCATCAAAGAATCGGGCATAAGACTTCAGCTCTCATAAGGTTTTGATTTCAAGTCATTCCGTGTGCCTTAGAAGACTTTTCTCGAGTGATAGATCATCTTTTCTAAGTGTTACGTAAACCATTGCATATATTCTCACTTGATTCTAACCGACTCGTAAAGCATACTCTGTCCACACACTGTTCTGAGACACTCGGACAACACTAAGATTTATCGCATGTTCAAACACTTGTTCTATTTTGCACAACCGCAGATCTGACTTCATGTTCCAAAACAATCATTGATAATTTATTCTTCTAAGTCAGCATATTTTGTTTGAACTTTGCTTTGTTTAAATCAAGTCTGATATTCTTTATTTGACTTGATTATCTCTTAATAGACTAACTCGGATGGATTTTGAGTCTCATGGATATTAGACTCGAAATATTCCATTCGTTTTTCTGACTCGGATAATTATGCACTTAATTATCTTAATTAATTTATTATGTGTGTCTAATCTTGGACCAAAGTATTTTATACTTTGACAACCAAATTGATTTAATTTTGTAGGTTTTTCAAACGAGGCTATCCTATTTTTGAATTACAAAAGTAATCGGCTTCAAAACGTCAAATCACCAACAAACAAGGTGTTTTCCATGTACGACCTAGCCCCAGCACACTCGTGTTAGGCTTGTCTGTTTCCAAAACTGGAAATCTACAATGCAAAGCTTAACCGTGGTTTCCACCTTACTTTTCAAGACACCACCAGTGGTTTTGGGACTTCCAAAGGAGTTAAGAGTCGTTGCCCAATGGAACATACATCAACGGATATTTTCTTAGTGACTTAGAAAATCTGCTACAATGGTCACAAAGGACTTCCAGTCAGAAGATGGTCACAACGGCTAGTCCGCTTGGTCATCTATAAATAGAAGCCAATTCTCAAGACTTGAAGATTGCTGAACCAACTGTCAATACACATACTTGAGCAAAAGGCTTTGTATTCATTTCCAATCTTCTACTTACAACTCTAACTTTGTAATTAATATTCTCTCGAGTTGTAAGGTCTTGTAATCGATCACAAACACTTATTCTTACTTTCTAAGTAAGGTCCCTTTACTCGAGCTGTAAGGGTTATCTCAGCTCGGCTTGTCCCTAGCTGTAAAGGTTATCTCAGTTAGGAAGTACTAGATCGAGATAAGGGAATTTCTAAGTCTAGAAAAACTCATAAGAAGTTGTCTAAGGGAGCAACTTTCGTTGAGTCATTCTACTATATTTTGTGGATTCAAAATAGTGGACTTTACTTCGTGCTTGCATTAGCACGGTCCGTGGTTTTCTGGACCAGGAGGGTTTCCACGTAATTTCTAAGTTGATACTTTTCCGAGTCCAATCTAGACTCGATCGATTTAAAGTTCGATCCAATCTGTATCTTCATCTTCCACATATTTATGAGTCGGTGTTTTCGACTTCTTTCTTGACTCGACACTCTCCTCGGAATCATATCAAGTGTTTAACTCGAGCGAATTTCCTCATCACCCTATTCACCCCCTCTAGGGTGACTTAGCTTCTCCGGGAGCAAACCTTCACCTACACTCAAAACTCACAAAAAAGCATCTTTCTTAATTCATCGTCATCGTGGCATCGGATCCGATGACGGAGATGCAAATCGGCAGTGGGACAACATGAGGGAATCAATTTGACCTTCACATAGTTATTTATTTTTGTGGTTTTATCGCTTTCCGTATTGTGAAAAATAGTTGTATCATTTTTATTTCTTCCCGCCCGATGTAATCCTTCAAATTTTTCACTTTTCTTTTCTTTAGCTTTTATTTTCTTTACCGCTTCCCTTTTATTTGGTTTTATAAATTTCATTCATGTTTTGGTTGCTTTAATTTTATTTAGCATGTTGTGTGCCTGTGTTTAGTATGTTATTTTTAATTCACTACTCAAACTAGTAATGTTCGTTTTTGGACGAGGCGGAACGAAGGGTTTTCCTACATTTTGTACCGTCACCCTTGAATCCGATTCTCGGTTCTAAGACTGATGGAGTCACTTTTTTTTAGCCTCATTCAATCTTAGTTTTCCTATATTAGGATTGGAAGAGCAAATTTTATTTATTTTATTTTTGTTAGTTTTTCTTTCCTAAAACCGACCGGCGACTCCCTCTTTTTTGGTTTATTTCTATTCAAATTGCATCTCGGTTTTTCTAACTGTAGGTAAATAAATTTAGGCTTCTAAACCTACTAATTTGGTCGTAGCTTGTGCGTCCAAACGGGTGTTTTCACACCGGTTTGGCCCTAAAGCCTCACGGCAGATCCGAAACCTTAGTTTCTTTATTTTGTTTAGTTAAGAAATAATATCCCGAGACTTAAGAGAATAATTTCTAAAATAAAATAATTAATAAAATTGTCAATCAATTTAATTTAATTTATCTTTAACCCAATTTAATAAAATTCAGAATTCTAAATAAAAGATCAATCCCCACATTCAAAAACAATCTTTAAGATCCTATGTTATTCTTTAAAAATTTCTAAAAACCTACGGCCAAGTATTCATGGGGAAGCACGACCCTAGCTCGATTTTTTGTGGCAGTGGTCGTGATTCCTATAGTGGTGACTCTACTGGGGATTAATCACTTCTTAAGAGGGCGAAATTTGAAAAATTCAGATCTGTCTTTTAATAATGTATTTGCATTAGACATCCTATGTTTAACAACCCTTGAACATAGTTTATTTCTATTGTTGGACCATAGGACCATTTTACCCCTTATTAACACTTATGGTAAGAGGCTCCTACTGCGTCTTAGGCGGGCTCAACTAGGCTTCATTACCAATGGAGGCGGTACCTCTTCCTTCATAGCACGCGCTCTTGGTTTACCGAGAGGCACCGAGGATTCCGACATTTTTCTTACCGTGGCCACACACGGAAGACCAAATCCTCGGACTATGAGTCACCATGTATCCGACTAAGTCTAAACCTCTTTTGGCCATAGATTTTCTGACTATTAGGTGGCACCTTGTCCTCATTTGCATGCTTTGATGAATGTGGTTGTTTTAATTTAATCGTTTGCTTGTGAGCCTTTAGAAATAGGTGAGGAGTGCTGATTAGCCCTTGCATGGGTGCAAATAAAATACCATAAAATTTTCTAAAGTCGGTTCATTATGTGCATACAAGTCAAAAGTCAAATTCCTGTTTTCTTTTAGGTGAGTCCATTACTTGCACTTTCGAGTCATACTAAATTTTCTTTTAGCGGTTTAAGTAGTCACCACCAGTCGATCCAGAAGGGACCTACCTATATTCCCTCTATCCTTCTAGTCAATAGGTTTCTAGATTGTTTTTTACCTTCTTATTTATCCGCATTGCCATTTTTGTATTTTTTTATTTAGCCAAAACAAATTCATCTCAAATTTGGTGATTCCATTTTGTATTTTTGTTCATTTAGTAAATAAATTAATATCTCAAATTAGGTGAGTCCATGTTACATTTTTGATTTAGCCAAAATAAATCTCAAATTAAGTGAGTCCATTTTGCATTTTTCTTTCTAGTCAAAATAAATTCATCTAAAATTAGGTGAGTCCTTTTTTCATTCATTTCTAACCAAAATAAATTCATCCTAAATTTAGGAAAGTTTATTTCCATATTTCATTTAGCCAAGATAAAAGCATCTAATTAAGGATCAATCATTCATGCATTCCAATTATGCATTAGCCAAATCATAAAAATCATCCCTAAACTAAGTCATAAGTCATCGCATACACTTCATTTTCTGTTGCATTTTTTATGTGTATCCAAATAAAGAGAATTCTTAGTCTCTTCGGGTCCTACACTTAAGTCCCTTCCTCCCAAAAGTGGCATTCTTTCAATGGTCTTAAGCCTCATCCTTTGGGCTGCAGAATAAGGAAGTTTACCGCAATTGAGTACTATCGAATCCGAGCTCCAAAAGACTAGAACGTCTCAACAAGGAGTCCGACACACCGGTTCGGTTTATTCTTTGTCGTAAAATAGTACCTACAAAGAGTTCCCTTATGATGGATTTAACTCCAGGAGTGTCTCCTATTCTCTCTTTGCTTAATGAGAACTCGGTTAGGGTGAAAGCTAGGATAGATGCTGAGGATTGTAAGATATCGTCTATATCAAGTGATCTTAAGGCTATTCTGAAAGCTATTGAGGACAGTAAGAGAGATGAGGAAGCAGAACGATTAAGAACAGGAGGAAGAGTAGGTCCTCTACCTTCACCTAGTTTATCTCCTCCAAACAATCCCAAACAAGAATCCCTTAAGCATGAATCCAAACTTGAGCTTGATCCACGTGTAGATAAGATAGAACAAATGTTGAGGGAGTCATCCATGTTCGGTAATCATTACTTTGATCACAAGGGATTCACTTCAATCCCAATAGGAAAACTACCGTCTAAGTTTACCGTGCCCGATATCAAGTTTAGAGGTTTCGAGAATCCCCATCATCGTTCGTAATTTCTTAGGAGCAATGACTCTTAAGAACATTCCGGAAGACACTTACCACATCATCTTCCCGAGGACTTTGATATTGATGTAATGAAGTGGTATAATGCAGTTGACCCATGCAATATCGCCAATTGGATGGATCTTTGCAAGGAATTCCTACATCAATACTCTTACAACACCGATCCGCCAGCTACTCTTAGAGACTTGGAAGTAATCAAGCAACGTTAGAAGGATAGTTTCAAAGACTTTCTCACCGGATGGATAGAACGACCCTCCGAGAAGGACCAAGTCAGAATCATCATGAAGAACCTTCAACCTCGCCTACAATCAACACCTCAAATTCTTACCTATGATGAACTTCTTAACCCTTAGAGATGCTGGCATGCTGATAGAAGAGGAGCTGTCTACCACGACCACGAAGTCGTGATGGGGTATAGAGGTAGTTATTGATCCAAAGATAAGAAAACCTCCATTACGAGCAATACTAGTAGGGGTGCAGATGCCAATGCCCTCAACAGGTATATTGATTACACTCCTACCGATACCACCTATACTCAAGCCCTTGACCG
This sequence comes from Talinum fruticosum, assembly GCA_021018815.1. Lineage (NCBI taxonomy): Eukaryota > Viridiplantae > Streptophyta > Magnoliopsida > Caryophyllales > Talinaceae > Talinum > Talinum fruticosum. Next base: position 728,598 of record JAITYX010000121.1, on the reverse strand, counting down.
TCTACTGGCTAAGGGAAATATAGAATTGCCACCTATTAGCGCACAATCGAAACCGTGAAACACTCTAAAAATTGGGATGCAGAAAAATTTTGTAAATACCATTGTGCACGAGGACACAAAACCGAGCAATGTTGGACATTCAAGAACAAACTAGAGAGTATGTTTTGAAATGGTTAACTCCCTTTACCTAAGGCTGTCCAAAAACCAATTTATAAAAAAATCCTTTTAAAGGCACCTTAGTTATTTTTATCGAACCCATCCTAGGTCGAGTGGGACCCGTGTGTCTTCATTGAAGACATTAATGAGTCAAAGCCACTTCTTAGCTTGCCTCCTTTAGATCCAAAAGCCCATGGGCTGTGGGTAAGTAATGAAGAAGATGTTTATGAAACAAGAACCAACAAGTGATGACAACGACGAAGACTTCTAGGGCACCCCACCCCTAGAAGAGGAAGACTTTTGGGGAGAATTTAAAGGTCCAGAAATTCAATTCCTTACTAGATCCGGATGTCATAACACACCCGTGGGTCCACAAGCAGACTTAGGAAACCTAAAAAAACCTGAATTTGCTAAAGAAGAGGACCCAATCTTGAAATAGCTTGAAAAGTTAAAAGTCGACATTTCAATTTGGCAACATATATCTCGCTCCCCAAAAACACAGGTAGGCTTTGATTAACGCACTTAGAAAAATCGAGGTCTCTCCTAAAGCCACAACAGAGGAAGTAGTAGGATTGGTTAATAGTGGGGACGGATCCATTAGTTTTGATCAAAAGGATCTTTATAAAGAAGGCTTTGCACACAACAATGCCATCTATTTAATCGTAACTTGCATCAACAAATTCGTTCACTTAACCTTGGTAGATAATGGATTAATTGTGAATGTCTCGTCCTTAGAGGACCGTCAAAAGGTTAGGAATTAAAGAGCAACAACTCTCTAAACAGACTGTCCATCTCCGGAGTTTACGACAATTCTAAGAGAACAGTCTTGGGAACACTAACCTTACCAATCAACGTAGGGCCAGTAGAAAGGAACATTGAATTCCATGTCCTGGATATCCCAACTACATTCAACCTACTCTTGGGACGCCCTTGGTTACATGATCATTAAGAAGTGCCCTCTATAGTGCATTAAAAAGTTAAGATGATCATCAATGGTCAAGTTGTAACTCATCAACGAGGATAATCTCTATGCTACTATCACATCCAAAGAATACGTGGTCGAGATTGAGCACGATACCAACAACGAGGAACTATATAGATTTGAGACCATCACTTCCTTAGATAACGATGAAGCATCTCTTAACTTTAATCCTTATGGCAACCCCGAGTGTCCATTCGATGCTTGGGAAGAAGGGATATTTTCCAAGTCTAGCTCCAAGCCAAAGGGCATACCACCCCATCTTTCCATCCCTTCAACCCACAAACAACTATAAATTTAGGCTAGGCTATCAACTTACTACTGAGGAAGTAGCCCAAGCCAAGTGCGAAATTCGGACTAGGAGGATTGCACCTCGGACAATCCATTTTATTAAGCCCTTTCCCTATACTCTAAACAAGCGGTTCTTGATGGAAGGGAATGACTTCCCTTACTATGGTTTTCCTGAGCCCTACTATATCAAATAGAAAGGCATTCTCATACCTGGCTTGGAGATTTTTAATCACCGCAATATATTAGAAATGGAGGAATCCTACCTCATCAAAGAGGGGCAGTCCATATAAGAATTAACCAACCCGATTGGGCATAATGTATTTGGTCTACTTTTCGGACAAGAGAAGAACTTAGAATGGAATTTAGTCTTAGTATTGTGATGAGCCATGTCCCATTCGCAGTTCGATCCGTCCAAATTCATCACTGGCCTCGACAAGTGAAAAGTCCAAGCATGTAACTTGGATTGTCGCTAAGGAGGGCCAAAAATTCTTCATTAGCTTAGGAGCGCATCCCTTTCTTGAGTCTAGTACTAGAGCTTTTATTTCTCCCCATGTCGCTTTTAGTTCTTTTTCTAATAATGTTGTTTCCAATTCTGCATCTTCGGTTTCGAGTTTGATGTACTCGTTTCTTCATTCAATAAAATGAACCTTTTTGCTTATTCTTTGCCTCCTCTTGTTTTCAATTATTTTGCCTCTAAGGATGAATAAGAAATCCCTAAAGAATTAATAAAAGCTACGGAAGATCATAAAAATCGCTCACCAATAATAAAGGAAATAATAATAATTAATCTAGGATCGGTTGATCAACCTCAAGAGGTTATGAGCGGGAAAACATTGGATCCGGAAGAGCAGAAGCAATTCACTTTGCTCCTTAAAGAGTTCATAGATGTCATTGCATGGTCCTAGAAAGACATGTCTGCGGATAGATCCAAGTATAGCGGAACATAAAATTCCACTTTATAAAGACGCTAAGCTAGTTAAGTAGAAGCTAAGAACGATCAAACCCGAGTAGGCATTAAAGATTAAGGAAGAGGTGCAGAAGTAGTTAGAGGATGGGTTCATCAAGGTAGTTCACCATCCTTAGTGGGTAACAAATATAGTACCGGTTCCGAAGAAGGATGACAGGATTTCGATGTGCGTCGACTTTAGAGATCTAAATAAAGCCAGTCCCAAGGATAATTTCCTGTTACCCCATATCGACATCCTTATAGATAATACAATGGATCATACTTTACTTTAATTCATGAACGACTATGCTGGGTACAATCAGGTGAAGATGGCTTAAGAGGACATGGAGAAGATGACCTTGATCACTCAATAGGGGATGTATTGTTAAGTGGTGATGCCATTTGGGTTCAAGAATGCCGGCGTGATATATCGGAGAATGGCTACAACACTATTACATGATATGATCCATAAAGAAGCCGAGGTCTATATGGATGACATGATCATTAAGTCCAAGGATAGGGCGGGGCACCTTCCCGCATAAAAAAACTTCTTCTAAAGACCGAGAAGATATAATATGTGGCTTAACCCTCAAAAGTGTACCTTCGGGGTAACCTCGGGTAAACTATTAGGCTATGTTGTCAGTCTTAGAGGAATTAATGTTGATCCATCCAAGATCAAAGGTATTAAGGAGATTCCACCGCTAAAAAAACGAAGGAGATATCGGGTTTCCTAGGACGCCTACTCTACATCATTCGTTTCATATGAAAACCGACTATGGTCCGTGAACCCATTTTCAAGAAGTTGAAGAAAGGATCCGAGCCCATTTAGGATATCGAGTGCCAACAAGCATTTGAGAAGGTCAACGAATACGCAGCTAACCCTCTCGTGCTAGTTCCATTCCAACCAGGGAAACCTTTACTTTTGTAGCTTACCACGATAGAGATAGGTATGGGAGGCATGCTAGCTTAACGAGACGGGAAAGAAGAGCATGTGATATATTATCGATGCAAGAAGTTCATAAATTGTGAGACTAGATACATGCCATTAGAGAGGACATCATTGGCATTAGTGTGGGCCACCAAGATGTTTAAACACTCCATGTTAGCCCACACGGTACACGTGGTAGCACCTATGGATCCTATTAAGTATATACTTGAGCAACCAACCATCAATAAAAAGATAACAAGATGGACTTTCATGCCATCGAATTTCCAACTCAAGTATGTCCGTAAAAAGCAATCATAGAAAGAGTAGTGTTAGAATTCTTAGCATATCTACTTATAAATGAATCGCAACCCGAACACCTCGACTTTCCGGATGAATAAATCTTACAAGTAGAGGTCGACGTTTGGACAATGTACTTCGACGATGCTTCTAATCGAAGGGATTTAGCCAAGGGATTCTTTTAGTCTCACTAGAGGGAGCCATTTCAATAAAATTTGATTTTGAGTTCACCAACAACGCCGTAGAGCATAAAGTGTGTATCGCGGGACTTAAAGTTGTTGTAGAGATCGGGGTGATGAATATCGGGGTTTTTGCTGACTCCTTTCTAACCATTAATTAGGTCTTGCAAAAATAGAAGGTACGTAGTGAAGCCTTTTCACCCTACCAAGCACATCTAATTGAACTATCAAAACATTTTGAAAGCATTTCTTTCACCTACCTTCCTAGGGATGACAACCAGTTCCTAGATGCATTAGCCAAATTAACATCCATGATTAATATTCGTAGTGGCATTCATTCAATGCTTATTCACATAGACTCGCCGGAGTCGACCAATGCACATCTACAATTTAGAAGTGTCTAATACCGACCAAACTAGTTGGTATCATGACATCTATTGGTATCTGGATAAACAAGAGTACCCATGGACTCCACACCTAGAGCCGAACGAGCCATCAGGATGTTAGGAGCCCAATTCTTCATTAATCAAGGGCAACTGTACAAGAAAACTAACATAAGGATTAGTTTACTTTGTGTCAACCAACATAAAAAAGCGCATCATGGATGAGATTCATAGTGGGGAATGTGGACCTCATATGAATGGAAAGATGTTAGTTTAGAAGATTCAAAGACTTGGCTATTACAGGATGACCATGGCAGCTGACTCGTCATGAGTTTGTTAAGAAATGCCATCGGTGTCGGTGTATGCAAATTTACAACACAAAACACCCTCGTTTCTCACAACACCGGCATCACCCCGGCCATTCTCGGTTTGGGGAATTGACATTATTGGCAAAGTGACCCCTCAAGGAACAAGCGGGCATGAGTTTGTGTTAGGAGCAATTGACTACTTCACCAAGTGGGTAGGAATAGCCTTTTATGCAACTTTAACGTCAAAGCAGGTGGCTAAGTTATTCACCCGGAACATCATTTGGTTTACGGGGTGCCACACAAGTTAATTAGTGACCATGGTAGTCATTTTAAGAAGGAAGTAGTAGAATTGCTGAATAAATACAATATTAAGCACTAAAGACTTAGGTATAACTATGTATCTCCGTATGGTTTTGATTTCAAGTTATTCTAAGTATTTTTCATTTTTCCGACCCACTCAAAAACCATATATTAAGTAAAACGCACTTATCTAGATTTCTCACCTCTCAAACATAACTCGGAAAGATGACATGAGCAAATAATTTCACAAACATTTCATATTCCGAGCACCTGAATTAATGTTCTAAATGAAAATAAATTACTACGTTAATTCTATCTTCTAAGTTAGTTTATTAAATGAAATTAGTAACTTCATCAAATTTATGCATTCTGATGATTCAATCTTAATAACTTGATCATTTAAAGGATTGACTCAAGATGGAAATGGAATATATTGAATATTAGACTCAGAAAATTCCATTCTTTTAGGTTGAAGAAAATTCGTAACGTAATTATATTGAATTAATCATTATCTTAGCCTCATCTTGGACCAAAGTATTTTTATAATTTGAGTACCACTTTGATTTTCTTTTGTAGATTGATTAAAATATTTTAATCTTATTGTGAAAAGAATAACCAACCGCCTTCCGACAGCTTAAAAACTAATAGACAGTAAAAACACCTTTTCTCGGACAAGGCTCGAACACGATGTCGGGGTTGTTTGTAACCAAATCCGATAAATTTCAACTTTGAGTCTAATGGTTGTTTCCACCCAAGATTTCAGTCACAACTAGTGGGATGGATTACTTTTCGAGCCAAGGACTAAAGCCCAACGTTCATCTTGCAATGGCTCCTTTTCCGAGCAACTAAGACTAACCGTTACAAAGGCTAATGAAGCTCACAAGTCCAGTAACAAGCCTCAACGGATACTATACACTGCTGAGTATAAATAAAAGTCTTCCTATAAGACTTGAAGATTGACTAACATATTGCTCAAACGGAATATAATCTATTCTCACTCAATCTTCTAGCTTCTACAACTTTACTTCTTAAGTTCTTACTTTCGAATTGTAAAGAGAAAGTATTGTAATAATTTCTACACTTTTAATTCTCTGTTAAGTCCCTTGATTGAGCAAGTAAGAGTTAACTCTATTAGTTGTCAATAACTATAAAGGTTACCTCGGTTAGGAAGTACTAGATCGGATAAGGGAATTTCGAGTCTAGGAAAAACTTGTAACCGAGTTGTCTAAGTTAGCAATTATGTGAAGAGTCAGTCCTTGTATTTTGAGGATTTAAAATAGTGGATTAGACTTGGTGCTTGGATTAGCACTGTTCGTGGTTTTCTCGCCCCGGGAGGGTTTCCACGTAATTTCTATGTTATATCTATTTCCGAGTTCAATCTAGATTCATAATTACTTTCTAATTTTTTGTTGTGGAGGATACTTTGTTAATTCACAAAAATCTTTCATCACCCTATTCACTCTAGGGTGACTTAACCTTTCCCATATCTATTTTTTTGCCTCAGACCTATCTTCATGCAATTTTTGTTAATTTAGGACTATGCACTTAAGAATTCCGTTTTTTATTTTTGTTATTTTCTTTTGGGGGAATGGGGGCTAGTGTAATTTTTTATTTGTCTTTGTAACTTTCCCTAAGAATTTTGCATCATATTTAATAAAGAAAGAATTTTTAGCATCGAGTATTCACATTCCATCTCATTGTATAAGAGTCACAATCTTAAAAAATAATAACATCAACAAACAAAAGCACCCTACAAGGGATTCATTAATTGTCGCCATCCGAAGCATCATCGAAGATATAGTTCCCAAAGTCCTCCAAGACGGATATGGAAAATCGGCCATCTCCTCCACCTTGAGAAGCACTAGTCCCATGGTCCCAAGATTGAGATGCTCCATGGGAAGGTCCGCTGTAAAAAGCCCGAGGGAAATAAAGTAGGTTCCCGTGATGATCGAAGGCTTAAAGAGGCAGGATGTTTAAACTTTCTTCAAGCAAAGTTAGACCCCGCACCAAACGAACTAGGCCCGGAGGTGGTAGATCCGGCTCGTAAGTACTCCGACGATGCACATGCCATGAGGTACTGCTCTAGATAGACCACCGGAAGGTGCTTGTTAACTAGATTGATGTGCTTTTACCCCATGTCCACCAAGGACGCTTCTCGATGAAGACACTCTAGATTGACGCCTTTACAAAAATTGTGGAGCAATTAGCACACCTACTAAAAGTTCAATAATGTTAGCATTTCACTAACTAAGGACTTACCCGGAAGGTTGAGAGAGTCCTCCCGAGTGAGGATGTCTCGAATTCCCTTAAGAGCAGATTGAAGTCTAATGGACATAGTTCGAGATTGCTCCTGGTCATACAACAAAAGTGATTCAATGGAATTAGCAAAACACTTTTAGCATGGAACTAAAACTAAAGAGCATTGAACTCTTAACTCTCGCCAATTTCTACGGAAAGGATGGCCAACACATTCTTCCTTGAGGATTTCGAAATCCTTACATAACGAGTAGATTCCCGGGTTGAGTAACATACGGATCAAGATTTGGCATATGGATATCCTCCGAAGTGAGCTACAAATGAAGAAGTTAATTTCCGTGCAAGAAATTCAACTACATAGGATATAGAAGAAGTGGAAACTCACCAGCTGAGTCATAATTTGCCCCACATCATGTGCATAAGATATGTATAAATTTAAGAATAGGGTATAAGGATACCCGGTGGTCATTTCAACTTGCTCTTATTGAGAGAGAGAGAGGAAGTAGAACATGGTTGGCAGTGGATCAAGAGGAACAAATAGAGGCCATGTGTTGTCTTGGATTTGTGGTGTAACTCTCTCACCAAGACACCAACAAAATCCAAAAGGACCTTAAAATAAGGTCCCCTTTCACTTAATTCCCGTGCTATAATTACACTTGGAGGGACTTGGAGTTGGGCCCAAGGATAGAAGTTGGCATGCCCATACATTACTCACGAAGAACACAAGCAAGCAAAAGTGAAAAACAACAAGAAAACGATATAGACCGTGCGCAGCCAGGGCTAGTGCCAGCCACAGCCAGAGCCCACAAGGTCCACCACGGTGGTGGGCGATGGCAGCCAGCTAGACAATGAAGTAAAAATTTTCCGGGCACATTTTTTAGGTTAACTTTAAGTCTAAAGTCAACATACCAAAGCCACACGATTGAGGGCATATCTCAAAAAGCCTATGTCATGGATCTTGGGCTGTTGAAGATAGATTTTAGCACAAAATATGGACCTCGGAAATGTCGGATGATTCATTGAGCCGGGAGAAGAGTGCAGGAAGTATTCGTACAACCATGGCTACATTTTTGCAAAACAAGTGAAACTTTTATTTACACAAGATAAATACATCAATAGTAAATGAAGAACTAGAATATACCTCAATGATCTTCCAAAAGCCGCATAATGAAAGATAGTTGGTCGGGTCTATCTCGGTTTTAGAGTGTCGCACACCGGCATATAGTCCCCTTATGAGGCAAGTGTACGTGGGAGCACCCCAGCTTAAGCTCCCTTATTTTGTCAAGGTCCGCTAAGTTTACCAAATAGTGAATGTGAACCTTGGAGGCTTAGTTGGAAAAGAGTATCGTGCTCAATAAGAGGGCAAGAACGATCCGAACTCTGTTGTTGTGGAGAATGTTAGGCCCAAAACCTAGCATCCTAAAAAGCCTCGAAAAGAATGGTATATTTAAAGCGGTTTTCCTAAAACCTATTAGCTATAGGACTGAAGAGATGACGAAGATAACCATGATCTTTGTACAAATTCCGGTCATAAGCTAAAGGCTCTCCCGAGAAACCTAAATCGGAGAAAACAACAAAGTTGAAGGGAGTAATAGTCATTTCCCCGAAGGGAAGGTAGAAGGTATTAGAGGTATCCCAAAAGCACTAACTAATTGCCCTAATAGAATCCCATTCTCTTTTATCACAAAGTAGGTTTAAAGTAAGGAAGAGAGAACCAAACCCAACATTATGCATGAAATCTTCAAGAGGATATTGCATCTTCCTACATGTCTCCAGTAAATTTGGATATGGCTCCCCTACTCCAAATCAGGCCCTTCGTAAGAAAAAAATCCAACAAGACTTTTAGTAGACAAACTACTCTAAGTGAAAAAAGTAGAAGTTAAGCTAACTAGCTTACACCGAAGGAGTAATGGCAAGCGAAGAAACATGATTCTCAGCCTCCACCAAGAGGTCGTTTGGATCCCATTCATTATGTGGACGCCATTTTCGTTCCAAGAAGTTATCTTTGACTAAAGTCTCAGCCCTTGTCCTCTCGGTAGGATGAGCCTTTTTCCTAAACATTTTTAAGAGAAGATTTTTGGAAACCAACTAGTTTTTAGCAAGAACAAAGCAAGAATACGGAAAAGCAAAGCTAAGAAGCAAGAAAGAAGTAAGTGAAGTGTGTGCAAAATGAACACACCGAACACCCCTTTTGTAGACCATTTGGTCAAGACAAGCCAAACATACAAGAGAAGAACCAAAAAGGCAAGGGAGACCAAGGGAATCCAACGAAGCATGTCGTGCCGGGCTCGCCAATGGCCGGCCAGCGCCAATCACGAGACAAGGTGAGGTCTCGTCAACGATAACTTTGCAGCCCTAGCTGGTGGAGTAGCTTGTGAAATTTCATCAAGCATGAAAAGTGGACATTTGGCACCATATGGATGCAAGTGGGAGCTCTTGGGTCCACCAAATCAGCTTTTCGGATCAAATTTTCAATTAGTTTTTTATCGAAATACATAGGTAAAACATTGAACTTTCGTCAATATGATTATTCACTAACAAGCATGTTAGTAAAACAGATTATCAACCCAAGCTTTAGATAAAAAGCGATCAAAGTTTCAGCATCCAAATCCACCAATCTTTAAGCTTTGATCAAGCCAAGCTTAGGGCCCTCTTATTGGACTTTAGAACGCATGCATCTCGATCAAGTCTACGCCCTGTAGACACCTAAAAGTGTTGTCTCTTATCTCTTTAATTGTATTTTATTCTATTGGCCCGATGATGAAATCTTGAGCCTTGTTTGAGTATTTGGATCTCGGATTGTGATTCGATTGGATCGACATAAGCCAACAAACCTTAAAGAACCACCAGCACCAAATAAACAACCTTTTACCTTTGGTTGGTCCACAAATCCCCCTTTATTTTGGGCGATCCAAGAACTAGGCCAAGTTCGAGTACTTCATTTTACTTTTGTCAAATCGGACAAGAAGCTCAAGACCTGAAGATGGCATTAAAGCATTGCATTTCATGATCGGGAACATCAATGTACTACGGTTAAGCTCCGCAAAACAATCCACACGAGATTAAGAACTTTTCCCCTCAAATCGATGTCGTGGTCGGCAGCTGCAACCCCGAGTTTTAAGTGAAATGCTTGCGTTTTGGCTGGGAGAATCCTTCGAAAACACAATAGGGCACAAAACCCTAGGAGAACGTGGGTGGCCGGTGCCCATGAGCTGGGTTCTATCTCGATTTTATCCTTTCTATCCGGTTCAATCTCTTAATTTATTGGCCCGATTTTATTTCTGTTGTTTTGGATGACATGCTGCATGCAAACCCTAGGTTATTTCTGACCTAGGTCTCTCCCTATAGACAGAGAGCACCGGCTCTCATTCCCACTCGACTTTCTCTTATGCGTAATGCTGCAAAAGCTAACCGGAGCACTCATACCTAAACGTTATCGTGCCGAAATTATTATCAATCATTCATCTTTTCTCTACTTACCACCGTCGAATCTGTACAAAGAGCTAAAGAATAGTAAGTTATTATTCCCTACATATGTAGTTCACAAAAACCAACCCTTTTTTTTTTATTTGACGTCGTCGCATCAGGAGAACCGGCGTAGAGATTCGGATTAGGAAGGTGGGAAACCCGAGGGCAATCACTCCGCCTTCAAACGGGTTATATTATTTTTATACTTCATTTATCATTTTTCGTATTGTGTATTAAAGAGATGTAATCTTTTTTTAATTCCTCTCCGCCTAATGTAATCTTTCTGTTTTTCCCAGTTCTTTTCTTTTTACTTTATTTATCGCTTTTTTACCACTTTCTTTATTACTTTTCCTTTGGTTTTACATGGTTGCTTTTATATATCGTTTTAGCATGTTGTATGTATGTGTGTAGCACGTTATTTTAATATACTACTCAAACTCGTAATGACCGTCTTTGGACGAGCGGAATGGAAGGGTTTTCCGTACATGTCATACCCTCGCCCCGGATCTAATTGTCGGTTCAAAGACCGATGAAGTTAATTTTAGCCTTTTCCAGTCTTAGTCTTTCCATACTAAGATCAAAAGAGCGATTTTTATTTTTTCTGTTTTGTTAGTTTTCTTCCTAAAACCGATCGGCGACTCTCTTATTGTTTCATTCTCGTTAAAAATTGCATCTCGGTTATTTTCTAGTTATAGGGTAAAAAAAATAAAGAACCCGGATCTCGCTCGCCAGAGCCGGAGGCCGAGGCCGACTGTGTCAACCTAGGTCTATGGTTGGTGCCTGTGACCGTTGAGTGTACGCGGTAGGTCAACGGCGAGACTTGGGTCCAGATCGGTGTTTTCACACTGGTCTGTCCCTAAAGTGTCACGGTAGAAACCCTAGTTTCAAATTTTTTTCCTTTAATTAGGAAATAATATCTTGAGAATTCTGAAAATAATTTATAAAATTAAAATAATTAATAGAACCCTAGTTTCAATTTAATCCGATTTAACTTGTTAATTCTACTTAGTAAAATGTTCATCCCCACTTTCTAAAATCCATCTTCAAAACCCTAAATCATTCTTTCCATTTTCGAAGACCCTTATGCCAAAAGAGGCAGGTGGGGAAGCCTTGTCCTGGTTGAGGACTCACGGTCGTGGGATCTTACAGTGGCAACTCCGCTGGGGATAAATCATTTATTAAGAGGGCGGAATTTGAAAATTTGAGTAGTGTATTTTAATGATGTGCTCGCATTAGGCATCCCACATTTAGCAACCTTTTAACTAGTTTAAATATTGTATTGGACCCCTAGGAAAAGTTTATTCTACCCCCTGTTTACCCTTTTTGGAATGATGCTCCCACTGGATCCTAGGTGAGCCCCACTAGGCTTGATTGCCTAAGGAAACAGTACCTTTTCCCTCGTAGCACGCACTCTTGGGTTAAACCTTTTGATTCACCAAGAGGCACCAAAGATTCTGGCTGATTTCCTACTTTTGCCTACATGGAAGACCTAATTCTCGGACTATGACTCACCATGGATCCTACCTTATAAAACTTTTTGACCATAGAACTTTTGGACTATTAGGTTGTCCTTTGACTTCATCTCGCATGCTCGAATGAGTGTGTGTGTTGTAGATTTAATCCTTTGCTTGTGAGCCTTTAGGAATGGGTGAGGAGTGCTGATTAAGCCCTTGTATGGGTGAAAATAAAACACTTTAATAATCTTCCTAGAGTCAGTCCATCATGTGCATCCGGCCAAAAGTCAAAATTCCTACTTTTTCACCAAAGTTAGTTCATTATTTGTACTTTGGGGTCATACTAAAATTTTCTTTAAGCAGTCTAAGTAGTCACTTCATGTCAGTCCACAAGGGGTCTTACCAGAGATCCCCTTTATCTTTTGTCGGCTTTTTTTTTTCCTTTGACTTTTTCCTTTTTTTCTCTCTTTCTTTCACATTCGCATGTTTCATTTACATTAGCCAAATAAAATTCATCCCATATTAGTTGTGTCCCTGTTTCATTTGCATTAGCCAAATCAAATTCTTCTCATATTATGTGAGTTCATTTGCATTAGCCAAATAAAATTCATCTTATATTGGGTGAGTCTATTTGCAGTCATCCCATATTAGGTGAGACCATATTTCATTTGCATTAGCCAAATCAAATTCATCCCATATTAGATAAGTCCATTTTCCATTTGCATTAGCCATTTGAAATTTATCTTATATTAGGTAAGTTCATTTTGCATTTGCATTTAGCCCAAAACAAATTCATCTATAATATAAGGAAAGACATCATTACTTAGCTAGAATAGAAAACATCTTTTGTTTAAGGATCAGTCATTCATTGGCTAGCTCATCATCTCAACTAAGTCATGCATCATTCCATCATCCTATTCTTTCTATGCATCCAAATAAAAGCATCCTTAGTTTCTTCAAGTCTAGCGCTTAAGTCCCTTTCTCCCAAATGTGATCTTCTCTCACATGGTCCTACCCCTCCTCCTTTGGGCTACAGAATAGGGAAATCTACGACAACCGAGTATCATCGGAATCCGAGCTCTAAAAGATTAGAACGCCTCACCAAGGAGTCTGACATATCTTCTTTTCTTTCCACTCTGTGGTCTACACCGGTGCAACAAGCTTTGGCGAACACTACATCATCTTAGTCTATTCCTTGCTATAAGATAGTACATAGAAAGAGTTCCCTTCTAATGGATCTAAACCCGGAGTAGTCTCTTAATCTCGGTTTACTTAATGAGAACAGAGCCAGGGTGGAAACTAAATTAAATTATCAAGAGCAGAAAGTGTCATCTATATTGAGGGAATCATAAGGACTATTGAGGACGAGTAAGAAAGATGAGGAAGCGGAACGTTTGAGAAGGGGAGAAGAATTAGTTCTGCCACCTTCACCTATCTTATATTTTCCGAGAGAGTCCCAAACACGAATCCTCTAAACGTGAATCCATATCTCAGCCTGATCCACATGTAAATTAGATATAACAAATGTTAAGGGAGTCATCCATGTTCAGTAATCATGCCCGATATCAATTTCAAAGGTTTTGAGAATCCCCATCATCATGTACGCAACTTCTTGGGAGAAATGACTCTTAAGAACATTCCTAAAGACACTTACAACATTATCTTCCCTCGATGTTTGACACTAATGTATGAAGTGGACCAATGCGGTCGACCTACGCAAAGTTGCTAACAGGATCGATCACGTGCAAGGAGTTCCTCCATCAATACTCCTATAACACTAATCTTCCCTGCCACCCTCAAGGACTTGGAATAAATCAAGTAAGGTGGGAAGGAGAGCTTCACATATTTCCTCACCGAGATGGAGAGAAAGGGTAGCCCACATGGTTGACCGACCCTCCAAGAAAGGCCAAGTCGGGATCATCATGAAAGACCTTCAGCCCAATTACGATAAGCACATGAAATTCCTATGCATGATGAACTTTGCAACCCTTAGGGATGCTGGTTTGCTGATAGAAGAAGAGTTATCTACCGCGACCATAGAAGTTGCAATCGGGTGGATTCTCTACTATTTTTGTTTTGTCTAATTCCTTGAGCACTGGGGCATTATTTTCCCACGGATAACATAGTGGGGAATAAGCAACTTTTCCGGAAACCTTTTTCGCAAAAACCCGGAAAGGGTAGTCCGGACTCCATTCACCACTTAAAACATGATGAATGTTGGGCTGACCTAACTGCAAGCTTTTCCAGGCCCTTATCCTATTCCCCCTTGCTCTACTTTTGGGTGACGCAAGGTGGCGAATAGCGGGCCTCAATATAATTTGAGAAAAATCCCTTAGGTAGAAAACCTCGAATACGAGCAATGCTAGCAGGGTGCGGATGTCAATGCCCTCAATAGGTATACTGGCTACACTCCTACCGATACTACCTACACTAAAGCCCTTGACTATCTCATGGAAATTAGAAAGATAGAATTGCCACCCATTAGAGTAGAATCGAAACCGCGAAACAATCCAAAAATTATGACGCTGGAAAATTTTGAAAACACCATCGTGCATAAGGGCACGATATCGAACACTATTGGACATTGAAGAACAAGCTAGAATGCATGTTTCAAAATGGCCAATTATGTTTGCCTAAGGCTGCCCGAAACCAAGTAATAATAAAAATCCTTTTAGCGGCACCTTAGCCATTTTCGTTGAACCCACTCTAGGTTAGTGGGATCCGTCTTTTTATCCAAAATGTTGATGAGTCTAAACCGCTTCTTAGTTTACCTCCATTAGATCTAGAAGACAGGGGTTGTGGGTAAGTGATGAAGAAGATGTCTATGAAACGAGAAGCAATAGTGACAACAATAGTGATGACTTCGGGGCACACCACCCTTAGAAGAAGAAGACTTTTGAGGAGATGCTAAATTCTTGCAGTCCAATTCCTTACTAAATCAAGACGACACAATGCACCCCTGGGTCCACAATAGACTCAGGAAGCCCCAAAAGAGCCTCGAAGCAAGAAAAGAGGAAGACCCAATCCTTAAGCAACTCCATAAATTAAATGCATATATCTCAATTTGGAAATTAATATATACTTCCTAGAAACATTGACAAGCCTTGATTGATGCACTTAGTAAGATCGAGGTCTCTCTTAAAACTATGCTAGAGGAAGTGGTAGGATTGGTTAATAGTGGGGATGGAATTATTACCTTTGATCGAAGGATCTCCGAGAATAAGGCGTTGCACACAACAATGCCTTTTACTAAACCATAACTTGCATCAACAAGATTGTTCCCCGACCTTGGTATACAATGGATGAGCAATAAACGTATGTCTCTCGGAGAACTGCTAGAAGGTTAGGAATTAGGGAGCAACAACTCTCTAAGCATACTATCCATCTCCGAGGTTACGATAATTATAAAAGAACAGTCTTGGGAACAATGACCTTGCCAATTAATATAAGGCCAGTGGAAAGCAACATCGAATTACAAGTCCTAGATATCCAAGCTACCTTTAATTTACTTCTAGGACGCCCTTGGTTACATGATCATTGAGCAAGTGCCCTCCACACTACATCGAAATTTAGGATAATCATTAAAGGTCCACTCATAACTCGTCAACGAGAATAACCTTTGTGCTACTATCACTTCTAAAGAATCCGTAGTTGAGATCGAGCACGATTCTAATAATGAGGAACTATATGGATTCGAAACTGTCACTCGCCTTAGAAAGGAATGAAGCACCTCTTAATTTTAATCCTTATGGCAACCCTAGTGCAACCCTTTCCCAATACTCGAACACGCAATTCTTAAAAGAAGGAGATAACTTCCCTTATTATGGTTTTCCCGAGCCCTACTATATCAAGGAAAAGGGCATCCTAGCATCTAGTTTTGAGATTTTCAGTGATCGCTATATCCTAGAGAAAGAGGCACCCTACCTCCTTGAAGAGGGACAGTCCTCACCAGGCTGGACCAATCTCACTCGGAATAATCTTTTTGGTCATCTGTTCGTACAAGAGGGTAACCTAGAAGGGAATTTGGTCTTGGTACTCGTCATGAGCTATGTCGCATGCACGGTTCGATCCGTCTAGGTTCATCACCGACATTGATGTTGAAGGCTTCAAGCATGTCACTTGGATTGAAGCCAAGGAGGGCAAGAATTCAGTATCAACCTAGGAGAGCATCTTTTTCGAGTCTAGTACTAGGGTTTGTATTCCTTCTTCCGTTATTTCTAGTTCTCTTCCTAATTTTTTCATTTTCGGTTCCGTGTCTTCATTCAATAAAGTGAACATTTCGCTTATTCTTTGCCTCCTCTTTCTTTCAATTGTTTTCCTTCGAATGATGAACAAGAAATCCCTAAAGAATTAATAAAAGCTAAGGAAGATCATAAAAATCGCTCAACAATAATAAAGGAAAAAATATTAATTAATCTAGGGTCAATTGATCAACCCTAAGAAGTTAAGATTGAGAAAACATTAGATCCAGAATAAGAGAAGCAATTTACGTCACTCCTTACAGAGTTTATAGATGTCTTTACATGGTCCTACAAAGACATGCCGTGTATAGATCCAAGCATAGCGGAACATAAAATTCCACTTTACGAAGATGCTAAGCCGGTTTAGTAGGAAGTTGAGGAGGATGAAACCTAAGTGGGCTTTGAAGATTAAGGAAGAGGTCCAAAAGTAGTAAGAGGCTAGGTTTATCAAGGTAGTTGACTATCCTCATTGGCTAGCAAATATAGTACTCGGTTACGAAGAAAGACGATAGGGTTCGTATGTGTGTTGACTTGAGAGATTTGAATAAGGCCAGTCCCAAAGATGATTTTTCGCTACCTCATATTGACATCCTTGTAGATAACACAGACAGGTCATGCTTTGCTCTCGTTCATGGATGTTATGCTCGGGTATAATGAGGTGAAGATGGTTGAAGAGGATATGGAAGAGACGACCTTTATCACTAGATGGGGCCTTACTCGCTATGTGGTGATGCCATTTCGGCTCAAGAATGTCTGGTGCAACGTATAAAAGGACAGACAAAAACCTTATTGCATGGTATGATCCACAAAGAACCTGAAGTTTAAGTGGATGACATGATCATAAATTCCAAAGATAGGGCGGCGAGCACCTACCCAGCCTAAAAAATTCTTCCGGAGACTCGGGAAACGCAACATATGCCTTAACCCCGAAAAGTGTGCCTTTGGAGTGACCTCGGGCAAATTGCTAGGGTATGTTTTCAGTCTTAGAGGAATTGAAGTTTATTCATCCAAGATCAAAGCCATTCAAAATATTCCTCCGTCATGCATAGAAAAAGAGATAAGGGGTTTCCTAGGACATTTATAGTACATTAGTCGTTTCATATCAAAACCGACCATGGTCCGTTAACTTATTTTAAAAAAGTTGGAGAAACAATGAGAGCCCATATGCGATACCGAGTGCCAACAAGCATTCAAGAAGGTTACGGAATACCTGACTAATCCTCCATTGCTAGTTCCAACCCAACTAGGGAAACCTTTGCTTTTGTATCTCCCCATGACGGAAACAGCTATGGGAGCCATGCTAGGTCAACGAGATGGGAAAGAAAAAGCGCAATCTACTACCTAAGTAAGAAATTCCTAGATTATGAGACTAGATAGACGCCATTAGAGAAGACATCATTGGTACTGGTTTAGGGCTACTATGAAGCTCAAGAACTACATGTTAGCCCACACGGTTCATGTAAGGGCACCTATGGATCCTATTAAGTACATACTTGAGCAACCAACTATCGAGTAGCAAGATGGCCTGTCATGCTATCGGAATTTAAAGTCAAGTTCGTCCCTCAAAAGCGATCAAAGGATAGCAAGAATGGGCTTTGAAAATTAAGGAGGAAGTTCGGAAATAGTTGGAAGCCGAGTTTATTAAGGTAGTTCACTATCCTTAATGGGTAGCAAATATAGTTCCAATCCTACGGAAAGATGGCAAGGTTCGTATGTGTGTCGACATCGGGAATTTAAACAAGGCCAGTCCTAAGGATGATTTCTCATTGCCTCATATCGATCGTTTGGTAGATAACACAACGGTTCATGCTCTACTCTCATTTATGGATGGTTACGCCGGGTATAATCAAGTGAAGATGGCTGAGGAAGACATGGAAAAGACGACCTTCATCACTCAATGAGGAACTTCTTGCAATGTAGTGATGCCATTTAGGCTTAAAAATGCGGGTGAATTGGATTAGAGGACAACAACGACACTATTGCACGATATGATCCATAACCAAGCTGAAGTATACGTAGATGATATGATCATAAAATCTAACGACAGGGTATGGCATTTATCCAAGCATTAGAAAATTCTTCCATAGACATAGGAAATATAACATGCGTCTTAACCCTCAAAAGTGTGTCTTTTGGGTAACCTCCGGTAAACTTTTTAGGCTATGTTGTTAGTCTTAGAGGAATTGAAGTTGATCCATCCAAGATCAAGGCTATTAAGAAAATCCCTATTAGTCGTTTGATATCAAACCGACTATGGTTTGTGAACCCATTTTCAAGAAGTTAAAGAAAGGATCCGAGCCCATTTGGGATGCCGAGTGCCAACAAGCATTCGAGAAGGTTAAGGAATACATGGATAGTCCTCCGAGTGTTAGTTCGATCCCAATCAAGGAAACCTTTACTTTTGTATTTCCTCATGACGAAAATAGTTATGGAAGCCATCCTAACTCAACGAGACGGGAAAGGAAAACGCGCAATCTATCGCCTAAGTAAGAAGTTCCTAAATTATGATACTAGATAGACGCCATTAGAGAAGGCATCATTGGTACTAGTCCGGGTTACTTGAGAAGCTCGGGCACTACATGTTAGCCCACACGGCACATATGGTGGCACCTATGGATCCTATTATGTACATACTTGAGCATCCAACAATCATTAGCAAGATAGAAAGATGGACTATCATGTCTGTCGGAATTTAAACTCAAGTTCGTCCCTTAAAAAGCGATCAAAGGATAGAAAGAATGGGCCTTGAAAATTAATGAGAAAGTTCGAAGCGGTTGGAAGTTGAGTTTATTAATGTAGTTGACTATGCTTAATGTGTAGCAAATATAGTTCCAATCTCGAAGAAAGACGGCAAGGTGCATATGTGCGTGGACTTCGGGGATTTAAACAAGGCTAGTCCTAAGGATGATTTCCCGTTACGTCATATCGATCTTCTAGTAGATAACACAGTGGGTCATGCTCCACTCTTGTTTATGGATGGTTACGCCGGGTATAATCAAGTGAAGATGGATGAGGAAGACATGGAAAAGACGACCTTCATCACTCAATGGGGGACTTATTGCAATGTGGTGATGCCATTTGGGCTCAAAAATACGGGTGCAATGTATTAGAGGACAACAATGATACTATTGCATGAGATGATCATAAAATCTAAAGACAGGGCAGGGCAGGGGCACTTACCAAGCATGAGAAAATTCTTCCATAGACACAGGAAATATAACATGCGCCTTAACCCTCAAAAGTGTGTCTTTTTGGTAACCTCTGGTAAACTTTTAGGCTATGTTGTTAGTCTTAGTGGAATTGAAATTGATCCATCCAAGATCAAGGCTATTAAGGAAATCCCTCCACCAAGTACGGAGAAGGAGATAAGGGGTTTCTTAGGACGTTTGGAAAACATTAGTGGTTTGATATCAAAGCCGACTATGGTTTGTGAACCCATTTTCAAGAAGTTAAAGAAAGGATCCGAGCCCATTTGGGATGCCGAGTGCCAACAAGCGTTCGAGAAGGTTAAGGAATACCTGGCTAATCCTCCGGTGTTAGTTCTACCCCAATCAAGGAAACCTTTGCTTTTGTATCTCACCACAACAGAGACAGCTATGGGAGCCATGTTAGCTCAGTAAGACGGAATAGAAGAACCGCAATCTACTATCTTAGTAAGAAGTTCCTAGACTGTGAGACTAGATGTACACCATTAGGGAAGACATCTTTGGCTTTAGTTTGCGCTACCAAGAAGCTCGGACACTACATGTTGACCCACACGGTACATGTGGCAGCACCCATGAATCCTATTAAGTACATACTTGAGCAACCGACTATCGGTAGTAAGATAGCGCGATGGACTGTCATGCTATTAGAGTTCGAACTCAAGTTTGTTCCTCAAAAAGAGATTAAAAGCAAAGTAGTATCGGAATTCTTGGCAAATCTACTCGTCCCTGAATCGCATCCCAACCACCTTGACTTCCAAGACGAAGATATTTTACAAGAAGAGGTGGACATTTGGACAATGTACTTTAACGGCGCTTCCAATCAAAAGGGATTTGGAGTAGGGATTCTTTTAGTCTCACCGGAGGGAGCACATACTCCCATTTCGGTTAAGCTAGACTTCGAGGTTACTAATAATGTCTGCAGAGTACGAAGCTTGTATCACAAGACTTAAAGTTGCAATAGAGATCGGGGTGAAGAACAACAGAGTTTTCGATGATTCCAGTTTGATGATCAACAAAATTTCACAAAGGTGGAAGGTACGTAATGAAACCTTGACACCCTACCAAGCATATATGATAGAATTATCTAAATGCTTTGAGAACATCTCTTTCACTTACCTTCCTAGGGATGATAACCAATTCGCGGATGCACTAGCTAATTTAGCATCCATGATCGGTATAATTCATTAAATGCCTGCTCGCATTGAGCAACGGAGTTACCCTATAGACGTTTACACATTACAAGTGTTTAATATTGACCATACCGGTTGGTATCATGACATTTATCAATATCCGGATAAACAAGAGCGTCCTTTGGACTCCACATCTAGAGCCCAATGAGCCATCAGGATGTTGGTTGCCTAATTCTTCATCAATCAAGGGCAGCTGACCGAGAAAACCAATTTTGGGATTAGTTTACTTTGTGTCAACTGACATGAAGCAAAGCGCATCATGGAAGAGATTCATGATGGGGAGTGTGTAAGAAAGAAAACCATCGGGATGCCGTTATAGGGTGCCCCACGAGTTAATTAGTGATCATGCTAGTCATTTTAGGAAGGAGGTAGCAGATTGTTGGACAAGTACAAGATTGAAGCCGCTCATAAAAATATTCGTAAAATAGTGGAGAAGATGGCATTTACTTATAAGGATTGGCCTGGCATGCCGCCTTTCGCTTTGTGAGGTTATCGAACTTCTATTAGAGCCTCTATGGGAGCAACACCTTAGTCCCTAGTTTATCGCATGGAAGCAATCCTTACAAACGAGATTGTCATTCCCTTCTTAAGGATTATTATTGAAAGCCGAATTCCAGAGGTAGAATGGGATAAAGCGCTCTATGAAGAGCTAGTGTTATTGGATGAGAGGCGCCTCAATGCCTTGCACAATGTCCAAATATACCAAGCGCATATATTCGGGGCATTTAATAAGAAAATTAAGCCTTGAAATCTGCAAGTTGGAGATTTAGTCAATTAGGAAATAAGAGCGCCAATTTAGGACCCACAAGGGAAATTTAGGCCCAATTGGCAAGGCCCATTTGTACTTAGTCAAATTTTACCCTGGCGAAGCAGATGAAATTAACCGATTTAGATAGGGAAGAGATTTTCCAAGTAGACGAACTTAGATCGGCTAAAGAAGTATTATGTCTAGCATGATCCGAGATAGTAGGTCGAGCCCGGCCTAACCGAGGCCAGAGTTATAGCTGGCGCCAGCCACCACCCGGACAACGGTGGGCTTGTCGGGCCGAGTTCTTTCTTTTGACTCTATAATTTGCTTTTAGTTGTTCGATTAGATGGTTCCCTTATTTACTTCTTGGACGGTCCAATTAGGTAGTCCAATTTCTTTATTTTTTACATCTAAGTGAGCTATAAAATTTAAAAGTACATCATAATACTTACTTTATTTTAATAATAGGTAAGCTTACGACTTACTTAAATACATAGCTAATAAAGGGAAATCATTCTAAGCATACTACTTGTAAAATACTAACTTGGTTCTAAAGAGGCAAAACTAAACCTCCTTTTCTTTTATTATATCCTAAGTTTTATTCTAAAAAGATCTAAGCCCTAGTATATCTTTACTTTCTTTCCTTTAGGGTCACTAGACTCAGCTTCTTCATCCCGAGTGTGTTCCTTCGGTTCTTCGATTCTATAGGCCCTTCTTTCTTCAACTTCTTTGGCTTTAGTTTCTCTTTGACGAATGCGTTCGATCACCCGAGGTTTTATTTCATGAATTCGGAAAGGGACGAGTAGCGGGGACAACTTCTTCAGGATCCATCTCTTTGGTTCTTAGTGCATTACGCCTTTGGGGATCTACTTCTATTATCCACTCTAGATAATATAGAGAAACAAAAGTGTTGGGTGTGCTCTGTTGGTGTCAACAATTTTGGTAGCTTCATCCGAGTATTCGGGCCACGACTTTGTCCGAGTTAGAGTTACCAAACCATTTGAACAATTCCTACCACCAAGAAGCCAAGTGATCAGCTACCACCGCTTTTGTTTTCGCTGATAGAAGTGAATCGCTAAGTACGCATCAACTTTTGGAGGAGCCTAAATCGGCTTTAGGTGCTCTATTAACCGAGATCCGCATATAACAAATGCAAAATTAAAATTAGTGTCGCGCATCTGTCAAGGTCTAATCTTTTAAGGCCCAATAGGAGCAAAA
The DNA here is from genome assembly GCA_021018815.1 of Talinum fruticosum. NCBI lineage: Eukaryota > Viridiplantae > Streptophyta > Magnoliopsida > Caryophyllales > Talinaceae > Talinum > Talinum fruticosum. Next base: position 706,050 of record JAITYX010000121.1, on the reverse strand, counting down.
TAAAATAAAAAAGAAGCGAAAGCGAAAAGGAGCTAAATTTAGAGTCTTTTGGTGTGAACCCGAGGCGTTTCAGCCTCGGTGGCACCAAACGACCGTCATGTGGCCGACACTGCCGACTGGTCCACGTTCTTTGGTCTCGTCTGTCATTATGTGCTTACTTGCAATAATAGGGGGATCCTAGAGAAGTCTTCCATAGAATGCGCTTCAACACGAGTATATGTTTATGACTTGTCTCGAGCAACTATTAAGGGAGTTAGCCAATAATAATTCTCTAATTGTTCAACTAAAATCAATAGCGTCGCTGCCACCAAGTCCTCGTGACCTCCTACCAGCAAGAATCTACCTATCAAATATGTGATAATGGCTCGCCGCCTCAAGATAATGATTGCTTCAGCGTAGGCATATATGTTTCGATAGTATTTCATCGGAGTTAGCCGATTTACTCGATTCCCAATGAGAATCCACCTTAGATTCTTATTGCTTAGTTTCAACAAGTATTTGTAAGTCTCGTGGAGATTTTTCGATGATTTGGGTATAACTGGTTTTGTTTGCCTATAACTACCTAGTATAGCATCGAATTCTTCGAGCGGGGACACGGTTCCTTATCCCCAAACGTGAAGACGTGATGGTGAGGATCCCAAACGCCACGAGTAGCCTTTATGAAGGTCCAATAGACCTTCACCTGGCAAATGCTGAATATGACATTCAGCTCTGTAGTTTGATAACCCGGATCTATCCATGTTAGTCATCTCATGCATTAACCGTGTTAGCTCAATCATGAAGTTCATATCTTTTGGACGGATGTCAAGGATATAGTATGCTCTTAGTTTGGTTTGCGAAGGCTTTTGAGTTAGGCCTTTTTTAAGTATTGGATTGGATCCTATTTATGGGGTTTTATGGAGTTATTAGAGTCCTACTCGCAACTCGACCACTTGCATAGTCGACAATGGCCTAGGGTTCACGGGTGGCGGGCGTCGGCTATAGCCACGGTTAGGCGGGTTTCGTGGTTTTCTTTCGTCCGAGCACTCCTCGGATCTTATTATTTTCCTACCCCAGTCCACTGCCTGCGAGACCATTTTGATATTTTGGACCATGCACTTGCGATTTTCCTTTTTTTCTTTTTATTATTTTCTTTTGGGGGAATGGGGGCTAGTGCATTTTTCTCGATTTGTCTTTGTGAATTTGCTTGAAGTCCTTCGCATCATATTAAATAAAATAACATAGTTCTTAGAATTGAGTCTTGCATTTGATCCCATTGCATAAGAGTCCTAATTACAAAGCAAATACTAAATAAACAAACACCCTACAAGGGACTCCCTAATCATCAACGATGGAAGAAGCAAGGAATCTTCTAAGCATTGCCATCAAAATCGTCATCAAAGATGTAATTCCTGAAGTCGTCTAAGATGGACGTGGAGAACCGACCACCTTCATCACCTTGATCGAGCTACCTCTGTGGTCCTATGATTGCGAAGCTTTATGGTTTGCCCGCTGTATGAAGACCAAGGAAATAAAGCGGATTTACGTGACGGTCGAAAGCCTATAAGGCAAGATGTTTAAGCTCTCCTCGGAAAAGCTAGGTCCTGCACCGGAAGCACTAGGCCCGAAAGTGCTAGGTCTCGCCTCGAAGCACTCCTATGATGTGCATGTTGTGAAGAATGTTCTGAAGAACCTTGTCTAGCAATGCTACTAGAAGGTGCTTGTTGGTCGGATGGGTGTGTTTGTGCCACGGGTACACCAAGAAGACTACCGGAGGGAGGTGCTCTAGATCGACTTCTTTATAAGGATGATTAGTCAATTTTCACTCACTAAAAGCTCAATAAAATTAGCACTCCACGTAACGATGAAAGTAGTGGCGCACTAATTAAGGACTTACCCCGACGAGTAGGGAAGGATCGCCCGAGTAAGGAAGTTTTAGATTCCCCGGAGAGCAAGCTGGAGATTGATGGACATAGTCCAGGATTGTTCTCGATCATACTATGAAAACCGATACTATGGTGTTAGCCAAATATACTTTTAGCATACAACTAGAAGTGAAGAGCATGAATTCTTACCCCTCGTTAATTCCTATGGTAAGGTTGCCTAACTCATTCTTCCTCCGGGATTTCGAGAATTCTTACGTAACAAGGAGATTCCTCGAGAAGAGTAACACCCACATTAAGGCTTGGGATATGGATGTCTGCACTGTCCGAGCTATTGAAAGGTGAAGTTGAGAACTCACCGGTTGGGTCATGATTCGTGCTGCATGGTGGGCATAGGATGTGTTCAAGTTTAGAAATGAGGTAAAAGGATACTCCACAATAGGAGTTGCTTGCTTATTTGGATGAAGGGAGCGAAAGTAGAACATGGTAAAAGGTGGACCAACCGGAACATACGAAGGTCACATGTTGACCCGGATTTGAGGTGTGACCCTCTCCCAAGATACCAAAAAAATCCAAAAAGGACCTTAAATAAGATCCTTCATTCACTCAATTCCCGTGCAACAATGACACTTCGAGGGAGTTGGAGTTGGGCCCAAGGATGAAAGTTAGTTTACATTCAAATTTCTTCACGAAATAAGCTAGCAAAAACGAAAGGCAGCAAGAAAACGGATTAAAAATAGTATATAATCAAGGTTGGTGTCTACCACGGTCGATCCCACAGGCTGTGGGTAGAAAGCTAAACAAAGTGACAAAAAGGTCTCTAAAACATATTTTGAGGCAATTTTTTAAGATTAAAGAGGTATACGGAGGTCACATGGTTGAGGGCTGATCTCAAGATTTCTATCCCATGAATATTACGTTGTTCAAGATACACCTTAGCCTACAATACGAAGGTTGAAAATACGGGACGATTTGTTAGACCGGGAGAAAGATGTGGGAAATATTCATACAACCATAGCTACATTTTACAAGTCAAGTAATTTTTTTTCACAATTTTTCACAAGCCATTCAGCGGTAAATAATTGGTTGAATCGATTCCGGTTTTGTGTGCCACATATCGGCGGGGAGGCCCTAATGAGGAAAGTATATGCAAGAGAATCGTAGTTAAGCTCCATTAGTTTTTCAAAGTCCACTAAGTTCACCAAATAGTGAACATGAACTTTAACAATTTGATCGGAGAAAAGAATCGTTCTCAAGAGAACGAGTAAGCACGACTCGGGCCTATTGTTGAGGAGAGTGTTAAGGCCAAATCCTAACATCCTCAAAGGCCTCAAAAAGGATAGTATACTTAAAGAAATTATCATGGGGAAACCTATCAGCCACGGGGCGAAAGAGGTGACTAAGATAGTTGCGGTTTTTATACAAGTTTTGGTCGTAGGATAAAGGTTCTCCCGAGAATCCCAAACCGAGATAAAGCGAAAAAATCAAAAGGCGTTATGGCCATTTCCCCGAAGGGAAGGTGAAAAGTGTTGGTAATGTCCCGAAAATGCTCACTAATGGCCCTAATAGGATCATTCTCCCTTTTGTCGGTAAGGTGGTTCAAAGCAAGGTAAGGAAGACCAAACTCGGCACTATGCATGACATCTTCTAGAGGAAAGTTCATCCTCTTGCATGCTTCCATGAATTTAGGGATAGCTCCACTACTCCGAATCGAGCCTTTCTACAAGACAAAAATCCAACAAGATTTTTTAGTTGAAGAGTTATTCTCAATGAGTAAAAGAAGAAATTTAAGCCAACTAGCTTACCGAAAAAGTGATACCGAGCAAGAAATGTAACTCTCAACCTAGACAAAGAGCTCATCGGGTTCAACTCGTTACGTGGACGCCATTCTTGTTCAAGGAAGTTGTCTTGAACAAGTTTCTCAACTCTAGACTTCCCGACAAGATGAGCCTTTCTCCCTGACATTTTGTAAGAAGATATGTTGAGAACTAACTAGTTTTCAAAAAGAAGCATAGTAAGAGAGCATAAGAGAAATACAAGAGCAAGAAGAGGCGTAAGTGTGCAAAATGAACACACTAAGTACCCCCTTTTATAGGCAAACTTGGTCAAGGCAGCCAACCATACAAGACAAGGGTGAAGCAAGTAGTGGGAGACCAAAGGAATCCGACAGAGCATGCTAGGGGCCACTCCTCCCAAAGGCTAGTCGGGATGTTATTTGATAATTTAAGAAAATAGAAAAATAGAATTTGTATTCTGTCGCAAGGCTTTTGGGCCAAAAGAGTAGATAACACTAGCTTAGACCAATGCCAAGCCCGGCCACTAGTCGATGCTGCGAGAGCTAGCGCTAACTGGTGTCGGTGTCGGCCATAGGATGAGACTGAAAAATAATTCTAGGTCCATGGCCTTGGTTGTTAGAAAATAAACCAATTATGTTCGTTTTAAATTAGAAATGCCGAGATGCAATTAAAGTGAAATAAAATAGGGACAAGGGAGTCGCTAATCAGTTTTAGAAATAAAAACTAACAAAAATAAAAAGAATACTCTTCCAATATTACTACAAAAAAATCAAGCATGAAAGAGGTTTAAAAAGTGACTCCATCGGTTTAGAGCCGAGAATCTAGGGTTTGAGGGCGAAGGTACGAAATAAGCCCTTCCATTCCACCCGTCCATAGACGGCCTCTACTAATTCAAATTTGTTAAAATAGGCAAGCATAAAACATGTGAAGTATGGATATTAAATCAACCAAACATGCGAAGAACGTGATAAAAACAAATAGGAAAGCAACAAAGGAAAGCAAAAAGAAAAGCGCAAGAAACCAAAATTACACTGGGCGGGGAGGAATTAAAAGCAATTACGTCTCGAATCCATAATATAAAAACTGGTAAAATAACTAAATAAATAAAACCGTAAAGGATTGAAAGCGGATCTAGCGCCCTCGGGTTATCCCACTTACTAACCGGGTTCACGAGCCGAATCGAATGCATAACGGTGGATGACCAAGATCAAAAGAGGCTTTTTGTAAAGTTTGTGGAGGTAGATTGTGTAGGAGAATAAAGAAATATTTTGTGGAAGAATGGTTAGCTGAAAAACGACCAAAAGATCATAATACCGATGCGGAATGCTAGTCTCCAATGATGTTTTATGAGCATTTCTGCGGTTCCGTGCTTCATATGACCTCTAGGAACAAAACCCAACATTTTGGCATGTTGAACTTGAAAACACGACGCTCGGTCTCAAAAGGTGTCGTTTTACGAAGTTTGACTTTCGTGTCTTGGTTGGACACTTGGAAACAAGTGAAACGTTGCATTTTCGCATAGTGTGGAGGTGACTATTATTGGTCATGAAAAGCTTTCTATTTTTGAAATTTTCTATTTTTGGAACGTTTCTATTTTTGCCAGGTTTCTATTTTTGGTTGGATTTATTTTTATGAGGGTTTGGGTTTCCTGGTTGGGATGCCAACTCAAGCTTCGTCCGTACGAAAGAAAACAGGTTTGTGGGCCTCCCCAAATCAAATAAGGCTAATTTTTGTGGTGCTAATGTTTTCTTTGTGGTTTAATTGCTTCGTCAAGCCAATCATACTCCGACCGTGATCCGAGCTCACAAGCGGGACTGGGATTTCATCATCGAGCTAACCAATAAATAAAAGACAAAATGGATGACAACTTTCAGGTGTCTACACACCCACATTGCTTCCCAACACTAGTGGGGCTGTTTTGGCAAGCACCATAGGCTTGCCCATGGTTATTGGGGTAGCCATGGTGGGTGTTTCGGCCTTTTCACTACCCTATGATGGTGGGGGCACTTTTGGTGGTGACAATATTCCCAATCTCTTTCTTTTTCATTTTTTATTTTTGTTTATCTTTTTTTTCTTCGTGCGTTATACTGTGACAGCTTTATCTTAGAAAATTTCCAGCCTTCTACGTATTGTAATAATATATTTTAGCTCAAGAAAACCCATTAAATATAGATAAATATTTCTCAAACAAGAATTAGCCAGCTCGAGTTAACATTCCCGATCACCTATCCCCGAAAGATCACACTAAGTATGTAGATCAATACCATATTTCAAAACCTCAAGGAAATCATGATCCCATAAAGATTTAAGGTTTTGGTATAGTATTTTGTTCATGTATGAAAATCATAACAACAAATAGAGAATCTCAACTAACTCGATGATGACAGTTCATATTTTGTTCATGCAACAATTTCATGAAGGATTTCAAGCACACTTATTAAATTTATTTTGGTCGGATAGCGAAATACGGTGGCTAAGACAAAGAAACCCATTTTGATGAAGATGGTTAAAGCTAATGTCTTGTTGTTTGTTATATTCTTACACTGTTCTTCTACTCCTCTACCTTCATTCTTTGTTCTTTCCTTGATGAAGATTCTAACCAATGGAGGCTTGAAGCTTGGAATGAACGAGATTGAAGAAGGTTAATAGTCAATGATTTCCTCTCCCTCTCTCTCTTTCTCCTCCTCTCTCTTTTATTTGGAACTGCTGGATTTTTTTCTTTTTCTTGAGAAACGACAAGGGGTTTTTTTATTTAACCATAAGATTTGGCGGGTGGGATTAAAATCATTGTTTGGAGTACGGAGTAGAGAGGTTGAGTGTATCGGGATTGAAGGGGGATGATGCGGTGATGGTTGGGGCATGGTTACTTGAAGTTAGGATGCTAGGAATGTAGAGTGGAGCGAGTAGGTCAACATGACGAGGAAAAACAATATGAAATTCAGCTATAATTATGGGGTTTTTAGAAGGGAAGAAATAGGTTTTAGATTTTTAGACCTTAAGTTCATAGTTATGTGGCCAAATATATTGACGCTTATTTTATTATTAATAATTCCCTTCTTATTTATTCCACACATACTTGCATGTCAAACAAGTATTTTCCGAAACTCACTATTAACATTGTTGTTAATTAAATTGGACTACTCACTAGTTAACGAGATACACACTAACTAGCATAACATATGAATTTTAGGACTGATTATCAAATTAAGTTACTTCATGAATAAATCGGATATATTAATCAAATTTTTTCGCTTAATCTTTTGTATCGTTTGGGCTTCACAAGATCTCGGGAAGAGAGCCCGACTTGGAGTAGCCTAAGCTGAATGGGGAAAATCATATCCAGTTTTCAAAAGTTTCTATTTTTCGAAACTAATTTACTTTGATCTTGTGCTCGATGGGCCGCTATTTTGGGTTGAATAGGAATTTTTACTCTATGTCAGTCAATCTTACTTCGTGCATATAAATTAAGCTAGATCTTCATCATCGGATGCTATAATAAAATATATAAGCGAATAAATAAAAGTCTAGACAATTTTTAGGTGTCTACAATGGGTCATTCTTCTATCTTTAGAGAAGTGGCTTGCTCTCTTACGGCTGTAACTCATTTTGCAGATCCGTGTCGGGACTTATGCTTTACGAGCATTTTCACGATTGCTTCACCATCTTTTGAAATTTCGTCATCCGAATTTGCGTCCTCTAGTGACATACATGTTATACATTTGTATATTAGATTTGAGCATTCTATAGTACCTTGCTATGTTTTGAGTTCTACGTGTGCACATTTCTTTTGTTATTCAATGTTGTTGGAAAATGCATTCAAATTTTGATGAGTTAGAGAGAGCATAAATGTCCTTAAACAACTTGCTTTTGTCCCACATACAGAGTTTGGAACTTTTTCATTGAGTTTATTTACTTTTCTCTTTAGAATCCTAGATTGATTGGTAGAGGAAGAGTCTCTACACCACACACATGTGCGCGTGCACCGCCCGCCCGCCATGCCATGCCAGCCTATGGGCATGGGAATGGATCTTATTTTATTATAATGTTTAGTCAAATTCGGCTTAATTTTCTTTTACGACTGTCAAAACTTATTTGTGGCAAGTGTCCGTTACCATTCTTTATGCTGAAAATTGTTGACTGAAATCTCTTGATTTTATATTGGTAGTCTTCGACTTGCTTACTCCCTTTTCTTCAGCAATTTTTCCTTCTCTTGCCCACTTTTAGGCTCTGCCATCCTCTATGTATTTTGGTCTTCTTCTCCCTGTTTTGATACATAGAAAAAAACTCCACTAAAAATTCATCCTGTCAAATAGTGTTCTCGATTATTGTTCGAGGTTCCTCACTCCTGTTCGCTCCAGTATGCCGTCCGAGCAGACTTGCCGTGTATCTTTAGAGATCGATTGCTCATGAGTCCCTGGTGTACCGCGTATGGGAGAAAATTTGGTCTTAGGGAGTACTTGGATCACCATGACACGATTATCGAGATAAGTTTGTTTAATTTAGTCATTAATCATATCTTGTTTTATTTTTTCGACAATTAGAAATCGACTTTCTTCATTAATACGGCTAATGGCTAGATTAACAATTATGTTTGCAACTATGTGCTTACCTGATATGCCTAAACTTGATGGAAAAAATTATCGCATGTGGTCCGATAAGTTAGAATTCTTACTTGCACAATCTGGGATTGATTACTATCTTCAATAATCTAGACCTCCCGAGGGTAGTAGTAGAAATTTCGAATGAGACAATAAGACGTGTTGTGGGTTATTATTGCATTGTATGACTTATTCCCTTTACTTGGATTTATAGTAAGAATAATAATGCTAAAGAAATTTTGGAGGCTCTTGAGTCTAAGTTTGGAACCGATGATGTGGGTATTAAGAAATATGCTTATAGTAGGTGGTCTGTCCTTTCGGATGATCGATGATAAACCTATTTTGGAACAAGTTCATGAGTATGGGTGAAGGTTTGCTCTTGGAGAGTCTTAGTCACCCTAGATAGGGGGTGAATATGGTGATGAGGAAATTTTCACAAACTTAGAAGATTTCAGCTTGAAAAGAATAATCAAGACAATCCGAGTCTAGATTGGACTCGGAAGATTGTAAACTCGGATATACATGGAAACCCTCCTGGGCGAGAAAACCACAAACAATGCTAGTCCAAGCACCAAGTCAAATCCACTATTTTGAATCGACAAAATACGGTAGACTACTCAACCAGAATCGCTTCCTTAAACAATTCCTTACGAGTTTTCCTAGACTCAAAAATTCCCTTATCCGATCTAGTACTTCCTAACTAAGGTAACCTTTACGAGTTAGGTACCTTACTCGAAAGTAAGAAGAGTATGTAACCGATTACAAGACTTTACAACTCGAAAGTATGATTTACAAGTCTGTGAGTTGTAAGTAGACAATTGAGTATGATACAATGACTTTTGCTTAAGTAATGTGTTCCAATAATAATTCCAGCAATCTTCAAGTCTTGAGAGGTGGCTTCTATTTATAGATAACCAAGCAGATTAGCCGTTGTGACTAATTTCCGAACGAAGTCTTTCTTGACGGTTGTAACGGTTCTTCCGAGTTGCTCGAGAAAGATCCGTTGGGATTTGAACATTGTGCAACGGCTCTTGACTCCTAAACGTGCTCCAATCAACGGGCGTTGTCCGAAGAGTAGGGTGGAAACCACCATTGAGCTTAGCGTTGAGGTTTTCCAATTTTAGAAGCGAGACAACCACGACACAACTTCGAGCCTTGTTCGAAGTAGAAAAGCTTTGTCTATCGGTGATTGACGACTTGAAGTCGATTACTTTTGTAATTCAAAAATAAGATAACCTAGTTTGGATAACCTATAAAACTAAACAATTTTGGTTCTCAAAGTATAAAATACTCTTGTCCAAGATTAGGCACGAGATAATGATTTAATTAGGATAATTAAGTACATAATTATCTCTGGCCTAGAAGAGTTGAATTTTCCGAGTCTAATATTCATTATACTCAAATTCCATCAAAGTCGAGTCCTAAGAAAGATCAAGTTATAAGAGTGAAAACATCGAGTATATGCACTTGATCCGGACAAATAATTCTCAAACAAATATACTCGACTTAGAAAGATAAATTAATGTTTTATTCCACTTTACTTAGAATATGCAGTCAAAACACATATAAGAAGTATTAGAGAGATTATTTGAACATGCAATAAGCCTCAGTGGTGTCCGAGTGACTCGAAATGTCAATGTGAGAAGATAGATAAGAACGTGTATTTTGAGTCGATCGGAATCAAATGAAAACTTTAACAGGAGTTTCTATGGTACTCGGAATGACTTGTAATTAAAACTTAGGAGGGATGAGGTTTGTACCTGAGTCTTTATGTAGTATTTAGAATAATCTAGATTTAGAGTCCGAGTCTTCAATCTCCCTTTTTGATGAAAGGCATTCGAGACTTAGATAGAAACTTTGTTAGTAAAATAATCATAAGTTTTTAATCTTACTCAGTAGAATATCTCGGAATGTAGAGTAATGAGTGAAGTAATTCGTACTTGGAATATTTACGTAGAGCACTCATATAGCTAAGAATACTGAGTCATTATATGAGAGCAAAATAGAGAAAAAAAATACGAGCTGATATATCGAGCAAAGCCGAATAATAAGAAATTCAAACTCGGAAAGAGTTAACTCGAAATCGAGTATTCTCGAAAATAATACTTCATTCATATATATACGGAAAATAAGAAAAATACACCGAAAAGAGGGTGAGAAAACTCCCCTAAACAAAACAATAATTTTTCTAATATTCTCCCCTTGCCTTTCACCAAAACAAATACAGGGAAGAATGTATCTAGCTGATACGATTGATGTCTGGACAAAAAAAAAAAAGATTAGGATGGTATATTTGAGGCGGTCCGAGTTGAGGTGAATGAATGTGCGGTGCGCCTACGCTCGTATACTTGTGATGATGTTGAAGATTTGGGCGGTGGCAACACCTGGTATCTCTGGAAATGGCTCGGCTTTGAGTGGTTGACCCAAAATTAGGTCGTCCAGAGGCTCATCCTCTTGGACCATTGCGAGAGGGGTACTTCTTCGGCTTGACCGCAATGGACTGTCCAACATCCGCGAGGTCTTCGACTCACTCGGACTACTATCCGAGCTTATAAGTTCCACTTGAGGAACAACGAGCACCTTGTCCCTCGGCTTCTTCCTTCTTCTCTCCTTCTTCCTCCTTCTCTTCTTCCTTTTCTTCCTCCTTTTCTTTCTTCTTCTCCTTAGAAAGAGCTGCTTTATCTGCAGCTTCCTCTTCTTATTCTGTTGCCTCTCCGGAAGGAGACTTGGCGGGGCTCGAGGACTCTTCGGACATGTCCGAGTTGTGCAGGTCTTGAGTGGCCTTCGATCGCCTCTCTCGGAGGAGCTTAATCGTCTCCTGTTGCTTTTTAACCAGATTTTCATTTCGAGGAGCACATCTTGTTGCTCTAAAATTTGAGATTGGGTCGTTTTACGGTTGATGGACATGTTTTCAAGAACAAGTTTGAAGGAGCGGAGAGTGTCCTGGAATTCTGTGGACACGAGTAAGCTTAGCTAGCACTGTGGTAGACAAAGCGGCACTGCTTGGAAAGGAGGACCTGAGGTGGAAGCACCGGCAGGTGGAGGAGGGAGTGAGAGGTGAGTCTAAGTTTGAGGCGGAGGAGAAGGTTGCCTTAGTTCTAAGTTGTGGATCTAGACACCGGGTTGGGTTTCCGGTACCCGTATCTAAGAAGCTCTTTTTGCCAACAACGATGGCGGCCTCGGACACTTCATTTGGGTTTGAGGGAAGCGGAACCTTGAATTGCTTAAAAACAAGGGTAAGTTCAAAAGGAAGAGGGGTGGATTTCTTTGGCGAGCTGGCACGGTGGCCATCCGCTCAATTATAGCGGGAAAGAGGTCTACATTGTAGCCCTCGAGAATGTCGAACAAAGCTTTGAGAATCATTGGGTTGGGATTCTTTTTGCTGGAATGATGAGGGAAGAAAGTTCACATCAGCAAGAAAGAAAGAAGTCTAACCTCAGTCTTCATCCGAGTCATAAAAAATTCTTGCGTGACTCAAGGACTTCCTTGACATATTTTTCGAAAAACTCATCGACAACCTCGTTGAAGGGGATGGGATTGCTTGTTGAAAAAGATAGAAGAGACTTTGAAAAGACGATAGAGGAAAGAGAGATTTATGCGTACCACGGTGTTGCAAACTCTTGAGGTGATGATCCCCGAGAGCAAGAAAGGTTTGAGTAGAACTCAACAACGAGTTACGGGTATATGAACTCACCGAAACATAGAAAGTTATATACACCGATGGTTTTGATGTGTTTCAACCATGAAAAGGTTGTGGTTGTAAAGAACTTGTCGTCCAACATGAGATGTTGGTTGACTAGGATTTTAGAGGGGTTAGAAGGACCCTCTTGGTTCCTGGTTCTAGGCTTCTTTGTTGCAGACCCTAGAAAATCTGGAATGGAGCCTCTCTTAGGCATGGTTGAGGTGTTTGAGAAGAAAGAGAGTAAACTCGAAGAAAAGAGAAAGAGAGAGAGAGTCGTGAGACTGCTGAGAATATTAAGAGCTTAGAGTGTGGGAGTTTAGGTTAGTAGAGAGTAAAGTAGCGAAATGAAGGAAAATGGATGCTATATATAGCGAAAGAAGTGTCCTTCAATATACTGTTCCGACCTAAACCTCCAACGGTTGCCTCAAACCGGTGTGTCTGCTTCAGCTCTCCAACAGTTAGAATTCTAGTGTCTATCTCCCAACGGCTAGTTCACCGATTGATGCGCGCGGTAGAGAGAGAGAGAGCGAGAGAGAGAGAGAGAGAGAGAGATTTTTAATAGAAATTTATGAAATTCTCCACTAATCTAGAGATGATTTCAAAAGTTTGAAGTCCAATTTCTCAAGAACCGAGTCGACTCGAGTAAAGTTTCGATTGACTCGAAAGCGCGTACGAGATAATAACTTTTAGCTCAGTATCACTGGGTCAACTGATCCTCACTAAGTGGCTTAGTAATCATGCATTTATCATGCTAAGTTCATTCTTAATAAAACAAAACTGATCCTCACTAAGTGGCTTAGTAAAGATATTAGCCAACTAAAATTTCATAGGATCGAATTCAAGTTCAATATCACCTTTCTCATAATGGTCTCTCAGAAAATGATACCGACCTCAATATGCTTTGTCTTTGAGTGCTTGGACTAGATTCTTAGTGATGCTAATTGCACTCTGATTATCACACTTGATTGAAATTGATTTGAATGAAAGTCCAAGGTCTTTCAAGTATTGCTTGATCCATAGAATCCGAGCATAACATGCTCTAGCTGCAATGTACTCAGCTTCAGCAGTTGATAGTGCAACTAAGTTTTGCTTCTTTGAGTGCCAAGATATAAAGGATTGACCCAAAAATTGGCATGCTCCTGAGGTACTCTTTCCATCAACCTTGTATCCAAGTATAGTCGGCATCCGAGTATCCAGGTGAGGGTCGGTTCCGAGTCTCTTGAGAACCATAGACCTAGATTTTAAATCCCTGGAAGATATCTAAATATTATCTTCACTGCAGTGAGATGTGATTCTTTTGGACTATCTTGAAATCTTGCACATAGACATACACTAAACATAATGTCCGGCTTACTCGATGTGAGATATAGTAGAGATCCAATCATACCTCCATAGGGTTTGTGATCTACTTGCTTTACCTTTTTCGTCCGAGTCCAATTTCATGCTGCTACTCATTGGTGTTCGTTGTATGTTTTGCATCTTGAAGTTTGTACTTCTTCAGCAATTCCTTGGTATACTTAGATTGATGGACATAAATGACATCCTTTTCTTCTTTGATTTCTAGACCAAGAAAGAAATTAAGCTCTCCCATCATGCTCATTTGGAATTCTGTCTCATTAACTCGGAAAATCTCGATAGAGATTTTCATTAGTAACTCCAAAAATTATATCATCAACATAAATCTGAACAATAAGAAAGTCTTTCCCCTTAGTTTTTATGAAAAGGGTTTTGTCAATCTGACCTCTTTTAAAATCATTTTCAACCAAAAACTGCCAAGTCTTTCATACCAAGCTCCGGGAGCTTGTTTAAGACCATAAAGAGCATTTTGCAACTTGAAAACATGATTTGAAAATTCTGAGTTTTCAAATCCAGGAGGTTGCTCAACATAGACTTCCTCTTGAATGAAACCATTCAGAAAAGCACATTTGACATCCATTTGATACAATTTAATATTCATGCTTGATGCAAATGCCAAAAGGACTCGTGATTGCTTCAATCCTACCAACAGGTGCAAAGGTTTCCCCACAATCAATTCCTTCTTCTTGATTGTAACCTTGAGCCACAAGTCTAGCCTTATTTCTGACTACCAACCCATCCTCATCCAATTTGTTCTTGAAAACCCATTTGGTTCCTATGACTGAGTGGTCGGAAGATCGTTTGGTCAAAGTCTCAACTTGGTTTCTCTCAAATTGATTAAGTTTCTCTTGTATGGCCTCTACCTATTCAGGTTCATTTACGGCCTCTAGTGCATTTTGGGTTTAGTTAATGATATGAATGCAGTGAATGCACATATATTTTGCAGAGACGAGCGAATTCTTACCCCCACTCGTTGATGTTAGACAAAATGCTTGCGAGTGAAATTTAAGAATGGGTCAAAGTTTGGCCTCGGGTTCGGTTCGCTAATAAATTGGCTTGGTCGGTCGGTTCACTACTAGCCATACCCATAGGACAAAACAAGGTTTCATGGTCATAAGAATTGCAAGAAGCACATGGAAGGGGAGGGGCAACATTCACATTTAGACGGTCAATTTTTTAAGTTATAGCATCTATCTTAGCAGACAGGACAGAAACTACATCAATATCAAGCTTACCTCCCGTTCTCTTGGAACGGGGCTTGGACCATTGAAAACTATTGAGCGCTATCGGCTCAATCAAGGTGTGGAGCTCATCAACGGACTTGCTCATGATGTTTCCTCGTGCCGCCGCAAGAATGGTAGCTCTCTAGTGATCATCAACCCCATTGTAGAAAGCTTGAATGAGGACCCATGGCTTAAATCCATGTTGTGGGCATCGGCAAAGGAGATCCTTGAACCGCTCCCATGCTTTATCTAACGTCTCATCCGGCTCTTGGACGATGGTGGAAATCTAGTTCCTCAAACTGGTCAACTTGCTTGGTGGGAAGTATTTTAGCAAGAAGGTACTTGCAAGTTGATCAAATGTGCTAATGGAGTTTGCCGTAAGAGAATCTAGCCACTCCCATGCCCTTCCTTCAAGCGAGAACGGAAACAATCGCAGCTTGATTACATCCGGTGAAGCCCCGTTTGCCTTGAAAGTATCACATGCTTGGCGAAAAATACGAAGATGCAGGTTGGGGTCTTCATTAGGAAGGCCATGGAAAGGAGTGGCCCTCACCAAGTTGATGAGTGAATTTTTCAACTCAAAGTCATTCGCCGTTACACTCGGGACATTGATGGCCATCGGTGGATTAGTGACATTGGGTGTCACATATTGCCCAAAAGTCCTTCTTACCTCACCAGCCATCTTGGGCTTTTGCTTGGAGTTTTCTTCTTGCTTCTTCCTAGCCTTCTCTAGCCTTTGCTTCTTTCATCTAGAGAGGAAGGTGCGCTCGATTTCTGGAACAAATTCGAACAACCGAGCTTTTTGCATGCAAGGAAAGAATACCTAGCAAGAACAAAAACAAAACTACCAACGTAATCAAAATAGAAAAAGAAAATAAACACTTAGTCAATTTGAGAGTATTCGTCTAATGGCTACTAAAAATAGAGTCCCCGGCAACGGCGCCAAAAACTTGACAGGCTGCAAGCGCATGGTGTATGATTGTACCAAGGTCGATCCCACAGAGACTCGATCTAGCAACACACTAAACTTGTCCTCTCGCTTAATTGCTAAGCTAATCGGGTTCTTTTGGAGTTTTCTTGTCTAAACCAGTTCTAAATATTAAAATCAAGGAAATTAATCTAAACTTAAATCAATGGCTAAAAAATCTAAGGATTTGCTTTCCTAACAATTAGTTTTATTATTTAAATATAATTTGTGCAATCATTCTTTCAAGTAAATCAAGGATCGATAATCACAAATTCTACCGCTCTTTTGATGCTTAATAGAATTGCTCTAATTAACGTATCAAACAACTTTCGTACGCTTTTTAAGTTAATCAAAGTTAAGGATTTCAAATTATCAAAGTGATCCCCTAATTTACTATTCTTTTCTCAAATTTCATAAACTAGGTAGACAGTTTGGTTGTTGGATTATTCTATTTCACTTTTCAGTATATGATAGATTAATCTCTAAACGAAGTATTCTAGGCCTTCAAAACACTCATGAACATGATAAACACAACCTTCTATTGATCAAATTCAGAATTCAAGCACAAATCATGGAAAACTAATCAAACTTCAGTGTTTCGGATTACAAATCCCTAGAAAAACTAAACTACTCACACATGTTTATTGAAAGCTTAAATAAAATCCAATACATTGAAATCAAACCTCAAATTGCAAGAATTGAACAAGTAGATGATAGGCTTGAAGTGCTCCACTTGAATCTCTCGACTTCAAATGGAATCCCTCAATTGCTTCAATCTTCTTCTATCTTCAAAGTTTGGTTTGATATGGATGAACGAGAGGAAGGAAAAATGGTTATGGGTGAGTGGTGGATGAACTATGGATGGATGCAGGGATGGATTCTGGACTCGCCTCCCGAAAATCAGCTTAAATAAGCCATTAAGAAGCAATCAAGAGCAAAAACCGTCAAAACCGAATCATCTCGGCAAAATTTACCTGAAACACGGGCTGCCCGTGTTGGCTACCGGCACATCAAAAACTGGACGGAACGCTGAAAATGGGTCGTGTCCTACGACACGTGTTGCCCGTTCTTTATGTCAAGGCTCTCGCGCAAGCTCAACTCTAACATGAGCTATGTCCTCCGACACGGGCTGCCCGTGTTGGTTAGTGGAGATGCAAACTTTGAGAAATCAAGGGAAACGACCGTTTTGACTGTAAAGCCGGACCATGTTAGTCTTCTTGAGGCTCGGAACACTCACTAGTTTCAGGAGTACTTGGTATTGGTGATCAAATCTATAAAATCATCTCAAAACATCAAAACACAGGTGTAAAACCGAAAATAGAGCACAAACACACTCCTATTAACCGATTTTCCCAAAGAAAAGCATCAAAATGCCTAAGAAACTAATGCATTTTATTCACTTATCGAGCATATGCTAAAGAGTTCTCATTCTTAGTCGTCGGATCTTCGTATCATGTTTCAATTCTCCCTTTGCAAAAGACATGAAATGGCTTTCATCTTCTACAGACTAGCCTTCCACACTTCATAGCTTCATTTATAGTGATATGATCAAATTTTAGTATATGTTTAGGAAGTGGATTTTCAATTCCTTGTCTACCAATGCTAGACCAAGTAGTTAGTGAAAATGATTCTACAAAAGGGGTAGCTCCATGTACTATGCAAGGAAAATTTTGGAGGATGAGAGGTTGAAATGAAGTCAAGCTTAAATTTTTACTTAATTTCTATTTTTAAGGAGAGTTTGGTTGGAGTTCACCTGGTTCAAAATGTATTAGCTTTTAGCACTTAATATTGCTTGAGGAAGAGGGAGAGGGAGAGGTGCCTTGTTTTATTGAAAAGTAAATTACAGAGGCTACAATATGGGGGTCCGAGGAAATTAAAAGGGTATTTGGTGTATATTAAACCAGTGAGGCAACAATATTCGAGGATATGCTCGTTGTTTTCACTCTTATCACGATGAGCTGCTACAAGTCCCCTATTTCTCTCTCATCACAGCTGCAAAATACATGTCAATTTTCTGTTTTGGGGACTAGTATTTTAAAGCAATGATGAGAGAGAAATAGGGACTAATAGCAGCCACACTCGTGTTCGGGCTGTATTTCATTTACTCAAAGAATTGACAAGGATATATTTAGTTTTAGCAAGCCATATGTATATGGAGGTAGTTACTTTACTAAGGTGGAATTATCGAGGATATATTTTGATATGGCTTAAAAGTTTCACCATGTGTTCCTCACATTGGATGGGGGACCTCCCTTTCATGTATTCTTTTGTAACTTTACCATATCTCGTGCAATTGTGTATTAGGATGTTCATGTTTAAACCATAGTTAGTGTTTAGAAGGTTATTGATAAAATTAGTTGCCTGAACATCTTCAGTGACATATACTAACATAGTACTTATCTAATCATGTTGCTTGTAGAAGAAGTTAAAAAGATATCCGAAACCTCATGTTAAAATGCTCAGTCCAATGTTCAACGAATCGAAGGTGGCAAAGCCGGAGAACAAACAAACACGTAATAAATAAGATGGAACTACGGACAGAATTTGTTGGGTTTACAAAGAAAGGCAAGATCTATGGATTTGGACTTCAAGCATCTAATTTTAAGGAGTGATCTTCTTGCAATAAAAATCTACCTAGACATCTCAACAAAAACATGTGTGTGTGTGTGTGTGTGTGTGTGTGGTAGACACCCCAAAGTTTCAAGTTGTTGTCACTGAAGTTGCATCTAAGTTGGAGGTTGTTAAAAAGGCAAATGAGGACAAGAAAAATGAGATAGAGTGATTGAAGAAAAAGAACAAGAGATTAAAGCAAAAGGTAGACATTCTCTTTGAAAAGTTAAACATGGCTCGATTTGAAGGTAGTGAATATGAGAATTATAATGAGGACAAATGATTTATATGTTCTTGCTTATCGTATGTACTTTCTTTAGACATGAATATGTTGCACTTATTTAATCAAAAAGATTGTGTTATACTTTTATTTATGGACCCTATTTATGTACGAATAAAAACTATATTATATTTCGAGTATGTGATTTTATAAATGTCTTGTTTCTTTTTATACTAAATCATTCATAAATTAGGTTAAAGAGGTATAACATATGATTTTATTTCATTAAAATAAGAAAAATTAAAAACCAAAACTTGAAATGTCGATCGTTTTCAAAATGGTATGAAATTCATGTAAAATTATTTTCCATTATTTCCAACTGAAGAAAAATGGTTGGTAAAATTACCAACCATCACAAGAAAATATTTGGAAAAATTACCAACCACTTGAAGAAAACATTTGGTAAATATACATATGGTATAGTTGGTAAATGGTCGAAATATCTGCAACTCTTTTAAATGGTTGTAAAATCGATCGCAATTCCAAACATAACATTATTGCGGTTGGAATTCAACCATTAATTGTGGTTGGTAAAACTGTTTGTAATTACCAACCGCTTTACGTAATTCGATTAGTAAGAATTTCCAAACGAGGTTTTTCCCACAACTAAAACCGTGGGAAAAATGATCGGACACTTTTTACCAATCGTTTTATAAATTAAAACGGTCGATACTGCAGATGAGTAATTTGATGTTTTCTTGTAATGATGGGAAGAATACGACCTCTATTAGATAACAAAAGTTTCTTCTATTTTCTCATCATTATCGTAAGAAAAAAATGTGTTCAATGGTCGACACAACTTGTTTTCGGCGTTTCCGTCCAGTTTTGATGCGCTAGCAGCCAACACGGGTAGCTCTGTGACGGAGGACACGGCCCATGCCTGGAGGTAAATTCTGCCGAGACGATTCGATTTTGACGGTTTCAACTCTTGATTGCCTATTAATGGCTTATTTAAGTCGATTTTCATCTGATCTTGAGGTTATCCAGTCCAGAATCCACCATTCATCTTCCATATTCATCCATCACCATTTTTCCTTCCTTCATTCATCCACATCAAACCGAATTTTGAAGATCGTAGAAGAGGATTAAAGTAGTTGTGGGATTCCATTTGAAGTTAAGAGATTCAACTTCAATTCTATCATCTACTTGTTTGTTTCTTGCTATTTGAGGTTTGATTTCCATGTATTGGACTTTATTTAAACTTTCAACAATAATGTGTTAGTAGGTCAGTTTTTCTAGGGATTTGTAATCCAAAACAATGAAGTTCGATTAGTTTTCCATGATTTGTGCTTGAATTCTGATTTTGATCAATAGAAGGTTGTGTTTATTATGTTCATGAGTGTTTTGAAGGCCTAGAATACTTGTGTTTAGAGATTAATCTATCATGTACTCGAAAAGTGAAATAGAATAATCCAACAACCAACCTTTCTACTTAGTTTATGAAATTTGAGAAAAGAATAGTAAATTAGGTGATCACATTGATAATTTGAAATCTTTAACTTTGATTAACTTAAAAAGCATATGAAAGTTGTTTGACAGGTTAATTACAACAATTCTATTAAGCATCGAAAGAGCGATAGAATTTTGTGATTATCGATCCTTGATTTACTTGAAAGAATGATTGCATAAATTTGGTCTTAACAATCAAACTCATTGCATTAGGAAAGTAAATCCCTAGATGTTTTTAGCCATTGATTTAAGTTTAGATTAATTTAATTTTAATAGTTAGAACTAGTTTAGAAAGAACAAACTCCAAAAATATGATTTTCTTAGCAATTGAGTAGAGGGCTAAGTTAGTGCATCGCTAGATCGAGTCCTTGTGGGACCGACCTTGACTAGCTACAACTTATATACCGTGCGCTTGCGGCCTGTCAAGTTTTTATGAGATGGAATCTACCTAAACTCCATCAATAGGACAATAAATTTATGAACAAGTAAAGGATATTGATGTGGAGTTTGGCAATCCATACTATCAAAAAGGAGTGTGAGGAAAAAGAGATCAATATCTTTTCATCTTCTATATTGGAAAGAGTTGTATGTGACACATTTTGTTTTTGGATGGTAAGTACAAAGAACATTAGGTAGCCCTTCTCTCATGGGTTCTACCTATATGTAAGACATAAAAGTGATGTATGTAAAGAAAACATTTACGAAAGTCTCGGAGGCATTATTTTGAAGATACTGGCGAAGATCAAGGGTGGAGAGAAAGCAAGACTCAACTTCCATGAAATGGAAACATGTGAGAATTTGCACCACAACCTAAGGAGAAGAAAACAGTTTTACCTCCGGTTTCCCGCACACTAATTAGAAGCGAGGAAAACATGTGTGTGAGACCTTGAAAAACTCAGAGTGCAAAAAGGATATTCTTCAAACATCAGCAAACTCATTTCAATGTCTCATTATAGAATGGTTGGGTTAAAATCTCATGATTATCATCATTTGATGCAAAATTGCTACCGATGGCTATTCACTCGATGATCCTGAAATAAGTGAGACATTCTATTACAAGACTTTGCTTCTTCTTCAATGTCATTTGTAGCAAAGTCGTTGATTTAGAGAAATTAGATGATCGTGAGAGCGGCATTATCGTTACATTGTGCCAACTTGAGATGTACTTCCCACCTTCTTTTGCGATATCATGGTGCACCCAGTGGTCCATTTGGTGAGAAAAGTGCGCTTGTGTGGTCCGATTTTTTATCTATGGATGTCCCTATGTTAATGGTTTATGAACATTCTCAAGGGTCATGTTAGAAATTGGGATCAAACGAAAGGGCATATTGTTAAGGCTTACATAGCCGAGGAGTGTGATGAGTTTTGCTTTGAATATAAATTGGAGTCACTGAAAACCCCGATGCTCTTGGCTCCAACCTCTATGGCAGCTTCAAGTCCCATGATGCATGCTTTATATTTCATGACGTTGGTGACCTCAAAATCTAGCTTGACCGAAATGGGAGTATCTGGTCCCTCTAGTGAGATTAGGAGGATCCCTACTCCAAAGCACTTCCGATTGGAAGAGCCATCAAAGTATATAGTCCACATGTCCACCTCTACTTATAAGATGTTTTCGTTTGGGATGTCGAGGTGTTCAGGTTGCTTAGACAAGATTAAGGAACTTAATTGGGGTGTGCCCGCCTACACTTGTCTCGATAAGGGGTTTACACTATGGGGTGAGGCACGGAACAACCGAGAAGGATTCAATGAGCTATATACCCTTATGTGGCTTTTGGAAGATAATTGAGGTATGCTCCATCCCTTCTTTTCACTTTGGAAACATCTTATCTTGTATGGATAAAGATCTCATTTGTTTTGCAAAACTGTAACCCTGGTTATATGAATATTTTCCTCACCTTTCACCCGGTTAAAGGAGCCATCCTTCGTTCTCAGCCTCAATAGCATGGGTCAAAGTTAACCTCAATGGCGAAAGGCTCATGATCTTAGCCTTTTGAGATCCACCCTCAACCGCGCGACTTCGGTATGTCACGTGTAAGCTTAAAAATATTAGCTAGAACAACCAAGAAATTTTCCTTTTTGCTGCAAATGTATTGCCCTAGTCCACGGCCTGTAGGCGGGGCCTTAGTGGTCGGCGCTGGCCAAATGGTTGGGTATTTGTTATCCACTTTTGCTGGTTTTTATTTATCTCCTCATAGGTCCGGTGTATGAAGGCTAACTTCTATCCTTGGACCCAAATTCAACTTCCTCAAAACCTAGGTGCGGCATAGGAATTGAGTGAAATGAGGTTTTTGCTTGAGGGTCCATTTGGATTTTGTTGGTATCTTGGTGTGCGGGTTGTGCCACAAATTTGTTATAACACGTGGCCTCCTTTTGTTCCCTAAGATCGGACACAAACGATGTTTTATTTCCGTCCTATTACTCAGGAGAAAAAGGAGGAAATAACCACCGGGTATCTCTACACCTAGTTTTTAAATATGAATTCATCCTATGCTCAACATTTGGGATGAATTGTGAACCGATTAGTGAGTCTTAATCTACCTTTTTGTAGTTGACTTTCTTATGTGGAAATTAACTTTATCTTCTATAGGTTTTCCGGGTGACATTTATATTCAAAGCCTTGATATCGGCTATATTAGAATCCTGGAAATTCCCGAATAGGAATGTGTGGGGCATCCTCTTCCGAAGAATTGGAAAGGGGTAAGAGTATTATACTCTTTTACTTTCAGCTACATGCTATAGTATGATTGGAATTTATCTCAAATGTGTCTATCAAGCTCCAATCAGCCCTTGAAGCCTTTAAGGACCTATTTACTATAAAGACGTTCGTAACGTTTCGGGTGAGTTTTCGTTAGTGAAAGTGCTAACTCAGGAGCTTCTAGTTGATTTGCTAATTGCTTTATTGTTTTTGTGGGATCGTCGATCTAGATCTCCTTGATCGGGAGGTTTCCTTGGCGGTTCTAAGGCTCATGCTCGTCCCTCTTGCCAACAGATGCCATCTAGTAGCACGGCTAGAGTGAGTACTTCCTGTCGTTCCCACCGGCGTAGTGCTTCGAGGCCTATATGGATGTCATGCCTCTACAAGTGCTAGATCCTCATGATAATCCATACAATTTTCACCGGATGCCGTACAGTGGGCCTTCTCATGAAGCTTCTCAATCAACTTAGAGTTACGGGGCTAGCCCATCACAAGCTGCTACTAACAAACGGGTTTTCACTTCAATCTTGGAGGATTTTTGCAATTATATCTTCAATGATGCCTCCGATGATCAAGATTGATCAACTCCTTATAGGTTACTTTAGTTAATATTTAATGTTTTTAACCTTTCGGATCCATGTAATGAGATGAATACAAAGACTCAATTCTAAACTCGCTTTCTTTTATTTATATGATGCGAAAAAATATATTCTAAGGAAAAATTGCAAATACAAATAGAAAAAAATTACTCTAGCCCCCATTCTCCCCAAAAGAAAATAATAAAATGAAAAATAGAGAATGTTAAGTGCATGGTCCAAAAATATTAAGGCTTAGCCAAAATGGGCCAAAAGTAGAAAATCGAAATTAGGCCCAAGGAGTGCTCGGACCAAAACATTAAAGCGAGCCGGTCGGCTTAACCGCCGCTAATTAACCCATGGCCGGAGGCTTTGGCTAACTACGGTGACGTGATGGATAAGGACTCTGGTCCTTGAATTCACTATAAAAAGACCTTACGGCTGGTCAACGAAAATTACACCTCTAAATCCCTGTCTTTAGGTTTTGGGATAAAGAATTATGTCCCTTTCCGGAAGAATTTGATGCCATCCTAGGACTTCATCGTCGGACCACACCTATGGTTCCGACACCTTCTACTAACATGTATGAAACATACAAGCATCTTTTGAAGCTAAATAATAGGAGTTTAAGATGGATTCTCTTAAGGGACGAGGTGCATGTAATGAATTTTATGCCATACTACCGCACGATGCATTCTTCAAGGCACGCACACATTTAAAGACATCATGCCATAATCACTTACCTATTAGGTGGTTTCCTATTAGTGGTAGGCCATAAAGACATGGCACCAGCTGTATTATTGAACTTCACCGAGCAGACTGGACTGGGTTGGAGCAAATCTAAATGAGGACTTCCCGGGTAGCCCGCTGTTATTGCAAGTAAACAGAAAATGATATTCGGGAACTAGCCGGTAAGGCTAGGTGCGACACCGACCAAGAATTGGCGAGTACGACACTCGGTGAATCTAAGAAGTCCCCGTCCTCGGCTAAAGTCTCGCTTTTTGCTTTTCTCTTTTTCTGATTTTACTCCTGTTGGGCCGTAAATAATGATGAATTCGACGATGTAGGACTATAACAATTTTACTATCTGTTGCATGTAGATCCGGTTGGTGGAGCACCTTATGTTGGTACAGGCTGCAACAAAAGCGGACCGAGTACCTAGCTATGTATTCCTATTAACGGCAATGGCTGAGTGCCTTGACCGACCACGTAACTTCTTGGTGGGAAGCTTGGTTGAGAGGTGGGCATCCTATCGATTGGTATAACAAACATTCGAGGGTATCCCAATTGAGGACACATACTGAACAACATCTATTTATACGGTTGTTGGGTCATGGAAACCGAGTACATACTACTTCTCTAACCATGGAATGCAGCAAATGGGACAGTTCTAAGAAATCCCTTATTTAGACTGTATCTCGCCTGCCTTATTTGAATTATTCAATGGCTTTGGAAGCTCGAGGAAAGTACCGACATGGATCGATTTACTAGACGAACTCGCTAAGGTCGCTGAAACGCACGAGATAGAAGAACGAGCTCACCGGAGGGAATCGAAGCTAAAGAAGCTAAGGAAAGGAGGGCTCGCAGGATCGAGAACCGAAGAAACGAACCTAGGAGGATGCAACTTAGTCTAGCGATCTAAAAGGGAAAAAGTCAAAATTAACTAAGGTCTGAAATTAGGAAGGAAAATTTAAGAAATTTTTAGTTTTACCTCTTTAGAATAATTTATTTTTCAAGTAGTGTGCTTATTTTATTTCCCTTTTTATTTAACTATGTATCCAGGTTAGTAGGCTTACCTTTTATTAATAATAAGAAAGTAAAACATAAGCTTTATGCTCACTTTTATGCTCACTTTTATACTTTATTTATTTTATCGCTCACTTAGAGGAAAGAATAAACATTGAACCATCTAATTGGACCACTCTTATAAACAACAATTAAATACAAAATATTTCCCTTAAAAGACTTGATTAATTAAATGGATCATCCGATTGGACTGCCCTAACAATAGCCTAAAAAGGTAAAACATCAAATCACGAAGTTTCTTGACTTGGCCATCCCAAGCATTGTCCAAACGGTTGTCGGCGTCGACAAGAGCCACGACCTGGTTGGGCTAGGCGCATCAAATAGTAACAACTTAGTGTCATGCTAAACATAGTATTTCTTCAACTGATCCAAATTTGCCTATTAAAAATTTTCTTCACCATCCAAATCAGTCGGTTTAACTTCTCCTCCTTGCAGTATTTGACTAAGTATCAATGGGCCTTGCCAATTGGGCATAAATTTTCCTCGAGGATCCTGAATTGGCACTTTAATCTCCTTAAGGGCCAAATGTCCAATCTGCAAATTACGAGGCTTAACCTTCTTATTAAATGCACTTGATATATTTGGACATTATGTACAACGTTTAAGTGCCTTTCACTTAGCAACACTAACTCCTAAAAAACGTTCCTTAACCCATTCTACTTCAAGAATCTAACTTTTAGCAATGATTTATAATGAAGGAATGATGATTTCTATTGGAAAGACTACTTCCATACCATATACTAGGGAGTAGGGTGTTGCTCGAGTTGAAGTTCTAATGAAGGTGTGGTAACCCCATAAAGTGAAGGGCAATTTATCAAGCAAATCCTTATAACCGACAACCATTTTCTCCACTATTTTGCAAAAATTCTTGTTACTTGGTCTTTACTACTTTGTTGGTCTGAGGGTTATATGGAGAACACCTATGGTGTTTGATTTTATACATGTCTAGTAGGTCTGCTACTTCCTTCTTGAAGTGACTACCATGGTCACTAATCAATCCGTGTGCTTCCCCATATCGATAGATAATGTTACAAGTAATGAACTTCCCCACGTGCTTTGACATAAGGATTGTAAGGAGGTCTGCTTCTACCCATTTAGTGGATGAATATGGTCATTCTTAGTATTCAATCTTCTACTTGTGAGCCTTTACGTTAGGTTAGGAGTGCTGAACAACCCTTGCAAAGGTGCGAATAAAATATAAAAATTAATTTGCTTGAGTCGGTCCAATATATGAATTTTAGTCAAAAGTCCAAAATCGCCTTCCTTTTCCTAGGTTTCTCCATTAATTGTATTTTTGAATTACCCCAAAAATTCATCTCAGTCTAGGTTTCAAGTAGCCACCGGTCACCGGGCTTAGCCGGCGTCGGCCACCGCCGGTCGGATCAGGAGAGTCATACAAGTGACCTTCCTTTCTCTTTAGTCTGTTTTTACGGTTTTCGATTTTTAGCATTTTTTTCCATTCAAGTTTTGCATATAATTTTCAAATTTAGCCAAAACATAAATTCATCTCAAATTATGTGAGTCTTCTTTTGCATTTTATTTATACATTTAGCCAATAATAAATTCATCTCAAATTAGATGGGTTCGTTTTGCATTTCAATTTTACATATTTAGCCAAAATACATTCATCTCCAATTAGGAGGATACATTGGAACATTCCAATTGTGCATTAACCAAATTTATAAATCATCCCAAACTAAGTCATTAGCATGATCACATTTAATTTGCTTTGCATTCCTTATATGCATCCAAATAAAAGACATTCTTTTCGGGTCTTGCACTTGAGCTCCTTCCTCCAAAAAGTATGTGGTCCTTCACATGGTCCTAAGCATTATCCCTTGTGATGCATAATAGGGATGTCTACTGCCAATGGGATTCGTCAGAATTCAAGCTCCAAAAGGTTAGAATGGCTCAACAAGGAGTCTTGTACCTCTTTCGTTCGCTTTACACCTCGGACTACGCCAGTGCAAACTACCTCGGCGCATACAACACCGATTCAATCAAATTTCCATCATAGGACATTACCTAAAAATAATTCCCCTCCAATGGATAGAGCACCATAACAAGTCCCCATCATCACCTTGCTCAATGAATCCTCAGGCAAGATGGAAGCCCGAATCGAGGCCGAGGACAAGAAGATAGAGTCCATATTTGACACTCTTAAGGCCATTCGAAAGACTCTTAGGAAAATAAGAAAGTCGGTGAAGAAGTAGGAGGAGGAGGCCCTACACCTGATCCTTCTCCGGAAACCAATCCAGAACTTAAGCCTAAGTCCGATGCACGCATAGATCATATAGAACAAATGCTAAAGGAGTCTTCAGTATTGAAGAGTTACTACCTTGATCTCACAGGATTCACTTCAATCCCCAAAGGGAAGTTACCTCCCATGTTTACCACACCAAACATCAAGTTTCTTGGTTCTGACAATCCCCATAATCATGTTCTTAACTTCTTAGGAGCAATGACTATTAAAAATGTACCTGAAGACACTTACCACATAATCTTCCTATGGACCTTTGACATTAATGTAATGAAATGGTACTACGCAGTTGACCAACGCAAGGTCACCAATTGGAATGATCCATGTAAGGAGTTCTTACACCAATACTCTTATAACACCGATCTACTTTTCACACTCGGAGACATGGAATTGATCAAACAAGGGGAGAAAGAGAGCTTCAGTGACTTTCTCACTAGATGGAGGGCAAACGCTGCCCACATGGTGGACCGACCTTTCGAAAAGGATGAGGTAAGGATAATTGTGAAGAACTTTCAGCCTGCTTACAACTAACACCTCAAATTCCTATCATTTATGAGCTTCATAACTCTTAGAGATGTAGGCATGCCGATAGAAGAAGAACTATCTACCACAACACAACTTCTTTTCCCTTCGGCTTCCTGAGTCTATTGTGGACCCATTGGTGTATTATGTCGTCCGGATCGGGCAAGGACTTGAATTTATAGACTCTTTGGTTCTCCCTAACAGTCATCTTCTTCTAAGGGTGGTGTGCCCCACAAGTTATCATCACTATCGTCTTTAGTTTCGTATACATCTTATTCGTCACTTACCAATAATCCATGGACTTCTAGATCTAAGGAAGGTAGGCTAGTGAGTGGTTTGGACTCATTGATGTCTTGAATGAAGACTGATGGATCCCACTAACTTAGAATGGGTTGAGAGAAGATGTCTAAGGTACCGGTGAGTGGGTTTTTGTTGTTGCTAGACTTATGAGCGGCTTTAGGGAGAGGGATCTAAACATTGCGCAACATGCTCTCTAACTTCTTCTTGAATGTCTAGCATTGCTCTGTGTCATGTCCTCGTGCATAAGTACTTACAAAGTTTTCCTGCATCCCAATTTTTTACTATTACACGCTTTTTATTATGCTCTTATAGGTGGCAATTCAATCTTCCCTTTAGACAATAGACGGTTGAGGGCTTGACGGAATGTGGCATCTATAGGATCTGTAGTTATTATACCTATTAAGGGCATTGAGACATGCACCCCTACTAGTATTTCCTTAATTAGAGGTTTTCTTATCATTGGATTGATAATCACCTTTATATCCCATCATGACTTTTGTTGTCATGGTAGATAGTTCTTCTTCTATCAACATGCCTTCATCTCTAAGTGTTGTGAAGCTCATAAATGATAGGAATTTGAGGTGTTGGTTGTAAGCAGGCTGAAAGTTCTTCACAATTATCCTTACCTTGTCCTTTTCGGAAGGTCGGACCACCATGTGGGCAGCCTTTGCCCTCCATCCGGTGAGAAAGTCACTCAAAGTCTCTTTCTCCCCTTATTTGATCAATTCCATGTCTCCGAAGGTGAAAGGTAGATCGGTGTTACAGGAGCATTACTGTAGAAACTCCTTACATGGATCATTCCAATTGGTGACCTTGCGTAGGTCAACTGCGTTGTACCACTTCATTACATCAATGTCAAAGGTCCACAGGAAGATTATGTGGTAAGTGTCTTCAGGTACATTTTCAATAGTCATTGCTCTTAAGAAGTTACGAACATGATGATGGGGATTGTCGGAACCATGAAACTTGATGTCCGGCATGGTAAACTTCGGAGGTAACTTCCCTTTGGGGATTGAAGTGAATCCTATGAGATTCGAGTAGTAACTCTTGAATATCGAAGACTCCCTTACCATTTGTTCTATCTAATCTATGCGTGCATCGGACTTAGGCTTATGTTTTGGACTGGTTTCTTAAGAAGTATTAGGTGGAGGGCCTCCTCCTCCTACTTCTTCACCGTTTTTCTTATTTTCCTCAAGAGTCTTTACGATGGCCTTAAGCGTGTCAAATATGGACTCTAGCTTCTTATCCTCAACCTCAATTCGGGTTTCCATCTTGCCCGAGGATTCATTTAGCAAGGTAATGATGGGGACTTGTTCTGGTGCTCCGTCCATTGGAGGGGAATTGTTTTTGGGTAATGTCCTATGATGGAAATTTGATTGAACCGGTGTTGTATGCACCGAGGTAGGTTGTACTAGCGTAGTCCGAGATGTAAAGCGAGCGGAAGAGGTACCAGACTCCTTGTTGAGCCATTCTAACATTTTGGAGCTCGGATTTTGACGAAACCCATTGGCGGTAGACATCCCAATGATGTAGCCTAAAGGATAATGCTTAGGACCATGTGAAGGAACACCTACATTTTGGAGGAAGGAGGTCAAGTGCAAGACCCGAAAGGAATGTCTTTTATTTGGATGCATATAAGGAATGCAAAGCAAATGAAATGTGATCATGCTAATGACTTAGTTTGGGATGATTTTTAAATTTGGTTAATGCACAATTGGAATGTTCTAATGGATCCTCCTAATTGGAGATGAATGTATTTTTGCTAAGAATGCAAAATTGAAATGCAAACCGAACCTACCTAATTTGAGATGAATTTAGTATTGGCTAAATGTATAAATAAAATGAAAAAGACGACTCACCTAATTTGAGATGAATTTTTTTTTGGCTAAATTTGAAAATGAAATGCAAAACTGGAATGTAAAAAAAATGCTAAAAAGCGAAAACCGTAAAAACAGAGAAAAGAGAAAGGAGGGTCATCGGTATGACTCTCCTTGTTTGACCGGCGGTGGCCGACGCCGACTAAGCCTCGTGATCGGTGGCTACTTGAACCTAGACTGAGATGAATTTTTCGGGTAATTCAAAAATGCAATTAATTGAGAAACCTAGGAAAGAAAGGCAATTTTGGACTTTTGGCTAAAATGCATATATTGGACCGACTCAAGGAAATTAATTATTGTATTTTATTCGAACCTATACAAGGGTTATTTAGCACCCCTAACCTAACCTAAAGGCTTACAAGTAGAAGATTAAATACTAAGAACAACCACATTCATCGAAGCATGCAAATGAAGAGAAAAGGTGTGACCAAGACAACCAAGGATCTATGGTAAAAAAAGGGATAAATCTAGGTGGGCTTCATGGTGTCTCATAGTCCGAGCATTTAGTCCTCCGTGGGGTGCACGACGAAAAAACCATGAATCCTCGGTGCCTCTTGGTATACTACGAGAGCATGATATGAGGGAAGAGGTACCACCTCCCTGGTAATCAAGCCTAGTTGGGCCCGTCTAGGTTAGCGGTTCGAGCCTCTTACAAAATTGTTCTTGAGGGGCAAAGCCTTAAGGTCAAATTAAAAGCAACGATGTTCGAGGCTGCCTAAATGTAAGATGCCTAATGAAAAACACATGATGAAAACTCATAACTCAAATTTTCAAGTCTTACTTTCTTAATAAGTGACATGTCCGCAGCGGAGTCGCCTCGTAGGAACCACCGACACCTACGTCCGCCTCTATTAGGAGAGGGAACCGGATTCGGACCGAAGCTTCCTCACAAATATTGGGTCCCTTTTTGATTTGTGAAGATTCTTTTTAAAATATGGTTTTGAAATTTCATTACAAATCAGGATTTATCTCTTATTAGGATTTCCGATTTTTGTAATCCGATTTAAAATAGAAAGGTGATTGGCGATTTTATTAATCGTTTATTTTAGAAATTATTTTTAGAAGCCTCGGGATATTATTTCACATCATAAGAAAATAATAAAATAGAATAAATTTACCTTTATCGTAAGGCTTTTCCACCAAAACGGTGTAAACATACTAGCTTGGACCAAAGCCTCGCCTGGTGATCGTCTAGCGCCAGCGAAGAGCCAGCACCGTATGGTCACCGGTGTTGTCCATGGGTCGTGTGAGGTGATCAGTCTCAGTCCATGGCTTAAACTGTCAGAGATAAAAAATTCTTTTTTATCATTTTTAGTCGAAATGCCAAGGAGCAAATTAAAGAGAAATAAAAATAAAAACAAAAGGCGCTAGTTAGTTTTAGGGAATAAAAACTAAGAAAAATTAAAAAGACTCTTTCAATCTTAGTATGGAAAAGACTAATCTTGAAAGAGGTTTTAAAACTTGACTCCATCAGTGTAGAACCGAAAATCTATATTCAGGGGAAAGGTACAAAACATAAGTATAAGCCCTTCTGTTCCGCTCGTCAACATACGACCTTTACTAATTTGAGAAGTGAGTTTAGGAAAAGTGTTTCAGTGCAAGCAGACTACACATTAAATGCTAAATTAAATCAACCAAGGCATGTTTAGGAATGTTATAAATACTAATAAGAAAGCAGTAAATAAAAGCAATAAAGAAAAGTGAAAAGAAAAGCTAAAGAATGTAAAAGAAAATAAAAAAGATTAAAGTGGGCGGGGAGGAATTACGGGCGATTACATCTTTTCTCCACAATACAAAAAGAAATAAATAACATAAATTAAATAAATTGAAAGAATTGAAAGTGGATCTTGCACCCTCGAGGTTGTCTCACCTAGTAATCTGGGTGTCGCATCATATTTGGAAGCGTGACGGTGGTAAATGGAAAGTGGCTTTTGTGAATTTTAGTGGAGGTAGAATGACGTATGTGAATTATGAAGGATTAGGGATTGAATATGGATATTATAGCAAGGATTAGTTGAAAGGAAACCAAGAGATTAGAATAAGTCAAGCATTTAACGACTCCGAGTCGATTTCAACAGAATTTAATAGCATTTGGCATAGGAAATGGCCATATATGAAATGAGAGTCTAAGCTCTATATTTATACTTGGAGAATTAGGTCACAAAATAACCTATGGAACAACTTAAATAGCTGTCCAACTGAAGCACCAAACCGGCCAGAAAAATCGAAAAAACGGGGTCAAATCCTCCTTGAATCGAGATCCCACGGACAACGCTGAGATATGTAGCGTCGGTCAAGAAACGACGTCATAGGGTCAACCATCCTTTCGTGTTACAGGTGGTCTTTGGAGCAAAACATAACATTTGGGTGAAGATTCCCCTAAAACGCGGCGCTGGTGAAGAATTACGTCATTTTGTGACGTTGAGCTTCGTGTCTTAGTTGGACGCTTGGAGTAAAATGCGGTGTTTTGGTGAGCTTTTCCATGAAACGTGGTGCCGATCTATGTGACGTTGTACAGACGATTCAAGATTTTGATGGTGGCCTCGACGTCTCCGCTGGTCCGAGGGCGACAAGGAAAAGACTTATGGTGTTTGATCTTGTATTTTTCCGAGTAGGTCTACTTCTTCTTTCTTGACCATGATCACTAATCAACTCATGGGGTACCCTATATCAACAATTAATGTTCCGAGTGATGAACTTCGTTACGTGTTTTGATGTAGAGGTTGCGTAAGAGGCTTCATCTACCTACTTGGTGAAGTTTGCTATTAACAAAAATTCGTGACCGCCAATTCCTTTAGGGGTCACTTTGCCAATGATATTGATTCCCCAAACCAAGAATGGCCAGGATGATGTAGGTATCATGAGAAACGATGGTAGATGGTGTTGTAGATTTTCATACAGTGACACTTGTGGCATTTCTTAATGAATTCATGGCGATGTGCTACCATTGTTGTCCAATAATATCCTAGCCTCTTAATCTTCTTAACGAACATCCTTCCATTCATATGAGGTCCACACTCCCCACCATGAATTTCAACCATGACGAGCTCTACTTCGTGTTGGCTGATACAAAGTAAGCTAATTCCTATGTTGGTTTTCTTGTACATTTGTCCTTGATTGATGAAAACACTGAGATTCTAACATCTTGATGGTTCATTGAGCTCTAGGGATAGAGCCCAATGGATATTCTTATTTATCTAGATACTGATAGATGTCATAGTACCAACTAGTTTGGTCGTTGCTAGACACTTTTAGTGTGTATACATGTGTAGGCTGACTCTATCACTCTATGTGGATGGGCATTGAATGAATGTCATTAGGGATATATCATGGATACTAATTTAGCTAAAGCATCCGCGAATTTGACAGGCTGCAAGCGCACGGTGTATGATTGTAGCTAGTCAAGGTCGATCCCATAAGGACTCAATCTAGCAACGCAATAAACTAGCCATCTACTCAATTGCTAAGCAAATCAAATTTTTGGAGTTGTTCTACTAGTTCTAACTATTAAAATTAAGAAATTAATCTAGACTTAAATCAATGGGTAAAAACATCTAGGGATTTGCTTTCCTAACAATGAGTTTGATTATTTAAACATAATTTGGGCAATCATTCTTTCAAATGAGTCAAGGATTGATAATCACAAAATTCTACTGCTCTTTCGATGCTTAATAGAATTGCTCTAATTAACCTATCAAACAACTTTCGTATGCTTTTTAAGTCAATCAAAGTTAAAGATTTAAAACTATCAAAGTGAACCCCTAATTTACTATTCATATGTAAGGGATATTAATTGCCCTATAAATGTTTTTTTAGGTTCTATAACATGTATCTTTTTAACTGTTTTATTCATTGCA
This sequence comes from Talinum fruticosum, assembly GCA_021018815.1. Classification (NCBI taxonomy): domain Eukaryota; kingdom Viridiplantae; phylum Streptophyta; class Magnoliopsida; order Caryophyllales; family Talinaceae; genus Talinum; species Talinum fruticosum. The sequence goes on along the minus strand of JAITYX010000121.1, from coordinate 672,332 downwards.
AGCTAAGGTACTTCATACCTTTGCATAGTCGACCACACTAATACAAGAATATTATTATACATATTTTGATATTGTCAACGCTTTTATTTATATATTCGTTTATGTGCTGACTTCAAGGATGTAGTTTATGATAAATGTTGCATGTACACTCCATGTTTTGTCTTATAAACCCAACTTCATTGTTAATCACAACAAGGGAATTCCGGTTCCTGTTATGTCTTTGGTTGTTAAAGGAAATTAAAGCGGTGGCCTCATAATTTCATTAGTCTTATGCATTATTTAAAAACTTTAAAAAAAATATCATGTCTAGTTTATGATAAATGTATAATGCATCAAAATTAGAATAAAAAAGGAAACTATATATATATATTTCATCTCCTCTAATTAAATTTAATAAGAATAAAATTTATCAATAATCTTAAAGCAATTAAGTTACTATTTCATGGAAAGTAGTAGCCTTGAAATTGATATCCATTTCATCACATGGACATTTGAGTAATGTCATCTCATCACATTTGAATATCACTTCTCGGATGAATAGCAAGTCCATTAATAAGTGCCCTCCATGAATAGTAAGTGAACAGTAATGTCCACTTCCTTCCCGAGGATTTTGAAAGGTGAAATAAGAAATTTCACCGAAACAAAAACCTGCATAAAAATCATTAGAATAAAATTTTTTTAATTTTTAATTTTTTAATTTTTAATTTTTCTTTTTGAATACCCTTTAAGGGTTATATACTATATGGATCCTGGGCGCAAAGGCCCATTAAAAGGATCATAATCTGATTGAATCGAGGAATCGAGATGAATTAATGCTTGCTTTGAGGAGTAATTGCTGTTGTTGTTTCTTGAGTAGCTTGAGTTCTTGCTTGAGCAGTTGAATTTCTTCATCTTGAACTTTCTCCGTTCCTTTGGAATTCTTTTCTTGCTTCTATGGAGTAGAGGGTGCTTGTTGAGTTGACGGAGTTGTCTTAATTCCTAAGGCAGCTTGAATATTGAATTTGTCCCACCATTTGATTTTGAATTCTCCGACTAATGAATACGATGCTTGGAAGATTATAATATTGAGTAATGTAAAATAACCAGCATAGAATCCAAAGAAATCCATACTTCTCATGGAATGATATTTCCTTGAGATCCGGACTGATAATTGAAGTGTTTGAATAAGCTATCTGTAATGTTTTTGACCTCTTCTGGCCATATGTCTTGAGTAGAGCCCATGGTTAACCACCATTCGTAGAACCAAATGGGAAATTGGAATTCCGTTCTTGTATCAAAACTAATAAACCATGAATGATTGTATGGTCCGTATAGAAATGTATAATACCAAGCATTTTCATAATCAATATAATTGTAGCCTAGTGGATCGAATGGTTGAGAAAATTATTTATTTGTATATCTATTGGAAAAATCTTTTCCAGTAAATACTTTGAGAATTCTCAGTTTTGAATAGGCAATTTGATTGGGATTTGTGCAGTCTAGAATATGCTTGAATTTCAACAGATTTTGAATCAACCAGAATAAACTCATAAAAGGTTCTGGTTTTGTGAGGGTTGTCATTAATACAGTAGCATTCTGGAGTGATTATGGTTTTGACAAATTCATTGAGTTGACGAAGGGTTTGAGGTGTTCTATACTTGGTATAGACAACGTGTTCTTTAGTAGGTTTAGTAAAATATTTGGAATCAAAGGAAGAATTTAATCTCGTAGGATTTTGAAATTTTGAAGAGGCTTGAGCATAGGTTAAGGGAGGAGAATCTTGACCGTGTAGAGGTTGAAATGAGTTTGTCATAAGGATTGAAAATTGAGAAGGAGTAATTGGCTTGACAGCGTAATGTTGAGGAGTTTGAATACTTCTTTCTTTTCTTTCTTCTTGATTCATATTGAAAGCTGAAAAGAAAGAATTGTTGCTAAAAATAACATTGATAAAGGATGCTTTTTAAAAGATAAATCTTTTGAAAACATGGAAGATATAAATTTGAAGGAAATACTTTTTCATGAATTTGTGTATGAACACCAACTTGATGAACTCTAAAAGGATAAATTTGAGTGATAAAAGGAGTACCTAGTAGGACTTCTTGACCTCTGTCTCTAACAAGGACAAAGGTATTCTTGAAACAATTAAATTAATGTCGAACAAGGAAAGGACTTCAAAAAAAGAAATGATCTTTTCTTGAATTTCATGGTTATTACCACAAATTTCATTTAATTTTTCCTTAATCTTGCAATTCTTTGCATAATGACCTATGTCTCTAACAAGGACAAAGGTACTACTAGGAGTACATATTTAATTGTTTCAAGAATACCTTTGTCCTTATTAGAGACATAGGTCAAGAAGTCCTATTAGGTACTCCTTTTATCACTCAAATTTAGCCTTTTAGAGTTCATCAAGTTGGTGTTCATACACAAATTCATGAAAAAGTATTTCCTTCAAATTTATATCTTCCATGTTTTCAAAAGATTTATCTTTTAAAAAGCATCCTTTTATCAATGTTATTTTTAGCAACAATTCTTTCTTTTCAGCTTTCAATATGAATCAAGAAGAAAGAAAAGAAAGAAGTATTCAAACTCCTCAACATTACGCTGTCAAGCCAATTACTCCTTCTCAATTTTCAATCCTTATGACAAACTCATTTCAACCTCTACACGGTCAAGATTCTCCTCCCTTAACCTATGCTCAAGCCTCTTCAAAATTTCAAAATCCTACAAGATTAAATTCTTCCTTTGATTCCAAATATTTTACTAAACCTACTAAAGAACACGTTGTCTATACCAAGTATAGAACACCTCAAACCCTCCGTCAACTCAATGAATTTGTCAAAACCATATTCACTCCAGAATGCTACTATATTAATGACAACCTCACAAAACCAGAACCTTTTATGAGTTTACTCGGTTGATTCAAAATCTGCTGAAATTCAGCATATTCTAGACTCGCACAAATCCCAATCAAATTGCCTATTCAAAACCGAGAATTCTCAAAGTATTTACTCGGAAAAGATTTTTCCAATAGATATACAAATAAACAATTTTCTCAACCATTCAATCCACCAGGCTACAATTATATTGATTATGAAAACGCTTGGTATTATACATTTCTATACGGACCATACAATCATTCATGGTTTATTAGTTTTGATACAAGAACAGAATTCCAATTTCCCATTTGGTTCTATGGATGGCGGTTAACCATGGGCTCTACTCGAAGAGGTCAAAAACAATACAGCAGCTATTCAAACACTTCAATTATCAGTCCAGATCTCAAGGAAATATCATTCCATAAGAATTATGTATTTCCTTGGATTCTATGTTGGTCATTTTCCATTACTCAATATTATAAGATTCCGAGCATCGTATTCATTAGTCGAGAATTCAAAATCAAATGGTGGGACAAATTCAATATTCAAGCTGCCTTAGGAATTAAGACAACTCCATGAACTCAACAAGCACCCCTACTCTATCGAAGCAAGAAAACAATTCCAAAGGAAAGGAGAAAGTTCAAGATGAAGAAATTCAACTGCTCAAGCAAGAAATCAACATACTCAAACAAGCAATTACTCCTCAAAGCAAGCACTAATTCATCCGATTCCTCAATTCAATCCGATTCTGATCCTTTTGATGGGCCTTGCGCCCAGGATCCATATAGTATATAACCCTTAAACGGTATTCAAAAATAAATTAATTAATTAAAAAAATTAATCTAACGAATTTTATGCGGGTTTTTTTTTTTGGTGAAATTTCTTATTTCATCTCTCAAAATCCCACGGGAAGGAAGTGGACATTACTGTTCACTTAGTATTCATGGAGGGCACTTATTAATGGACTTACTATTCATCCGAGAAGTGATATTTAAATGTGATGAGATGACATTACTCAAATGTCCATGTGATGAAATGGATATGAATTTCAAGGGTACTACTTTCCATGAAAGTAGTCTCGGCCAAATAATTCAAGTACTATTCACTCATGGATATTACTGTTCACCGACTTTCCATCTGTCAAACACTTGTTCAAGAAAGTGGATGTCAATTAGCAAAACTACTATTCATACTTTTAGTCAAATCAACACTGTTCCAATAATTCAATATTGTCGGAAGATATTTTTAAGATTCCATTCCAATCAAGATCCTCAACCGTCCAAGTGTTCGACATTAATTTATTATCGTATTCTATAAATATGTACTCCTTAAGCATAATGGAGGCATCGCCAATTCCCAACTTGCCTCTCACAAATCACTTGTAATCACTACTCGCTACTTCCCCACTACTTTTCTCCAATCTCTCTCCCGAGAGCTTTTATCCAATCTTACGTACAAGTTTCATTTTATTAATCAAAGTAAGTTTTGAATCATCATCTTCTTTATTTCAATTACGCTTTATTTAATTTACAGTTTTCATCCTTTGTTTTGCAAAATCAATTTGTTGAATTAATTTGTCACCCTGCTTCCCCTACTACTCAACCATACTTAGTCCCCGAGCTGCATCCCTAAGCTCTAGATCGATCCTGTCTCCCATTGGTATCGAGCCAAGTTTGTCTATTTGGTCGGTTGTTACGTCATAGCTAGTGTTGGTCAGCCGTTGGTCAGCCGTGTGAGGTGGTCCCGTTGAGGGTGGTCCCGGTGGTCCCGGTAGTGTGCATAATTTCCAACTAGATATTCAAGCGTAACTCGGATGGCCTCTTGGTTTCGAGATCATCTAAGTTTAGGTAGTAGTAAGAGTACTAATGTGGTCAATAGTAGAGAAGTTAGTTGTTAAGTTGATTTCTCAAATTGATCTATTCCAAAACAAAAGATAGAAACTATCTATTAAATAGGCAAGTTTGATTTTAATATTGCATTTTCAATAAAAGATCATGAAGAAACTTTTAGTTTAGATGAAGAATTCCAAACTATTAAGTTACTATCAAACATCTCTATTAAAAAATATAAAGAAAAATACGAGATATATTCATTTTGGCATGATTCAAATAGCTCTCAAGCCATTAACAAGATTAGGATTAGATTGTCCTATATTCATGGCTCTTAGAGACAATAGATTAATTCGTTACAAAGATTCATTATTAGCTATGGTTCAAACTAATATATGCAATTGTCCTATTTATTTCAATTGTTGTCCAAATTATTCAGTAGATCTAAGTGATCTTTGGATCCTAGATACATTAATTTTAGATATTCATTTACAGAATGATTCAAAAGTACAATTTAGAGAACTTTCAAGAAATTTCGCTATTACTTATAGAATTTATTTCAAGCTATTATGTTCTCAACTTAATCTAAAGTGTTTATTAAAACCTTCTCTAAATGAAACAATATTATTAAAAATTGAATCTTAAAATATTTCAACGTTTACTCGTAAATTATTAAAATGGAATGAAATAACTATTCCTCAAGAATTTATTATTCAAAATATTAAGCCTCCTAGGAATATTTCTCAAAAGAATATTCAACAAGTTATTGAAGAGGCTGATGGCGGAATATTAATAAGATTTAATTCTATTAATGAAAGAACTCTTTCTTCAAGACTTTCGGAAAAAGAGGCTCGAGGAAGGCACTCTTTTTCTATGCCTTCAAGGTATACTAATTATGATTATTTAAAAGATAATCAAGTAGAAGATTCTGCTGCTTCCTCAAAAATTTATTACAAATCACCTATAACGAAGCAATTGAAGAAGATAATTCATCAATAGGTTCTCCTACTCATTCAGTTATGCAACCTCCTTCATATTCTTCTATTAATGTTATTTCAAAACCCTTAGAAATTAATAAAGATTATTTAAGAAAAGATTTCGATTCAATTGACAATAGAGATAAAAAGAAAGGTTTTTATCTCATTTCGATCTTAAAGCTCAAGCATTCATAAGGTAACAATGGTATTCATTAACGGAAAGAATTGAATGCAATATTCTATTCTTTACATGGTGGACCATGTTTGCTTAAGAAAATAATTTACGAGATCCTCATGGTATTAACGAAATTAATACTAATCAAAATCTTACTAAGAAATGGACGTTATTAGATGGAAATGTATTTCACTCTATAACTCCCTCTTTACAAGAGATTTTGATCCCTACGGATCAAAGTCATATTCCTGCTACTCCATTCAAAATGGGAAGAAAAGATACGAGATAATTCTTAAGTAGAATTGGAAGATATTAAAAAAGTTTATCATAAAAATAATTATACTAATCAAGTTTTACATACGGTTTCTCAACAGGTTATATATGGTTTCTACTCAAATAGAAGCAATATCTAAAAAAGAAGATATTGATCAATTATCCAAAAAATTAGAAAATTTAGATTTAAATACAGATTCAACAAAACTAGGATTCCTAAATGATATTTCATCTACTCTAATTAAATTCAATAAGAATAAAAATTTAGAAATTCCAGATAGCCCATTAATTAAAAAAATAGATGAAAAACTTAAACAAGCAGCTAGTTCAAGTAATACTCTTAATGTTTTAGACATCTTTCAAGAAGATCAAGAAGTAACTAATATTAATAAAATCTTGAATAAAAAGAAATTCCTTACTATTCTAGAAGCACTCCTCCGGATCTTCAACTTGAATCAATAAAATCAGTAGTTACGAAGCTTTTGACGGTGGATCCATCTATGAATGGAATTTAGATGGCAAATCCGAACATGAAGCATTAATTATTCTCCATAGGATAATGATAGCATATGCTGCCTATACATCCAAAGGTGCTCCAGAAACTCAAGCTTTTGATTTACTAATCTCGGGTTTCACCGGATCACTAAAATCTTGGTGGGAAAATTACATGACAGATGAAGAACGTCCGAGTATTAAAAATCACAAAGAAGCTGTTTACACTCTAGTCCATACAATAGTTGTCAATCTTCTAGGCACTCCAAAAGATATATTAAGTGGTCAAGAAATTTTATTGACTAATTTAAGATGTCCTACTCTAGAAGATTACAATTGGTATAAAGATACATATTTTACATATCTATTAAAAAACAAGATTGTTGCCAACTTTATTGGAAGGAAAAATTCATTTCAGGATACCAAATTTATTTTCTCAAAGGATATTCAATAAATTAAAAGAAGTTACGGGTAAAGACCCAATTTCTTATGATCAAATTACATTTGATCAATTATTAGGATTTATTAAAGAAGAAGGTATTTCTTATGTAATGAATTAAAACTACAAGCAAGATATTCAACAGATAAAGCTGCTACACGAAAAGAATTAGGATCTTTTTGTGAAGCTTTTTGTCTTCCAAAAGTTGAAGCTCCTTTTGTTCAAAAAAGAAGAACAAATCAAATTAATAAAAAGAAACAGTTTAATCGTACTAATAATAATAATAAAGGAAATACTCCTAACACAACTCCTAACAAAAATATTCCAAAAAAGAAAACTACTAATAAAACTACTTGTTTCAAATGTGGAAAACCAGATCATTATGCAAAGAATTGTAAGATTAAAGAAAAATTAAATGAATTTGTGGTAATAACCATGAAATTCGAGCAAAGATCATTTCTTTGTTTGAACTCAAAGATACTCTAGTTAATTCAAAAACTCATCCTCCGATTCTGAAGACAATGGTGTTTATGAATTATAAAGTAATTTAAGTGATTATTCATCGGGAAATGAATCAATCGGAATGCATTACAAATATATCAATATGATTAATATTACTAAAAATCAAAAAGAATTTTTATTAGACTTAATTGAACAAATTCAAGATACAGAACTAAGAAAAGATTATTTAGAAAAACTCAAAAGAATTTTAATAAAAGAAGATTTATTAAAAGTTACTCCTCCTAACTACAGTATTAATAAAATATTTGAAAAATACGATACTCCAAATATTTTAAAAGTAGTTAACATTCAAAACCTAAAAATGGAAGTTAATAATCTCAAAGAAAAAATTAAAGAAATAAATTAAAATTTATGTTCTCTTCAAACTAAAGATTTAGAACTAGAAACAAGATTATCATTAATTGAAAATAAATCAAGTTCTTCAAATGTTGATGAAGACACTCCAAGTTCTTGTAATCAACTATTTATTTCAACAATTAATCATATTAATTATAAAAAATGGTATATTTATATTACTTTAAAAATTAATGATGATTTTGAACTTAATATTATTGCTCTACTTGATAGTGTTGCAGATCAAAATTGTATTAAAGAAAGATTAATTCCATCTATATATTATGAGAAAACTAAAGAACGTCTTCATAGTGCTAATGTAACGGCACTACAAATCAAGTACAAATTATCAAATGCTTATGTTTATAATCAAGGTCATTGTTTCAAGAATACCTTTGTCCTTGTTAGAGACATAGGTCAAGAAGTCATACGAGGTACTCCTTTTATCACTCAAATTTATCCTTTCGAGTTGATCAAGTTGGTGTTCATACACAAATTCATGAATAAAGTATTTCCTTCAAATTTATATCTTCCATGTTTTCAAAAGATTTATCTTTTAAAAAGCATCCTTTTATCAATGTTATTTTTAGCAACAATTCTTTCTTTTCAGCTTTAAATATGAATCAAGAAGAAAAGAAAGAAAGAAATATTCAAACTCCTCAACATTACGTTGTCAAGCCAATTACTCCTTCTCAATTTTCAATCCCTATGACAAACTCATTTCAAGCTCTACACGGTCAAGATTTTCCTCCCTTAACCTATGCTCAAGCCTCTTCAAAATTTCAAAATCCTACAGTATTAAACTCTTCCTTTGATTCCAAATATTTTACTAAACCTACTAAAGAACACGTTGTCTATACCAAGTATAGAACACCTCAAACCCTCCAGTCAACTCAATGAATTTGTCAAAACCATATTCACTCCAGAATGCTACTTTATTAATGACAACCCTCACAAAACCAGAACCTTTTATGAGTTTATTCTGGTTGATTCAAAAATCTGCTTGAAATTCAGCATATTCCGATTACTGAATCCCAATCAAATTGCCTATTCAAAGCGAGAATTCTCAAAGTATTTACTTGGAAAAGATATTTCCAATAGATATACAAATAAACAATTTTCTCAACCATTCAATCCACCAGGCTACAATTATATTAATTATGAAAACGCTTGGTATTATACATTTCTATACGAGACCATACAATCATTCATGGTTTATTAGTTTTGATACAAGAACGAATTCCAATTTCCCATTTGGTTCTACGAATGGTGGTTAACCATGGGCTCTACTTAAGACATATGGCCAGAAGAGGTCAAAAACATTACAGCGACTACTCAAACACTTCAATTATCAATCCGGATCTCAAGGAAATATCATTCCATAAGAATTATGTATTTCCTTGGATTCTATGTTGGTCATTTTCCATTACTCAATATTATAAGCTTCCAGCATTGTATTCATTAGTCGAGAGAATTCAAAATCAAATGGTGGGACAAATTCAATATTCAAGCTGCCTTAGGAATTAAGACAACTCCATGAACTCAACAAGCACCCCTACTCTACGGAAGCAAGAAAACAATTCCAAAGGAAAGGAGAAAGTTCAAGATGAAGAAATTCAACTGCTCAAGCAAGAAATCAACATACTCAAACAGCAATTACTCCTCAAAGCAAGCACTAATTCATCCGATTCCTCGATTCAATCCGATTATGATCCTTTTGATGGGCCTTGCGCCCGGGATCCATATAGTATCTAACCCCTTAAGGGTATTCAAAAAAGATTAATTATTATTTCTAACGAATTTTATGCGAGGTTTTGTTTCGGTGAAATTTCTTATTTCACCTCTCAAAATCCCCGGGAAGGAAGTGGACGTTATTGTTCACTTACTTTTCATGGAGTACATTCATGGAGGACACTTATTAATGCACTTACTATTCATCCACAAAGTGACAATCAAGTATTTGAGATGACATTACTCAAATTGCCATATGATGGATATCAATTTTCAAAGCAAATACGTCAAACATCCATTCCAATTCATGAATAGCAATTATCCATGTGATGATACTATATATAGATAGGGTTTAAAGGATGAAAACGGTGATTTATTAATAATATATACGTAAAAAATTGGAAATGTATTTGGATATAGGAATCTCCCCAAATTCTTGTCATAAAGATAAATTTGTTATCAAATTTATTTATTTTAATAAGTTTAAGTTGGGGGTGGACTAATTTATCCAATTACGTAAATTCTCTTTAACAATAAGGCCGGATTCACTAGGCAAGCATAGAGTCTATGTGCAGTGTGGGTCGGTACACAAAAAAACAAAAAGGGGTAAAGGATTCATCGGAGAAAAAGGTGATAAACAATAGGGAATTATTATTAGTTTTGTGATTGTTTATCACCGTTTTCTCCGATGAATCCTTTATCCCTTTTCCTTTCTTCGTGTACACTTCACATAGACTCTATGCTTGTGTAGTGAATTCGGCCTCATTGTTAAAGAGAATAAGCGTTATAGGAACTCCGGTTCTAGTTATGTCTTGGGTTGTTAAAGTGAATTAGAGGAATGAGGGGTAGTGGCTTTATTGAGGGAGTTGGTAATAGATAATTCTTTTGACTTAATTACTCTCTCCTTCGATCATAGCGAAAATGAGTTGCAGAGCACTTCCTGCTGGTTACGAGAAATTTTTCCCATACTTCAATAGGGACAGCGCCGAGCAAGCTATCTGTTTCCAATTGCTGCACGTCCCTCATTGTGAAGACATTATATAACCTTCGATTGACGATGCCATGCTCTCAAACAAGTTGTGTTGCGTTTAGACTAGGACCTCCTTGAAGCTTAGATAGAGCGCCACTTTAACCATCTTGTATTCATCGTCTCCTCATTGTCTGCTCCCCTAGAGAGCAGAGGCACCACTTCAAGCATGGGCTCATCGTCCGGTCCCCCTCGGAGAGTAGTGAATCGGTGTAGGGCCCTTTCTCTTGTTCTTCTCCGGTCCGAAGGAACTTACCGAAGGAGAAGGGGAGGAACCTCCGTAAGGAAAAGAAGAGGAACCTCCCTAAGAAGTGAGGTTGTCCACCTCTACCTCTACACGAACTCCAAGCAAGCAATACACGAGAGGATCATCACTTTGGGGCAATGACTAAGGAGATAGAGATTGCTCATGAGGACCAAGAACTCGTATTACTTTGTGTAGTTTCTATGGCACTTTTGCTGATTCATGCACTTATGTTGTTCTCGGGTCATCTATTTTCCTAAAGTAATCCTTTTGTAATAGATTTAGTTGTGTGAGCTCACTCTTGATAGGTTCGTGGGCGAGATGATTGAGTTTTTATGTTGTCCACCTCTTTGTGTATTCCTTTTTCAATTTTTATGTAAAAAGCGAGTATGGCAATGAGAGCCAAGGCTCTCTATTTATAGGGAGAGACCTAGGTCATAAATGACCTAAGGTTGCTCTTGGCCATCCGTCCAAATAGTTGAAAATTAATCGCACTGAGAATATCTTGAGATTAAACCGGATAATGTAAGGATAAAACCGAGATAGAATCCAATTCGCGGGCGCTCGCCACCTGGGTGTCCCTAGGGTTTCGTTCCTTAGTGCGTTTCCAAAGGAATCTCCAAGCTAAAACGCAGTGTTTCACTTAAAAATCCAGGGTTGTGGGCGTCGGCCACAACGTCGTTTTGAGGGAAAATCCCTAGTCTCGTGTGGACTGTTTTATGGAGCTTAAACGTAGCACTTTGATGCTTGATCATGAAATGCAATGTTTTAATGCCGTCTTCGGTCTTCAACTCCTTGTCCGATTGAACAAAAGTAAAATGTAGTATTCCGAACTTGGAATTTCCTGGTACACAACAATGGATTCCGTTGTCTTTGAAGGCTTGCCCCGGTTCCGCGATCGTCCGAAAGAAAAGGGGATTTTTGGATCGAACCAAGGAAAAAGGCTATTTATTTAGTGTTGGGGGTTCTTTGTGGTTTACTGGCTTCTATCGCACCAATCAAACACAGTCCAATAGCCAAATCCTCAAATAGGACTCGGGATTTCATTATCAAGCCAACAGTAATAAAATATAGAATTAAAGAGATAAGAAACGATACTTTTTAGGTGTTTACAACCATGTAAAGACATCTATGAATTCAGTAAGGAGCAAAGTAAATTGCTTCAACTCTTTTAGATTCAATATTTTCCCAATTTTGACCTCTTGGGGTTGATCAACTAATCCTAAATTAATCATTATTGTTTTCTCTATTATTGGTGAGCGATTTTCATAATCTTCCATAGCTTTTATTAATTCTTCAAGAATTTCTTGTTCATTATTAGAGGCAAAATAATTAAAAATAGGAGAAGGAAAAGAGTAAGCGGAAAGGTTCATCTTAGTGAATTAGGAAATGAGTACATCCGACTCGGAGACGAAATTGCAGAATTGGAAATAACAGATTTAGAAGATGAACTAACAAAATTAGAAACAAAAATAAAAACCCTAGTGCTAGACTCGGGAATGGGATGCTCTCCTCGGGTAATAGCAAATTCTTGGCCCTCCTCGAGCATCGATCCAAGTAATATGCTTGACCCTTCGACATTGACGTCGGTGATAAATGCGGACAGATCAAACTGTGGGTGTGACATCGCTTGGGACAATATCAAAACCGAATTCCCCTCTAAGTTCTTTTCATGTCCGAAGAGCGAGATCAAAAATGTTGTTCTCAACCAAATTAATCCAGTCTTATGTGGACTGTCCCTCTTCAAGGAGGTAGGGTGCCTTTTTCTAGTACATGGCAGTCGTTAAAGACTTCTAAACTAGGTACCAGGATACCCTTCTCTTTAAGGTAGTAGGCTCGGGAAAGTCGTAGTAGAGGAAGTCATCCCCATCTTTCAAGAACCGCCAGTTTAGGGTGCAAGGAAAGTGCTTGATTGAACGGACTGTGTATGGTGCAGTCCTCCTAGTTTGATTATACTATTTGGCTTGAACTATTTCCTTAGTAGTGGGTTGATAGTCTAACCTGAACTTATAGTTTTTGGTGGGTTCAAGGGGTGGAAAGGTTAGGTGGTATGCCCTCTTGCCTGCAGCTAGGCTAGGAAAATACCCTTTCTTCCTTAGCATCGAGTGGACACTAGGGTTGTCATAAGGATTAAAGTTGTGAGGTGCTTCATCCTTGTCTATAGCAGCAACAGTTTCAAACCCATAGAGTTCTTCAACATCTCGCGTCATGTTCAATTTCGACAACGGACTATTTAGAGGTGATGGTGGCACAAAGACCGACTCCATTGACAGTTACAACATGCCCTTTGATGATCATCTTGACTTTCCGATGAAGTGTAGAGGGCACTGCCTGATGGTTATGTAACCATGGGTGTCCTAGAAGAAGGTTAAAGGTAATTGGGATGTCTAGAACTTGGAAGTCAATATTTTTTACTACCAGGTCCAACGTTGATTGGCAAAGTCACCATTCCCAAAGTCTGTCCTTTTAGAATTGTCATAAGCTCGTAGATGAACAGTTTGCTTAGAGAGTTGTTGCTCCCTAATACCTAACCTTTTGGCGGTCCTCTAAGTACAAACATTTATGACAAATTCGTTGTCTACTAAGCTTATAGGGATGAACTTGTAAATGCAAGTTACAGTCAAGTAAAGGGCATTATTGTGTGCAATGCCTTCTTCAGGGAGATCTTTCTTATCAAATGTGGTGGTTCCATCCCCATCGTTGACCAATCCTACCACTTCCTCAGGTGTAAGTTCAGGAAAGACCTCAATTTTGTTAGGTGCATCAATCAAGGCATGCCTATGCTTTTGGGAAGCATATATGAGTAGCAAGATAAAGATATCGGCTTTATGTTTCTGAAGTCTGTTTTAGGATTGGATCTTCTTCTTTAATAGTTTCGTGTTCTTTTGGGGCTTCCTGAGTCCGTTGTAGACCCATGAGTGCATTATGTCGTCCGGACCTCGTAAGGAATTGCATCTCTAGACTCTTCGGTTCTCCCTAAATTCATCTTCTTCTAAGGGTTGCATGCCCTATAAGTTATCATTACAGTTATATTTGGTTTCATATATGTCTTATTCATCACTTACCTATAATCCATGGAATTACGGGTCTAGGGAAGCAAGTTAGCAAGTGGTTTGGACTCGTTGATGTCTTGAATGAAGAAATATAGGTCGTACTCGACCTGGAATGGGTTCGATGAATATGGCTAAGGTAACGAAAGGATTCTTGTTATTGCTTGGCTTCGGGCGGCCTTAGGGAGAGGGAATTGACCATTGCGAAACATGCTCTCTAGCTTGTTCCTGAACGTCCAACATTGCTCGTGTCGTGTCCTCATGCACGATAGTATTATAGAATTTTACTCGCGCCTTAGTTTTCGACTATTTCGTTATTTCGATTTTGCTCTTATAGGTGGCAATTCTATCTTCCCTCTAGATAATAGGTGGTTGAGAGCTTGAGCGTAAGTAGTATCAATTGGAGTGTAGTAATTATACCTGTTAAGGGCATTGACATCTGCACCCTCGCTAGTACTACCTTCATTAAAGGTTTTATTATGCTTAGAGTGATAGTTACCTCTATATCCAGTCATGACTTTTAGGGTCATGGTAGACAACGCTTCTTCTATCAGCATGCCGACATATCTAAAAGTTGAGAAACTCATGAATGGTAAGAATTTGAGGTGCTAATTATAGGTAGGCTCAAGGTTCTTCATGATGATTCGTACTTGATCCTTCTCGAAAGGTCGGTCTACCATGTAGGCAGCCTTCGCCCTCCATCTTGTGAGAAGTCTATATAAGTATTGGTGTAGGAACTCCTTACACAAATCAACTCCAAGTCTCCAAGTATGACACGTATATCGGTGTTATAAGAGTATTGGTGTAAGAACTCCTTACACGGATGCAACACCCCATCCCTAAGAAAATAATTAACTTTAAGTACATTAAAAATTATCCTAAGCGCGTGCATTTCAAATTTTTAAATATTTTCATATTACACATGTGCATACATTTGTACATATATATATATATATATATATATATATATATATATATATATATATATATACATATATATATATATATATGTATGTATGTCAATGTTGTTTAAAATGCAGGAACCGGATGATGTCAACGACGACGCACGAGCATATTCTATAAATTTCAATGACTCATAAGATAATTAACATTATTATATAGCTAATTTATTTTGAGTTCTAAAAATCCTTAAACAAATGAAATTAATATAATTTTTGTAAACTTAATATTACTAAAAATAAAATTTCTTAGATTAAGATAAGCTTAATAAAGAAGTATTTGATAAGCATGAGGGATTGGATTTAAATAAGAAGTAAGATGGAGATTAAGGATGAGATTATGATTGGGTTGAAATAAAGAGATAGCTTGCTAAGGAATTGGGCCCGAAATGGAAGTAGCCAGTCGGCCCGAGTGAGAGAGGAAGCAAGAGGAGGTATAAAAGTGTAAGGAAACCTAAAACTATCATATTTCCTAAACCTAAATACCGACTCTCAACCTCCCATGTCCTCTCTCCATCCCCCGACACCCACGCACTGCCCTCTCCCCATCTCCACTGCCACCGCCTCGCTGCCCACCTCGGCGACCTTGCTCCGGCCACCCCGGGTTCGACGCCACCATCAACACCACCTATCATCACTAGAAACCCGAACCGCCAACCACCACCACGATACTCCTCTACTCCTCTCGGTGTCATGTCCGGTCGCCGCCCAACGCCAGCAACCACCATCCGCCATCTGTCGGCTTCGCCCTGACCTACTTTCGCTGCGCTAATCATCGGCTAGCGGTTTATTTAGACTAAAACCGATGATTATGGGTTTGGGGCGTTACAACGAATCATTCCAATTGGTGACCTTACGTAGGTTAACCACGTTATGCCACTTCATTGCATAAGCGTCGAAAGTCCATGGGAAGATGATGTGGTAAGTGTCTTCAAGTATATTCTTAAGAGTCATTGCTCATAAGAAGTTGCAAACATGGTGATAGGGATTCTTATAACCTCGAAACTTGATGTCCAGGCATGGTGAACTTAGGGGGTAGTTTCCCTTTAGGCATTGAAGTGAATCCCCTATGATCAAAGTGATGACTTCGAACATGGATGACTTCGTTAACATTTGTTTTATCCGATCTATGCATGGATCGGATTTAGGCTTACGTTCAAGATTGCAAGGTGGAGAAGGTTGAGGTGGAGGACCTGTTCCTCTTCTTCTTCACCATCTTTCTTATTATCCTCAAGAGTCTTTAGGATGGCTTTAAGAGTGTTAGATATGGATTACTGTTTTCTTATCCCGAGCCTTAATTCGGGCTTCGATCTTGGCCGAGGATTCGTTGAGCAAGGTGATAATAGGATGTTGTTTTGGTGGTTCGGCCATTGGAGGGGATTTTTTTTTAGGTACGAGTCCTATGATAGAAAATAGACTGAACTGGTTTTGTATTACCAAGGTAGATCGCACCGGCATAGAACAAAGTGCAAAGTGAGGGGAAAAGGTACCGAGACTCCTTACCGAGGCATTCTAACCTTTCAAAGCTCGAATTTCCACTACTACAGGAACCACTTTTAACTACGGTTAAAAACGACGTTTAACTACGATTACCCAACGTCGTGTATTCGAGCGTTGTTGTATGTACAACTTTGACTATGATTCAAAATCGTAGTAAAAAGAACACCTATGACGACGGTTGTTTAAGAGAATCATCGCCATAAGTGACCTATAACGACGGTTCTTCTTGAAGAACCGTCGTCATAAATACAATTATTTTTAAAAAAATAGATTACTCGAGGAGAGACGTTTTAGGAATGTAATAGCAGAACACAATAACAAGATATGAGCACAAAATTGCTCAAACAATAGAAAGAGTCTTTAGTTTCCAGTTCATATTATACAACAAAATCAAGCCCAGTTTCTAACACTAGAAAAGATTTGAACACTACAAAGACAAACTAAGAAAAACAATCCGAGATCTTAAAAACTAAAAGTTGATGAGAAGAATGAGATTTTAACCACGAATTTAACAAGCCAGTTCTAAAATATGAATTGCATCAAAATCCAAAATGTATTTCTTCAATCGTATTCAATTACTCAAAAAGAAACACTCGCACTATCAAACACTTGTAGAACTGGAGATCTTCATCGGTGCGCTTCAGCTTCTCTTCGAATTTGGTAGTCCCGATCCGAGCCAATTTTGATGTTTTTTGCCGTGGATCTCTCTCTCCCTCGATCTTGATCTCTTTCTCTCTCCTTTTTCCATATGTGAACTTTACGTAGATCCATCACTAATGGTTACTTCAATTTCACTCCGACTTGAATCAAACGTCGCTGCTGCTACTCACCCACTGAGTCGCCGCTTCGTCTCCAAGAAATATGTCTCCGGCAAGGACGAGGGTGGAGGAGAGTCGGGACAATTGTCTCCACTTCCGCCGACGATGGTGCTCAACCTTAGAGATTGGAAGCACCCAATGTCTTGTTAGTGAACAACACGTCGTTGACGGTGCTCATCCTCGAGATCGGAAGCACCCAATTTTTCAAGCGGTAGCTCGAAAAGAGATGGGGGAGATCTTTCAAGCGCCATGAGAGAGAGAGAGAAGGAGGTCTTTCAAGCGCCATGAGAGAGAGAGAGAAGGAGGTCTTTCAAGCACCATGAGAGAGAGAGAGAAGGAGGTATTTCAAGTGCCATGAGAGAGAGAGAGAGGGAGGTCTTTCAAGGGACATGAGAGAGAGAGAAAGGGAGGTTTTCAAGCTCCATGGGAGACCGAAGAGAGAGCAAGAAAGAGAGAAAGAGCAAGAGGGAGGTTTTCAAGCTCCATGGGAGACCGAATAAAGAAAGAAAAGGGGGTGTTCGATGGGAGACCAGAGAGAGGGGTGGAGGGATTTAGCGGCATTCTGGTAAGAGAGAAAGGGAGACACGGTTAGGGTTAATGTGTTTTCAGAAAATGAAAAACTTTAACCCTAAAAATGAAAAACTTTTAACTACGGTTCAAATGAAAAAACCATAGTTAAAAGTTTGACAAAATCTTAACTACGGTTCAAATGAAAGAACCGTAGTTAAAAGTCAACATATGATGAAGGTTCATTAAAACAACCGTCGTCATAGGTGGTAAACAACACGACTTATTTACAAAAATGCCACTGGTCCATTTTTTATGACGGTTTGTTCTTTTTATCGTCGTTAAAGACCCATCGTTAAAAGTGGTTTCTGTAGTAGTGTTCGACGAAACTCAATGGTAGTAGACTTCCCTATTCTGCAGCCCAAGGGATAATGCTTAGGACCACACGAAGGAACACCAACTTTTGGGAGGAAGGGGCTTAAGCGCGAGACCTGAAGGAACTAAGAATGTCTTTTATTTAGATGCACATGAAATGTAATGTAATGATGCTCATGCCTTAATTTGGGACGATTTTGTGATTTGACTAATGCGTAATGGGAATGCATAAATGATTACTCCTAATTGAAGATGAATTTATTTTGGCTAAATGAAAATGCCAAATGGAAAATTGGACCCACCTAATTTGAAATAAATTTATCTTGACTAAATGAAAAATGAAAAATGTGAAATGAACTCACCTAATTTGAGGTGAATTTATTTTGGCTAAATTAAAAATAAAAATGCAAAATTAGAGTCACCTAATTTGAGTTGAATTTATTTTGGCTAAATAAAAATGCAAAATTGGACTCACCTAATTTGAGATGGATTTATTTTGGTTAAATGAAAAATAAAAATGCAAAATTGAATGTAAAATTGGGAATACAAAAGGTTAAAACCCTAAAAACAGATCGACTAACTGAAGAAAAAAAGATAGAGGGGTCCCTGGATCGACCACTAGTGGCCGAGCATCGGCTAAGTCCGGTAGCCGGTGGCTACCTAAAACCTAGAGTTCCTAGACTTAGATGAAGTTTTAGGATGACTCGTAAATGCAATTAATGGACCGATCTAAAAAAGGGAAAAGGTAATTTTTAACTTTTAGCTAAATGCACATAATGGACCGACTCAAGGAAATTAATTATGGTATTTTATTAGCACCCATGAAACGGCTGAGTAGCACTCCTAAACTAACCTCAAGGCTCACAAGTAAAAGATTAAATAATAAAAGCAACCACACTCATCCAAGCATGCAATGGAGAGAAAATGGACCTCCTAAATAACCAAGGGTCTATGGTCAAAAGGGGATCAACCTAGGTAGGATACATGATGTCTCGTAGTCAGAGCATTTAGTCCTCCATGGGGTGCACGATAGGAAAAAACATAAATCCTCGGTGCCTCTAAAGAGAGCGTGCTATGAGGGAAGATGTACCGCCTCCACGACAATCAAGCCTAGTTTGACGGTCTAGGTTAGCGAGTTCGAACCCCTTCCAAAATTTGTTCTTAAAAGGGTAAACCCTAAAGGTCTAAATTTTTTTTAAAAAAACTATGTTCAAGGTTGCCTAAATGTAGGATGCCCAATGCAAATACATTACAAAAACTCACAACTCAAATTTTCAAGTCTCACCCTCTTAATAAGTGACACGTCCCTAGTGGAGTCGTCACTTTGTAGAAACCACGAATCCCGTCCGAAACCCCAAACCGGGCCCGCGCTTCCCAGTAAATTGGCGAGACTTTCTCTCTTTTTGAAAGTGGAAATGATTTTTAAAGGTGATAGTTTTTGAAAGTGGGGATAAATCTCTTATTAAGATTCTTGATTTTTATAATCTGATTTGGAATCATTTAAGAAAAGGTGCATGGTGATTTTATTAATTATTTTATTTTACAAATTATTTTTATAAACCACGGGATATTATTTCAAAACTAAAATAAAACAAATCGGAATGAATTTAATTATGCCATAGGGCTTTTGGGCCAAGCCAGTATGAAAACCTTGGTTTTGACCGAAGCCCTACCCATTAACCGTTCAACGCAGGCCATAGGCCGTGACTAAGGTGATCGAGTCTCGGTTCGTGGCTTAACTTTCGGATCTAAAATTCTTTTGTTATTTTTTAGTCGGAAATGCCGAGGAGCTAATTAGGAGAAATAAATAGGAAAATAGAGTAGCCGGTAAGTTTTAGGAACAAAAACTAAAAAAGATAAAATAAAGAAATAATCTTCCAATCTTAGAATGAGAAAATTAAGGTTGAAAGTGGTTTAAAATTGACTCGCATCGAGTCCAGAAATGAGAATCCAGATTTGGGGGCAAAGGTATGAAACATGGGGATAAGCCCTTCCATTCCGCCCGTTAAAAGATGACCTTTATTAATTTAAGAGGTGAATTTAGATAATGCATTGAAGACAGGCATACAACATATTAAGATGCGAAATTTAAAACAATAAAGACATGCTAACGAAAGCGATAAAAGAAAATATGAAGCAATAAATGAATGCAATAAAGATAACAAAAAGAAAGGAAAAAAGAAAGCAAAAACGAAAATAAAAAGGTTACATCGGGCGGGGGAATTAAATACGATAACATCTTTCTCCACAATACTGAAAACGATAAATAATAAAAATTTAAATAACCATAATTTGAAGGCCGCTTTGGCGCCATGAGGTTGTCCCACCTGCTGATGTGGATCTCGAACTGGATCCGAAAGCGTGACGGTGATGACTGGATGGGCTTTTGCAAGTTTTGTGATGGTAAGTAGAAAGATGTGTGATGGAGTATTGGGATTCAAATGTTGTTTGTAATGTAGAGAGGATTAGCTTAAGAGAGACCAAGACATCGGAATAAGTGAATATTCGGTAGCTCTTAATCGGACTTCGATAGCACAACGCATAAGAAAAATCCATCTCCCACATGAGAGCCTAAGCTCTTTATTTATAAGAAATGATTAGGTAACGAATGACGTATGGTTTCAATTGAAGCACTCGATCGAAATGAGCAAAAGCCCGGCTGATAAAATCACAAAAACTCGGACCAAATCAAGCTTAGACCGGATCCGGGAATAATGTCGAGGGTTGAGGTGCACGGTACCGAACATAAACGACATCGTATGATCCCTAGCTTCTTTCCATGTTGCATCTAAACTCGAGGTGAAACGCAGCATTTGGGGGCAAAATCCCTAAAACGCGGTGCCGGCCATGAGTGACATTGTTTCGTGAAAATAATCTTCGTGTCTCGGTTAGACATTTTGGAGTAAAATGCATCGTTTTGGTGAGGTTTACCATGAAACGCTGTGCCGGCCAATGCGACATTGTAAGTACGAGTTTTAGCTCCGTGTCTTGGTTGGACGCCGGTGATGAAACATGATGTTTTGATATTTAAAGGGCTCTGTGCGCAGCACCGGCCTGGAATTGACTCTCGAGTGTTGACCCGATCTTTGACTGTCCGAAGGAAAGGATTTTTGGACCGACCAATGCAAAAAGGTTTATTTTTAGGTGTTAAAGTGTTTTTATGGTTTTCGACTTCCGTCACACCAATCAAATACCGATCGTGTTCAAATCGACAAACAGGACAGGGATTTCATCATCGGACCGACAAAATAGAATACGAAATAAAAGATATAAGGATGACACGGTTTAGGTGTCTACACTACTAGGCACAAGACCCCCACCCCACTCCTCAACAAACGGTTCCCCCTTAACTCTCTTCTATCTCTTTCTTCGGTTGCCGGACACCACGGTGCTTAGTAGCACACTTTTTCCTTTTCTTTCTACCACCGGCGAAAATCACGATTCCGCCCCCTTTAAGCCTCAGCTATTTCTCTTATCTTTCTCCCTCTACTTGGCGTTAATGACCAAGGATTTGGGACCGATTTCTCGCGACCCACCTCCATGCCTATTCTTCGAACTTGTTTCATTTATGAAGGGCGAAGGGATGAAAGAGACGGCGGGGAACAAGAGAATGAGAAAGGGAACCAGGATGAAGAAAGAGGAGGAAGTGAAAAATACCAAATTCAACCCTTCAAACTAGTAATCGTTCACACCCTAAGGAAATAAGGTGAGTAATTTTATCCTTCAAACTGTAAATCGTTCAAATTCAACCTCCCTCAATCGCTAGCGTCGTCAATCCCCTCGGTCACTGGGGTTTTCCTTCCAACGAAGAGCTTTTGCACTCTCTGTTTGCTCTCTACTCTCTATTGTCTCACATTCTCTGTTTGCTCTACTCTCTCTCTCTCATGCTTCTTTGTTTGTATCTTTTCTCTTGCTGCTTTTTTGTGCAAATTTTCGGGCTTGAGAGCCTTGATTCGAAGACTTGGGGTTGAGATTCCGTGAATTTGTTTTTTTTTTTTTCGATTCAGAACACTAAGATAGTTGAATCTCGTCTATGTGTGGCCCTTCTTTCATTAGAGTTCGATACTCTGAATCTACACTACCTAGATTCTTCATTTTTCCACATTTATTTATTTGTTTGGACTTTCGACATGCCACAATCTAGCATAGGTGTGCTTGAGAAAGTAGTCACACTTATCTCGTATGCATTTAGTTAGGGTCTTGGAAGGAAAATGTGTCTAGGCTTCATTAAATCAACTTGTTTACAAGTCTAAACTTTTCCTCTCGGAGGCATTCCTTCTCCTTTTTGAGAGGTTTACGGTTTTATGTTCGGTGTTCTTGCTACCTTTGTCTCTCTACACTTGTTTCTGCTATGGATAAATATATCTTTATACCATTTTATCTTCTAATTATCTGATATGATGATTCCAGCCCCTAGTTTTTATTTTCCTTGAAACTCTATAAAATTGAAATGTACTCTTAATAACTGGAAGTTTTCGGTGCATTTCTCTTGAGAGAGTAAAAAACATTGCTTTGTAGGTTGTATGAGCATCTAAGGATGGTCAAAATTTTACCTAGATGTTTTGGTAACCAAAGAGGGGGTAATTTTAATGGTCCGAGCATATTTCATTAGGAATTTGTCGGGTATTTAGATTTACCGATGGATTTTTTAAATTTGTGGCTGAAAAAGATCTTCCCGGAGATCCTAGAAAATAGTTGCTTGGAAAGACTAAAATAAGTCTACATGGTTTATTTTAAACTTTGTTTCTATTGGCATAAATACATAACCTTTAAAGAAAGCAATGTCATCATCTACTTGATTGTGCGGGGAATTCAATGGGAAAGATATCAATGAGTAATTTGAAGAAAGTAAACTAATTAATCAACTAATAATCATATTCTCGGTTCCATTAACATATTCTTGGTTCCCAACTATGTTGATTGTAGAACCTAACCACTTCAACATTACAATTCTTATCTCCACTAGATATGTTTCCCAAATCATTCAACAATATAAAATTAAAGCATTAGTGAAATTAACTCTCAAGGCATATTGTCCTTAACCTATAAGAGTGTGTGTGTGTGTGTGTCTATATATATATATATATATATATATATATATATATGATACTAGTGAAAACAGGATCATAGATACATAAAACTTTATAAAAATAAATACAAATTGTTAACGTAAATGATAAAAGAGTACTTACAAAATGTAGAAAGATAAGAGGAAGGAAATGTAAACTTCGAAATCTCAAAAAAAAGATTACAAATTTGAGAGAGAGAGAGAGAGTAGTGGAAAAACGACATTTCTTCGATGCCTTCTACGTTGGTAGAGTCAATTCTTATATAAGTGAAGGATCCGTCTTTTGCTTCCTCCAAAGGTCATTAACTTTGAAAAGCCAATGCCTTTTGCTTTGTCGAAAGGTTGCTGAAAAACTTCATTTGAAAGGTCGTTTGGCCTTAACTTTTACTAAAAGCCATAAGTGAATAGTAAAGATCATTTATGAACAGTAAAGGTCATAAAACTATTCATAATTTTGTCTATACCTACAAAATAGAAAATGCTAAGAAATGGCCCTAATTTTTGCATGATAAATGCTGGGGATTTTTTTGTTTTAACCTCTTTTTTATATATGTATCGAATGGATCCCGAGAACAGGGTCCACCAAATGAATCATGCTAAGAAGAAGAAGTTACAGAGTCAACCTCATCTTCTTCTTCACTTGAAGAATCCTTGATGATAAGTTTTTGTAAGAAATCCTTACGAAGATTGGGTTCATCTTTAAGGATCTCTTAAATGTCCTTTTGTCTTTGATGAGATAAACCTTTCGAGAGTGATTTTGTAGAATGCTTTGTTTCGAGTAGAACTTGTCATCTTTGTTGGGGTAGTAGGAGCAATCCGGGAAGTTCCGGGGCTTGAATGGAAGTATTAACTTGTTTTAAATTGAATAAGGTGTACTTCTTAGTTTTTGTCTTTAAAAAATGTTCAACATTCTCTTTGCCACATAAAACTGTTACGTATTCTAGCCACCATCGAACTTTATAAGATCAAATCTAAGAGAAGGGAAAAGAGTCAGAAATTATCTTTGTAAATTTATATTCCCAATAGAAGATTCATGCAACATTGAATGTCCTAAAAATTATACTTCCTTTGTATAGGCAATGTGAGATGAAGATTTGTTCTAAATGATCCATCCTTCATTAGTGTCACTAGGTAAGATAGAAAAGGATACACCAAACATGCCCCACCAATGGTAAAACAAAACCGGGAAAGTATTTGGGCATTTGTCATGAAAATTGAAGAACTAGGAATGAAAGTTTGGTCGATAGAGAAATACCAGTGCTGTTTTATAATCATTATAATTAAAAGTCCGAGGTTAATAAGGGATGGAGAATTTCCTTTCTTCAAAAGGATTTTTCCAGATCCGAGATGAGTTTGAATGTTTTTGATTATGCACTTTAGAAACATACATAATCCGAATTACCGGATCGCGAGTATGAGAAATGTCAACTGAAAAAGTGTCAACTAAGATAAGCTCATAAAAATGACAGCTTTTTTGTGTATGGCCAGATAAAAATTGGTTATTTCCAAAGGTTTTTTCGAACATAAGGTTTAATGGGGTCTTTTGTAGGTTGAGAGAGGTTATTTGTGAGGAATAGATCTTCGAGTGAATTTATGGTGGTAAGTATCATAATTGTCCACAGCATTTTTATAGGGTAAAGGAGGGAAATTAGCAAGATTGCTAAATTTCTTATGTAGAGTAATCGCTGCCTATTGAGAGGCTTCGGAAGGAACAATTTTGTAGTACGCCACCTTACGTACCCCTTTGCCTTTCTTACTCATTGTAATTCCTGTAAAGTAAGCATTTTGTCACTCTTTCCTTGCAAAAACTCTCTAGTAAGGAAGTTAGGAAGAGAATTTTCTCCTTTATTAAATTCAATATCAAAATCAAAGGAAGATAAAATTGACTGCCATCCGGCAAAAATTTGTTTTGAAACAAGGTTTTTAACATCCTTTTGTATAACATCTTTAGTTGCTTTGCAACCAATTCGTAATAGAAATTTTTTACGAGATAAGGTCATCCTGAAATTGGGAAATACGAAGAAGAATTGAAAGAATTTCTTTCTTAATTGTAGAATACTTTTGTTGAGGACTAAGCCATACTCCAGAATGAAATATGACTAGTTGTTCCTTGAACTGACTCGTAATCGTTTGTTTAAGGATACATCCATATCCTATGTTAGAAGCGTCTATTTCAACAATCATGAATGCATCAAGTTGGGGAATACATAAACATGGAAGAGATTTAACTCTTTCTTTAATTTTTTAACAATGTCAGTATGTTTTGTTGACCATGGTCGAGGCTTTTTACAAAGCCTTCCCAACAAAGGGCTACATAAGCTGTCTAAGATTAGGGAAAAATCGAAAACATAATTCGAAACCCCAACAACCTTTGCAATTGTTTTTTATCTTTAATTTCGTCAGGAAACTTATCAATAAATGCAAGCGATCTAACAATAGGTTTAATAGTTCCTTGATAGATATCATGGTCTAAAAACCTCATTCTAGTTTGAAATAAAATCATTTTTGAAGCGAGAAACAGCCAGGCCATTTTTTTATGTGATGTGCAAAAAGGTTTCAAGATGTTTAAAATGTTGATAAAGGGTTTTAGAAAAACTAAAACATCATCAATGTAGACAATGAGGAATGAAGTAACAGGATTAAAAATATCATGCATAATGTTTTGAAATTTTGACGGTGCATTCTTTAAAATGAAAGGCATCACATTCCATTCATAATGTCCAAAGGATACTGTGAATGCGGTTTTGTAACGATCATCTTTAGTTATTTGGATTTGCTAGAATCCAGATTTTAGATCAAATTTAGAAAAGATTTTAGCATTCAAAAACCAATTTAGAAGATCTCGTTTTTTTTTTGGAATCGGATATCTTATCCATTGCGAGAACCTTGTTAAGTGGTTTGCGAGTTAATAACGAGGCGAGGAACTCCACGCTCCTTTTCAACTCCAGGGAGATTTTGATGGTCTAATAATTTTTTTATCCAAGAGTGATTGAATTTCCTTTTTACAATATTCTAACAACTCAATATTCATTTGAGTTGGTCGTGCTTTGGTTGGAGTATCATCTTCGTTAAAATCTTTAATATAGTGCAAAGACATAACATGTTTCTTTCTTTGCCAAAAAGCATTAGGAAAATTCGAACATATACATTCTTTAATTGTACGGTCAAGATCGGGGATCTTTCTTTGTATAAAAGAACTCTGAAGTTGTTCTTCAATCTTTAAATAAGAAATATCTTCTCGAAGATGTATAATCCGAGTTTGTTTGGATCGCAGAACATTAATTTGTTCAAAGGAACTTAAAGGAAATTTGTTTTCCCATTATATTAGTATAAACTCCTTGTTCATTAACATAAAAGGGATAAATTTGAGTAAGGAATGGAGTTTCTAAAATAAGATCATTTAATATTATCAACAATGAGAAATATATTTTTGAAACAACGAGTCATTATTTCTAATATGTCCTTTATTGAGTTTGAACCTAACGTTTAAGGGTTCACCATTTGCACTACGAGAGATGTTCTTTTGTTCTTTCACAATATTTTGTTGGAACAATTCCTTCTTTTATGTAGTTTTGATCAGCTCCACTATCTATGAAAGCTATAGTGCTCATAGAGAAATCTTCAACACCTAAATTAACAATGCAATACCACTTTTGAAAAGTGACTCGAGAAATTATATGAATAAATTGTTCTTCGAAATATTTTCTTGTAAAGGAACAACACTAATTGAAGAGTTTGGTTTGTTGGGATCACTAAGGATTGTAATTTTTGTTTCAAGTTCTAAATCCTTTGACTTTAAATCAATGATTTCTTTTTTAGAAGAGCTATTTGTATTTTAAGATCATTGATATCCGATTGTATATCTTTAGTTGTAGTTTGTTGAAAAGGATTAGAAATAGAAAACTTTTTATATAATTTTTGGAGATTTGGAATCTCATGATCAATCTTTGGTAGCTTATTATTATCTTCAAGAATAAGTTTCTTAATTTTTCTAAATACTCCATTTTTATTTCAGGATCAAAAATCTTACCTATTAAATCAAGTACAAATTCTTTTTGATCTTTGTCCGTAATAACAATTAGGTGTTGAATAAGGGATGATTCCTATTCGGAATCATCATCTTACTGTACTACGTTAATAATCTTCCTCTTTTTCAGATTCAAAATTATTTGTTAGAATAGAAAGGAGCTCTTTTGAAGGTCGAGATCCTCGAGAGAATAACTCATTAATTTTTGTTCGGTTTTGCATTGGAAAGCCGTACGACACCTATTTTACCACATTTGTAACAAACTATCTTTTTTGATTAGGCTTCCTTTTCTTAGAAGGAGAGGGTTTGTCATTATTTTGAATTGACGGTCTAGGGGGCGTTTTGATTTCTTAGAAAAAAACTTTCTTAGCTCTTTTAGCTTTTGCAAAAGGAGCTTCTATCTTTGTAATCCCAAATGCTTCGCAGAAAGTTCCTATTTCTCTTCTATATTGGGCTCTTTATGATCCATATTTTGACTGAAGTTTAAGCTTTTTCTGGAATAGATATGGTTGCCTCTTAAATGAGATGAGATTGAGCCCTTGGGTGGCTTTAGTTAAGAACTTATTTTCCTATTCGTTTGAGTCCGAACAGTGATGACGTAAGTCATGTGTATTATTGACTTAACCGATTTTCTTGTGTTAGTTCCTATTCTAAAGGGGTTGATTAGGTAGAATGTGATAAATATTGAAATTATGTTAGCACTGGTGTGTATTCACCTCTAATTTCATAGCTACAACTTGGATCTCTCTATTTTGCATATAGAAGTTTCATACAAGTCACTAGCTACAAAATTTTTAACATTCGATATTGTGTTTGGTTTCCTTTGTGAGATCCTTATGTGTCACCTTTTGCACTGTATATACCTTGTGCTTTATTCAGTTTTGTTCCCCAATTGAGTTGGACTTGACCTATTAGTTTGGTCATATAGATTCCTATAATATTATTTGCAATTTGAGCATAAATTCTCCAACCTATAAACATGATGTAGTGATTTGTATTTGATTGTAATCGTATATATTCTTGGACATGTTACTTAGCTTGTTTTTGAATTCTTACGTTTACTTCCATAATTATATTTGTTTATACCTTGAATGACTTGTCCAGCCATTCATGTTTTATTGGATTTGAAAAAGAAAAAGAAAAAGAAAAAGAAATATAAATATAAATATAATTATTACTTTAGTGATTTAAAGTTGAAGCTATTTTGAAGAAGAAATATAAATATAAATATAAATATTACTTTAGTGATTTGGAATTGAAGCTATTTTATCCATAACTTTGGAATGGGAGGTGATCGAATTCCTTTCTAAGAGATTAATCTATTATTGATGAAAGTGCTCATGTCAATATTCTAGATAAATAAGAAAGGACATATGAGGGAAGAAAGAAAAAAGAACTAAAAGGACTTAGGGGTGGAGGGATTTGACTTACAAGCCTTTGTTATTGATAAGAATCTCATATTTAATTGATGATTTATTAAATTGCATCAAATTCAGTTTTTAAAAGATACTAATTTTGCTTTTTTATGTTCGTGTTTTGTATGATAGTACCGACCAATGTCAAGCATCTTGTGAAGTTGAAGTCGGATATCTTCTTACATATATTAATTTTTTAGGATGGTTTATTAATGTTTAGATTAAAAATCTTCAATTATTTGAATTTAGATTGAACATGAGTTCTATATTATGTCCATGTTTGGGGATTGTTTTGAATATTTGAACATATTAATGGATATCTTTTGTTATAATATAATGCACATATCACATCTTTAAATATATTAAGACATCAATTCGATGACTTGTAGCGCATAGTTTCGTGTTTGTATTGATTTTCCTACTAGTATCTTTATTTATGAATAATGAGGTTGTCATAGCCATCACGTCATGTATACTTTTACGCTTGAACTAAATACCATTCCACTAGTGCTTTCATGCTTATAAATAAACTTGTCATGATTGCACTTGTGGGTATAACATATAGTATGCAACGGGTCGCTACGGTGCTCGAAAGTAGACTTGCCACGGGATAACGTGGCATGACTGGTCACGTGATAATGTATAGCATGCCATAGGTCGCTATTGTGCCTAAAATACGAGTGCCTAGAAGTAGACATGCCACAAGATAATGTATAGTATGCTACGGGTAGCTTCCATGCCTAGAACTAAACTTGTCACGAGATATTCGAGTAGCTAAAGTAAGTACATTGCCATGAGTATTTCCCTAGCCACAAGTTTTCCTGTAGCCACGAGTAGTCATTTTTACGTGGCAACAACCTTACCGCAATCACTTGTGTCACGTGGCTCATTTCGGAAATTCCTATGGCAAGATGGCATAGCCACGAGAATTCGAAACTTATGCCACGAAATCGTCTATGCCACAAGTAGTAATTTCTTGTAGTGTAAATTTTACTAATAGAATAAATTTTTTGATAGTATCGATCTGTTGGTAATTCTAACATTTCTTTTAGTGATAATAATAGGTTCGATGTTCCAAAAATTTAGAACCTCTTTGGTCTTTGGGAGGACTAGGCATATTATTACTTGTGGTTCTTTTTATAAATTGTAGTAATAGGTCATATTACTACGAGTGTACAAATTTTTCTCATTACTTCTCACTTTTTGAATTTTCGTGACATCATAGATAGTTCGAAACTTTTCAAATTTTGAATGCAGATTCATATGAATTTATGGCAATTTCATGTAATTTTTGGTAAATTTTGGATGAATAGATTATTTGTTCAGAATTTTTGAAAGAAATTGTTATGTTTTTGAAAATAAAGTTCTATTTAGTAGGGTGGTTTTTACTGCGTTTCTTTGGACGAACCGTAGTAAGAAACTTGTTTGACCATACCTTTTACTACGATCGTAGGCCTTATTTTGCTACATTTCTAAATCATAATAAAAAATAATTACCTACTATTACGCTCACATAGATTATAACTTCTAACCATAATAAAATTTCTTTCTAAACCTTCGTAGAAGATTGCTTATAAAAAACATTATTAAACAATGTAGAACGGTATTAATTTTAATTTTAATTTTACATAATCGGATTAACCTAACCTACAAGGTTTATCATACACATAATTTTACAAATATGAAAAATGATTGATAAGATGATAATTTTACATAATTTGTAAGTTGTAATACAATTATATTATTCAAACGTATCATTTTTTTCAATTTATTACACAATATTATAATTTTTAAATCGAAAAAAGATACTTAAAGTGTGTCTTATACAATATTCATATCATTTCCCAAAATATAAATCCTACAATGTTATATAAAAAAATTATAGGATGGAAAAACTAAAATGGTGAATAAGATAAACCCATGCAACACGTGTCAAACACCAGGGGCACAGTAACTGCGTTCCAAAAAGTACGCTTGATCTTCTTGATACGAAAGAAAGGCAAGCTTCCGACTCATTGCATGCTGTTCACTTCGTGTCAACTCCTCAATCTATCATTTCTACGTGTCCATCTTTCATAGTATCCGCCACATCTCCCTGTCTCCCTCTTGCTTTTCCACTCCCCTCCTTTCTCTCTCTGCTAACCTCACTGGCTATTTATGTAAAAACCTTTTCACAAGCCAGGAAACCTACAAAATCAGAGAGAAAGAAGCTTAGAAATTAAACCAATCTCATAAAGTCACCAAAATTTTCCATTTTTCTAAGCAAAGTTGAAAATGCGGAGCAGTAAGCCAGAGAAGAAGGAAGAAAAGGCGGAGGGAGCCGCCAGGTACGCTGCCGACGAGCTCAAGGAGGCCAGGGAGGAGAGAGAGTACTCCCAAAACCAGCAGCATCAGCTCCAGCGAGAGTACCATCAAACCGAGTTCGACTCTCAG
The DNA here is from genome assembly GCA_021018815.1 of Talinum fruticosum. Lineage (NCBI taxonomy): Eukaryota > Viridiplantae > Streptophyta > Magnoliopsida > Caryophyllales > Talinaceae > Talinum > Talinum fruticosum. The sequence goes on along the minus strand of JAITYX010000121.1, from coordinate 641,280 downwards.
CAGCAACAGCAGCATAGGCCGGGGCTAATCTCGTCCGTATTCGGGGCCATCGAAAGTACCTACGAGCACGCCAAAGAGGTGGTCACTGGCAAGTCCCACGATGCCGCAGAGAAGACAAAGGAGACCGCTGAGTCGGCCTCCAAAAGCATGCGCCAGTGCCGAGATGCTGCGTCTGTGCGGGCTCAGGAGGCGGCTGACAGGGCCCGGGAAGGTCGTGATAACACTATGAAGAGTATAAGGGATACTAAGCATTATACGGTGGACAAGGCCAAGGGGGCCAAGGATTATTTGGCGGATAAGGCCACAGCGGCCAAGGATGCGACGGTGGACAAGAGTAGGGCTGCCAAGGATTACGTGTCTGATAAGGCCACTGGGGCCAAGGATGTGACCATGGAGAAGGCTAGGGGTGCCAAGGTTTACGTAGCGGATAAGGCTACGCGGGCGAAGGATGTGACGGTGGAGAACGTCAAGGGTGCTAAGGATTATGTGGCAGATAAGGCCACGGAGGCGAAGGACAAGACGGTTGAGTATAAGAACTACGCAGCAGAGAAGACGGGAGAGGCTAAGGATAAGACGGTGGAGAAGGCGGGGAGATGAAGGACTACACGGTGGATAGGGCCAAGGAAGGGAAAGACACGGCGGTGGGAAAGCTGGGGGATTTGAAGGATTCGGCTGCCGATGTTGCCAGGAAGGCTATGGGTTTCTTGTCCGGGAAGAAAGAGGAGACCAAGGAAAGGGCGAGTGGGATGGGCGAGATGGCTAAGGAGAACATGGAGGCAGCCAAGCAGAAGACAAAGGACATGACAGGGGCGGCTAAGGAGAAGGCGGAGGTGATGGTGGGTGCAGCTAAGGGCAAGTCAGGGGAGACCATGGAGTCGGCCAAGGACAAGACGTCGGTGACCAAAGAGGAGACCAAGGTGAGAATTCGGTTGTCCTCTCTTTAATTTCTCAAATTCCCTTGTTTTTCAGGTTACGTTTTGTTGTGTTTTGGTTGTAGTTTTGTCTCGTAAAATTGTAAACAATAATGTTTGAAATTTTGATATAAATAAAACGTGCCTGTTTTCATAAATTATAATTTGTTCCACTCTTCAGACCTTTCAAATTTGTCATGAAATTTTCTTATATATGATACTAGGATAATCTGATCACTCAAGCTTAGCTCTTACAACATTACTAGTAATGAAAGCCTACGTTAAATTTGCAATAGGAAATTCAGATCATGAGTTCAAATATGTGCAAATTTGACTGTTTTAATTTGTGCAACAAAAAGAAAAATTAATAGGATCAACAAATAGCTGCTCCAGAACGAATACTTCGGACCTTCGGTCATTAACCATGTGGAAATACAATTAGATGATAGGGAATTTTGAAAAATGAGTTGCAGGACATAAACAAGAGTGCGGAGGAGGAAGCGAGGAAGAAAATGGAAGAAATGAGGCTCGAGAAGCTAAGGGAGAAAGGCTATGACGTCCAGGATGAAGCCGCCGACAGAGCCAGAGCTGACCACGAAGCTGCTGCTTTAAGGTCTCCTTTCTTTACTCGTCCTTCCAGATTTCGTTTTAGGTTGTTTTATCTTTGTATTTATTTTCTTTGAGCGGTTTCTAATCTCCTATTGGTTTCGGAACAGGGGAGACGCAGGGTGCCCGAACATACTGGGGGCAATGGGGATCGTGGGGGGCCATAAAGAGCAAGCTAACCACGCCAAGAGACATAGTGGATGAGCAGAACCGAGCAGTTTGCGAGCACGGGCCTAAGGTTGAGGGTGGAAGGAAAGTGGTGGTGAGCGTGGAGGAGACCCCGGCTGGAGCTGGAGCTGATCTCCTTAAGGAAGCTGACCAGATCACGGGCCAGAGCTTCATCCGCAACGAAGTCGGAAAAATTGGCGAGGAAGGCACCGGTTACCGTCAGTAGAAGGCTAATATATGCGAGCAATTAGTTGAAGTCCTTGTGGATGCGTTTGTTGGACACGTGTTTTAAGTTGGGCCTTGTTTCTTTTAAGAGTTTTTCGCCAGGGTGACGGCGGCGATGGATTTTGTTTCAATGCTTTTCTCTACTAGAGTTACCCTTTAAAATAAAACTACGTTGAAGTTAACACTAATGCTTTTCCCTACTAGAGTTACCTTTAAACTATAATTACCTTGAAGTTAACATTTCCGTCTTTAAAATAAAATTACCTTGAAGTTAACATTAATACTTTTCTCTAATAGAGTTACCCTTTAAACTATAATTACCTTGAAGTTAATATTTCCGTTACATTATGAGGCAAAATTACCTGAAAGTTAACATTTTCGTTACATTACAAGGCAAAATTACCTTGAAGTTAACATTTTCGTTATATTATATTACGGCAAAATTACCTTGAAGTTAACATTTCCGTTACATTACGGTAAAATTACCTTGAAGTTAACATTTCTGTTACATTACGGCAAAATTACCTTGAAGTTAACATTTCCGTTACATTACGAGGCAAACATTTCCGTTACGAGGCAAAACGGCAAAATTACCTTGAAGTCAACATTTCCGTTACATTACGACGCAAAAAAATAGAAAAGCTAACTTTAGGTTAATTTAGATTTTGTCTTGTTGATAATTGTTGCTAAAGTTTTGTTTTCGAAATTTCTAATTAGGTAACATACAATTACATGTATGAAAAACAAATTGGAAATAGCTTGTGAAAGGAAATCTATGTGTCGATTAGGTAATAAGAATATGGGAAATTGATGTGGGGCCACATGCACAAGATCTTCAATTTGCGCCAAAACTGATAGATATGCCCTTTTGCGTTTGTCAGCATCAAAACTGTTTGGAATGACCCTATGTAGTATCAAAGTTTTGCATATTTGATACAAATTACTAACTTCTAAAATGACATTTTTTATGGTTTCTTACTATATATTATTGTAAGAACTACGACATACAGAGATGGCAAATCGTGACTCAAACTAAGAAAAATTTTCAAAAATGACTTCATTGGACTAAACAAATGATCCGGTGTTAAGGGGCCAAGTTACAAAACAAGAAGGGGTTAGTCCTCATTGTGCCGGTTTCAAAAAAATGACATTTACTAATAAACATGGGAAATTTACATTATGTTAGGAAAAAATAAGAATACATTATGCTAAAAACATAAATTTAAACAAAAAAGTGGAGAAGCTCAATTTGTGAAACTAGTCCAGTTTCAATCAAAACATGTGTAAAAGTAACAAAGGAAAGCCAGTAAAATGAAAGTAATAAATTTAAACTATTACAGCGAATGTGGAGGAAAATAAATGAAATTTTAGCTTCCAAAACCACAATACGAAAGTGGGAATAAATAAAGTTCAAGAAGGAAATAAAGGTGCGGAAATATGACTTGGAAATCTACATCTTATCACTTATGCAAGCGGGTGACCGACGTGGGTCACTAAGAGTCTTCCCATGCTTGAGCAAGTCAAAGCGATGCATTTTGGCAAGTGAATGACCAGCTTGGGTCGTTTTGTGGTATAGGGATTCGTGCTTGAATTTGGCACAACCACGAGCTTAGGCTTGGGACCGACGTAGGTTTCTAGGCTAAATGTTGGGCTGTTTTGTGTTTTGTTGGGTATGAGCATGCTGATGGCTACAAAATTTTTTTTTCTAGAAGAAGGGTAAATTAAATTGCCTTGATCTAATCTAATTGTGAGTATACAAGTGAAACTAGCTCTTCATCACCACGCCAACAATAAAATAAAACAAAGCATTAGAAAATATCTTAACATTTTATACGTGTCTACGATTAGCCCCCACTTTAACCGAAGTCGTAAAAAGAAGGTCAAAGTAAGCACTAAGAAACTTATACTGTTTGTCGATGTTGTGTGAGACATTGATTATGGCATGAGAGTAGGTGCTAAAAATTGGCCTCTTGGATGGACTCGAACCCTAGCTATGTGAGGCATAGACTTGACTTGCTTGCGTGAAATATGCAATCCAATGAATTAATTCTTGAGATTGACAAGCTGAACCGATTAAAGATCAAAACATTCAACCTACAAACCTGGTAAATCAAAGGACAGGTAAAGCTTTCAAATATGCAACTAATCACCCACTTGAGAACATCATTTCGACATCAAAAGTGGGGTAAGAACTCGTTCTTCTTTGCAAAACTATGTGCATTTTTAACATTCATTTCATTAGTTAAACCAAAAAATGTACTAGAAGCCCTACTTAAACGTGAATGGGTCGAGGCCATGCAAGAAGAATTAACTCAATTTGAAAGAAACCAAGTCTAGACTTTGACCAAATGACCTTCTAATGACCCATTTATAGGAATCAAATGAGTTTTCAAGAACAAACTGGATAGGGGAGGGTTGGTAGTCGAAACAAAGCCAGATTAGTTGCTCAATAATATAACCAAGAATAGGGAATTAATTATGGGAAAACCTTTGCATCTGTTGTTACGATTGAGGTAATCAGAATTCTCTTACCATTTGCATATAGCATGAACATTAAGGTATATCAAATGGATGTTAAATGTGCATTTCTTAATGGTTTTACTCAAGATTTTTATGTTGAGCAACCCCTAGATATGAAAACTCTCAATTTCTAAATCATGTTTTCAAATTGCAAAAAGCTTCATAGGTTCCGAATCAAAAGAGGTCTTATTCCCAATACTCTTTTCACAAAAACCAAGGGGAATGATTTTCTCATTATTCAAATTTATGTTGATGATATTATATTTGGAGCTAATTATGAAACTCTATGCTAAGAGTTTTATGAGTTGATGACATAGGAGTTCCAAATGAGTATGATGGGAGAACTCAATTTCTTTCTTGGACTGCAAATCAAACAAGAGAAAAATGGCATCTATGTCCATCGGTTCAAATACACCAAGAAATTACTCAAGAAGTGCAAGGTACAAGATGTTAAACATGCAGCAAAACCAATGAGTAGTAGTGCCAAGCTGGACGCAAATGAGAAAGGTAAAGTCTGTAGATCGGAAAATTTACAGAGGTATGATTGGATCTCTAGTTTATCTCACATGTAGGCCAAATATTATGTTTAGTGTCTGCTTTGTGCAAGATTTCAAGCTAATCTAAAAGAATCACATCTCGCTACGGTGAAGAGAATCTTTGGATATCTTACGGGAACTCGGACACTTGGTCTCTGGTATTCAAAAGACGAAATCGACTCTCGGTGGATACTTAGATGATGACTATGCTTGGATACAAGGTTGATAGAAAGAGTACATGAAGAGCATGTCAATTTCTGGGTCAACCACTCATCTCTTGGCACTCAAAGAAGCAAAATTCAGTTGCTCTACCAACGGCGAGGCGAGTATATAGTAGCTAGAGCTCTGTTGTGCTAAGATTTTATGGATCAAGCAACACTTGAAGGATCTACAACTATCATTCACCTTTATCCCCATCAAGAATGATAATCAAAGTGCCATCGGCTTCACAAAGAATCTAGTTCGAGCATCTAAAGACAAAGCACATCGAGGTCGAGATATCATTTTCGAGAGACCACTCTAAAAAGGTGACATTAAACTTGAATTTATTCCTACCAAATTTCGAGTTAGCTGATCTCTTCACAAAACCTCTTAGTGAAGATAAGTTTTTCTTTATTAGGAATGAACTTGCCATGATTAATGCTTGAATGATTGAGTGATTGCATGAGAATTTTTGTGTTTAAGCTGTTATTACTTATTACGAGTGAATAACTAGTGGATCGGTTGAAATATGATGAAACTAAGCTACAAACAATTAAGTTTTTGAGTGTGTTATGAACACCTTAAACATGTTACTTGGGTCGAGACTTAGTTATGAGAAAAATTGGACATTAAAATTCCGAGATCATCTCTAACTCAATAGAGAATCTTTGAAATATTTTCGAAAATATCTTTTCTCTCTATCAACCGAATGGTTAAGAAACTAACCGTTAGAAGGAAGCAGTTTTAACAAGTAACCGTTAGACACTTGGAACACTAAACGATCAGCTAGCCGTTACTTTAAGTCCTAAGTCAGTATGGCCTTTGTTCCTTGAGAGCTGTTCATCTATAAATAACATTTGTTCATCCTCTTTCATTAACTCTGCTATCATTCACTCTCAATACTCGAACTCAAAAATCCTCTATCGGACACATTTCAAACTCATATTCTCTACTCTCACTTCTTTACTCTCTCACCTCTCTATTCATTCTCACTCATTCACTTTTTCAGTCTTTCTCTTTCTCTAATCAAATTCTTTCTCTTTCTCCGAACATGCAAAGAGAGGAAGTGCAGTGAAGGAGGGTCGGTTACCAAAAGGTTAGAACCAGAACTTCTCAGCTGAGGATCCACAAAAGGATTTATCGAAAGGCAAGGCTCTCGCCTTTGATCAGCTAAAGAACCATGTTGTTGCCCAACACTACTTTCTCAAAGAAAAATTCTTCTTGTCCACCAAAATTTCATTGATAGAACCTCTTCTCAAAACAGGGGACTTTTAAGTACTGTGTTTTTGTGATTGCATCTACACCAAGCTTGTCTTGGAATTCTATTCCAACATGATAGCAAAAGATAACATGGTCTGTTCTCTAGTTCAAGGGAAGAACATTCACATTAACCTTCCTTTTGTACACAAATTCTTTGACGTTCGGACTCTTTTTCGAATTCAAATCCTATTTCTTTCAATGAAATCGCTGATGGTTTCTTTAATAAGTATGCCGAGTTGTTCCTTAGTCCGGAAAGAACTTTTCTCTAACTCGGATGAAGTCCGAAACCGGACTTCTATGCTTTTTATTGATCGAAGCTGTGTTCTCATTTTATCCATCTAATTAGGAGAACCCCAACAGGAAGGTTCTCAAAGTTTTGCATGATATTCTAGAAGGGTATGAGGTTGACATCTTCCGTTTCATTATCGAGCAAATCGCTTATGTTCCCACAATTAGAAGAAACCGCCCCTTTGTTTCGGAGGTTTACTTTCTACTGTTTTTGCTCATTTTCAAGTGAAACTTCTAAATGATCCACACAAATTTCTTGAGCCGATCGTCCGTGTAGGCGGGGTTGCGCTAATCACTCTTGGATACCATGAAACCTCACCCGGTGTCCGGATCCATTCTTCCGAACTTCCTCCTTCTCCTTCTCATATTTGGCTTTAGGCACAGGTGGTTCCATTCTCCATCTTCATTGGAATGTAGTTGCTCGCTTGGATGATGTTCCAAACATCTTCATCATTTTCCATCGGAAACACTCCATCATCTTCTTCCAATGTGCAAAGTTTGACCCTTTGAACTTTGGTGGTCCAGCGGATGATCTTCCTTCATCGAACTCTCTATTATTCTGATCCATCCGATCTTTACACCTTCGAGATGGTTAAATCCTTTTAGAAATCCTAGGTTTTGATACCAATTAAAGGCCTACTCTTTGAGATTCTAAGTCACCCTAGAGGGGGTGAATAGGGCGATGGTTCCGAATGATGTATGAGTGAGTCAAAAACACCAGTGACGAAGATATGTAGTAAGGCTCTTTCGAGTCGAGTCGTAACATAATGAAAAGTTAGATAGGAGTTTCGACATAATGAGACATCACTCAGAACCATCACATGATCAAATAATTTTTATAACTCACTTTCTCTAAACACTCGACTTTGTATTTCAACACAAAAAGAATTACGAGCATTAATTCTTTATTCTAAGTTAGTTTATTTCCTAGAGATTTATTTGACCGGATCAAGTTGTTATACTCGATATTTTACTCTCTCTAACTTGATCGGCTTAGGATTGACTCAAGATGAAATTTGAGTATATTGAATATTAGACTCGGAAAGTTCCATTATTTTAGGCCAAAGATATTTAAGCATTTAATTACTCGGATTTATTTATTATATGTGCCTAATCTTGGACCAAAGTATTGTTATACTTTGAGAGCCTATGTGGTTTGCTTTCGTAGGTTATTCAAACGAGGCTAATCTATTTTTGAATTACAAAAGCAATCGACTTCTAGCCGTTAACCACTAGCGAGACAAGTTTTAGCTACTTCGGACAATGCTCAAACACTCGTGTCGGGGTTGTTTGTTTCCAAAACTAGAAAATTCCAACTCTAGGCCTAACTAGTGTTTCCATCGCAATTTTCGGTCACCACCAAGTGATTGGACCATCTTTTGGAGGCAAGAGCCGTTGGACAACGTTCACATCCCAACAGATCTTTTACGAGTGACTCATAATAGTCATTATAAAGGCTAGTGAAGACTTTAGTTTAGAAACAAGCCTCAACAGTCACTCTTCTTGGGCGCCGATAAATAGAAGCCACTTTGTAAGACTTAAAGGTTACCGGAATCATTGTTAAACCTATTATTGGATTCATTCTTACTTAATCTTCTACTTACAACTCCAATTCCGTATTTAATATTCTCCGAGTTGTAAGGAAAGTCTTGTAATCAATTACATACTTCTCTTACCTTCTTAGTAAGTCCCTTGACCGAGCTATAAGGGTTAACCCAGCTCAGTTGTCCCCGATTATAAAGGTTACCTCGGTCGGAAGTAGTAGATCGGATAAGGAATTTTCCGAGTTGAGGAAAACATTGTAAGGAATTGTTTAAGGGAGCAATTATGATTGAGTCGAGTCCTTTATATTTTGTGGATCCAAAATAGTGGATTTGATTTGGTGCTTCGATTAGCACTGTCCATGGTTTTTTTCCCTAGGAGGATTTCCATGTATATCTCGTGCTATTACCTTTACGAGTCCTTTCTAGACTCAAAATCTGCTTTTAGTTTGTATTGGTGCAAAAATTGTTTAATTTTCTTCATCACCATATTCACCTCCCTCTACGAGTGACTTAGACTCTCCAACAACGAAACCTTCACGGAGAGTGGTCCGAAACTTTTGTTTAATTCAATAAATTGGATCATGATTTTCTCTATTTCTTCACTTATTTTGTAAATTTTTTTATACTTGATCTTTTAATGTTTGCATTAGTTTTAAAGAATCATGACATGTAGGCTAGATCAAATCAAATTTTAAGTTCAATAATTACTCAAGATTGATTCAATTGATATCTCGCAGATTGCAAAAAACAATATGCATATATTGTATGTTTGACTTAACACTCGGTCGATTATCTCGTACATGCATAATGACACCCCATCTTATTTTTCTTTTTCATTTTCTTGGTTTTTTATTCTTAATTTTTAATTTAATTCTTCATTTATAATATATTTTCACTAAATAATAGACATATATAACCAACTCGAATGTGCAAGATGTAGAAAGTAATCAATATTATAGAATATGACTGCTTTGTTTGGTTTTGAGGTGGAGGGAAGATATTTGAAAGAAATAGTAAGCAAGTAAGATGAAACAATTGATGGAGATTAATTCGTGAGTCCGAAATCTCAATAGAATATGGAACCCCTATTTGGCTTGAGTTTGTTCTCAATATTAACTCTTTAATATTTGCTTATCTAAGGTATGTATTTCTTTTTTGTGTCGATTTTTTACTCTTTATTGCGAAGATATAACATTTTAACATTTCGATGAAACTCTTTTAATTGTATTTAGTTAAAGATACCTTGGACTTGTAATTTGAATTTTTGTTGAGTCCGTCTTCTAAAAATTTCATTTGGTACTTCCTCACTATATCAACAGGGGGAACGAGAAGATATTTAGGTCAATTAAACAAAATTTACTATGACTAAGGTCTAACTTTATCAAGTACTTATTTTCTATTTTTCATTTTTAATATGTAAATTTTTGTTTAATTCACTAAATTGGATCGTGATTTTCTCTATTTCTATTAAGTCGTATTTTGTACGTATTTTTGTAGTTATTTAGTTTGTATTATATAGTTTATTTTATCTCAATTATTCTATTTTGTTTTATTTTAGGTAATTATCGAATAAAGTGGGGAAGAGAAGAAAAGGCGTTAAAAGTGGATTTTTAGTTACCGACAAGCGTTCAAGAAAGACATAAAATCGATCCAAAAATAATGACTCATAAAATATTTATTTTATGAGGATTTATTTTATAAAGTCATATTACGAGTAGGAATTATCCTACTCCCAAACTCACTAGGCCTTCTCCTTAAAGTTACATGAGAAGAAGGAAACTTAAACGAGAAGAAAGAGAAATAACCATGCAAGGAGTCTCACCATCTCACGCCACCTCTCATCACGCTAAAAAACCAAGCAGCTCACTGGAGCCCCGGGATCTTGATGACCACACCCATCACCACCTCTCACCTCTCCATCGACGCCAACCTTTCTCTCGCTCTTCACATCATCACCTCTTCACGCTACCCTCCACCATCATCATAATCCTCCTCATCACCATCTCTTCGCTACCTCCCGATTCACACCTAACCTCACCACCCTATTTCCTTCGCCACCATAATCATCATCATAATTATCGTTATCATCATCTCACTTCTCTTTCTAACATCTTCAAGAAGCCATTTTTTTTAATCATCATCACATTCTCTCTTTCACTCATCACCACTTATTATTATCATCACAATCTCACATCTTCATCTCTCATCCTCAAGCCAACATTCTCATAATCATCATCACCATTTATCTTCATCACCAACCCTCCTTATCATCATCATCTTGATCATCATCGTGCCAAGAAGAAATATTATATTAGTAGTATTATTATTGTAATTTTTATTTTAAGACTTTATTTTTATTGTTAGTTTAATATTAAAGATGTTATTTTTACGTGTCTTAAATTATATTATGTGTGAGTAGTTTTCATATTTAGTATAATCTACTTGAAACCATGTTAGATTAGTTATTTTGAAATAAAATTTGGATCTTTATTGTCTTATTGATTTTGTCCATGATTATATGATAATTTGTGCTTAACGTTTATGATTTTTATGTTTAATTAATTATATTGCATGCTAATTAGTTCTATATAAATTCATATGATAGTTTAAAGGGTTTAAGTATATAATCGCTTAGTCTTTTAGACGTAAGTATCACCCTAATTAATCATGGATGGCTCATAACCATCTCTTTTAATTAGGAAATTATCATAGATCCTTTTTAAATCAATTTGCTAGTAGATTGATTAATAGGTGTTAGATGATGTTTTTCTAATAGTTAATGCTCTAATTTGATTAAATTCTAGTGCTAGTACTAGGGTTATCAATATTAGTAGGGTTTATATTAGGATTAGGTCTAAGTAACTAATAATTAAGGAAAAACGGGAAGATCCGCTAGTGGTTGTCTTCTACAATTTAACTCATGGATAGATCAATTTGTATGTTAATAATAAATAATAATTTGGATGGTGGATATAGATTATACTAAGCGTTTTTATAAATATGATATCTTTGATAATTTTTATTTGCTTTTTAGTTATTTCCTTTAGTTTGTCAATTTTTATTTCTAAATTTATAGTCTTTTATTAATTTTGTTATTCGCCCCCGGCGTGAATATACATATTTTAGGTTAATTTTAGTAATTTTATTTTAATTTAATTTTGAGTCTTTATATATTTTAGTTTTTAGATTATTTCTCTGTCAGCTTTTGTTATTTTTGAGTCGATACGTTAAAAATTAGTTTTAAAATAGTTTGTTTTATTATTTTTCGTGGTTTATCTGTTTCTAGGGTTTAGATAGAGTCCTAGTTTACGGTGATTAAATTTTAGAATTTTTGGAACTGATTTGATAACTTTTCATATTTAATTTTTGAATTTAATTACTGCAAGTTTTTAATTTTGGTTTTATATTTTTGGCGTTTGTTTAGGTCTAGAAAATTAGTGTTAATATTCTGGGTAATTTTAGTATTTGTTTTGGTAATTATTTAGTGCAGAATTTTACTTATTTAATTTTCTAGTTTATATTTTCTATTTTGATTTTAAGAGTAGTAAATTTAATTAGATTAAAGCTTGCATGTTATTATATCTTTCCTCGTGGATTCAATCCCTACTTTTCTATGTTATGTTGTTAATTATAAGCCTAAGTAGTGGTTTATTTTGTAAGCTGTACGACAAGCTAACAAATTTTGGTGTCGTTGCTTGGAGAAAGAAAATAATAGTTGTTAGTTTTATTTAATTTAGATTTACTACTTTTATTACTGCATTGTGACTTTAATAGTTTATTTTCATATTTTTTATTTTTTTTATTTTGACAAGGAGCATACATTTGACGATGTTGAAAGCCAAGTAAGTGACTTTGATTATGTTTACGTAAGTTCTGAAATTCTTAAGATGACTACTTTATATGAACTTGCTGCACCTATCTTGGATACACAACTTCGCCTATCTCATATCCTGCATTGGACCGAACACTCGAAATTGAACTTTGAATTTTTAAATTTGTTACCTAAATTTCATGGACTGTCCGGTGAGGACCCATAACGTCATATCAATGAGTTTATTATTACATGTTCCATCATGTAACTTGAGGGAATCACCCAAGACCAAATTAAGTTGAGAGCCTTTCCCTTTTCACTTCGAGGATAAGGCTAAAGATTGGTTCTATTACCTACACCCTACAACCTTCGCTACATAGACTCAAGTTCATAAAGTATTTCTAGAGAAATTTTTTCTTGCATCTAGGATTGCGTCCATTAGAAAGGAAATTTGTGGCATTAAAGAGATGACTGAGGAGACATTTTATGAATATTGGGAACATTTTAATAAATTATGTGCTAGTTGTCCCCAACATCAAATTTCTAAGCATTTATTGATTCAATATTTTTATGTTATTGCCAATAGATACAAATATGGTAGATGTTGCTAGTGGAGGGGCCTATTTAATAAGACTCCAACTCAAGCCAGAGAACTCGTTAATATTATGGACCAAAATACTCAACAATTCATAATTGGAGATATCCAGTTTAGGAGAATTAATGAATTTAGTTTAGGCCCATTTGTAGAGACCTAATTGTCCCAAATTACTATTATACTCAACAAATTGGTCAATAAAGGAGAAACATTAGTTTGTAGTATTTTCTCGTTTAGAGGGTCATGTTGCTCGATGTATGTACCACACAACAATGGGGGCATGTGAATGCTATTTATTCCAACCAAGGTCAAATGAACTGTAACCCATTCTCCAACACTTATGAAAAATGGAGGGACTATCATAACCTTAGGTATGGATTTGAAGAAAACCCCTAGAATTTGATCAATTTGTTGCTCAAGATAGAATTAATTATCTCTTCGAGCAAGTCAATAAAAAATGGATGATCGAGAAAAGGAGACTGACCTTAGGTTCCAAAGCTTAGAGATGACTATTAAACAGGTTCAAGAGAGATAAATTGTCAATGATATAATAATTAGCAACCTGCAAACCCAAATACAATCTTAACCTTTTCAGGATCCAAAAGAAAATGTGTGTATCATAACACTTAATAGTGGAAAAGAGCTAGAGGAAACTAGGAAAAACATAGAGGGAAAGCCAGAACTAAAGGTAAAGGAATTTGAACTTGACCGAAATAAAGATAAGGCCTCTAATGCTAAGGAAATAGGTGAAAATAAGAAATATCTTTACAAGCCTATCCTACCTTTGCCTAGTAGACTAATAAGCACAACTCCTACAAATAGGTGAGGAAATTGAAGATATCATAGAAATATCTAGGAAGACAGAAACAAACATTCCTCTTCTAGATACCATGAAACGGGAATTTCATTATGCTAAGTTCCTTAAAGATCTATTCGTGAACAAATCAAAATTGAAAAGGAACAAAAAGATAAGTGTGGGGGAGAATACATTTGTTGTTTTCCAAAAGAAATTTCCGCTAATTGCAAGTATACAGGAGACTAGATCTGTTTAGTGTGGAAAATGCAACTGAATGATCCTTGAGTTGTAGAGGTGTCGAGCCAAAGACAGTAAACAAAGGCGCTAGTTGGGAGGCAACCCAACATTTTTCAGGGAAATTTCTATAATTTTTGCTTTTTTATTTTATTTTGCATGCATTAGGGACAATGCATGAATTAAGTGTGGGGAGTACAACCTGCATTTTAATTTTATGCATTTATCTTTTTATCTTATTTTTTGAAAAAAAAATTCAGTGTCTTTCTTGTGAAGAAATGCATGAACATGAATATATGTTAGGTTAACTTGCTTAAAATTTTCTGTTTATAGTTTTTTTCCCCTTTGTAAGTGAGAAATTTGAGCATGTTAAGTGTCATTCAGGATTGTTTGAGTTGATCCTCATATATTTCTTCAATTAAGTGACGATCATAATTTTTTTTATTTGATCATGTCGTATGACCGTGATAAAGGTAATAAATTGACTTAAATCGTTCACTAGACTACTGAATTTAGAAGATAACTCATTGAAAATTTAATTTTTCTTGTCTTGCCTATTAAAGTTTAGAATATGTTGGTTTACCAACACATATTGGTTTAGGTGGTACGACACTTGTTCCCCTTCAACGGCTTGTGTTTGGAAAAGACCTGTGCTGGAAGAGTCAACCTTGTTAAGGGCCATTTACAATTCGAAACATGCCAACAATAAAAAAAAAAGAAGAAAAATGTTAGCTTACCAACATGGGTAGGAGTTGGTGAGTCGGTACCATTTCCCTTAAGTTTAGGTCTCAAGTTGAGCTTTTATGAATGGAGTAACCCATGTTGGGAGAGTCATGCCCCTTTTGGGTCGATCAATGACTCCAACCATACTAACGAGAAAAAAAAAAAGAAAAAAATAAAGTGTTAACTCCAGCACCTCTATTTGGGTGAGTGTGAGACAGGGAGTGTTATATTTTTAAGACCCTATAAGGGCCTCGAATATGTGCTTGATGAATGGAGTTAGAAAAAAAAGAGAAAAAGAAAATAAGTTGGAATAAAAGTTTGCAAGACAAGTTTGTTATCGGTTTTTAATGAGTTATCTCGCTGATTCAGCTTCTCTATAACCATGCTACACCTTAATTATTCCTATCCTAAAGCTTTTTACACCTCTTGACCAGTATGTACATGTTTGAATAAGATGGATAATTTTTTATTGTTACTAAATTAAAATAGATATAGTGAGGCTAATGAATAAACTCTCTGGTGACAATTCAATGTTTGAGTTTTTCGCTTGCTTGGGAAAGACAACTTTTCATCAAACTGTTTTTTGAAATAAGGCAAACCTAGTGTATACTTTATGTTTTATGTGTGTCTTTATGAGAAAACATAATTTAAATCGAGTCTTAGATTTCTTTGCATGAGGACGTCCAAAGTCTAAGTGTGGGGGAATTTGTTAAGTCGTATTTTGTACGCATTTTTAGTAGTTATTTAGTTTATATTATATAGTTTATTTTATCTAAATTATTCTATTTTATTTATTTTTAGGTAATTATCGAATAAAGTGGAGAAGTGAAGAAAAGACGTTAAAAGTGGATTTTTAGTTACCGGCAAGCATTCAAGAAAACACATGAAATCAATCCAAAAATAATGACTCATAAAATATTTATTTTATGAGGATTTATTTTATAAGTCCTATTATGAGTAAGAATTATCCTACTCCCAAACTCACTAGGACTCCTCCTTAGAGTTACATGAAAAGAAGGAAACTTAAAAGAGAAGAAAGAGAAATAACCATGCAAGGAGTCTCACCATCTCACGCCACCTCTCGTCACGCTAAAATAACAAGCTGCTCACGGGGCCCTAGGATCTTGATGACCACCCCCATCACCACCTCTTACCTCTCCACCTATGCCACCCTTTCTCTTCTCTTCACATCATCACCTCTTCATGCTACCCTCCACCATCATCATAATCCTTCTCATCACCATCTCTTCGCTACCTCCTGATTCACGCCTAACCTCACCACCCTATTTCCTTTGCCACCATAATCATCATCATAATTATCATTATCATCATCTCACTTCTCTCTCTAACATCTTCACGTAGCCATTTTTTTTAATCATCATCACATTCTCTCTTTCACTCATCACCACTTATTATTATCATCACAATTTCACATCTTCATCTTTCATCCTCACGTCAACATTATCATAATTATCATCCCCATTTATCTTCATCACCAGCCCTCCTTATCACCATCATCTTGATCATCATCGTGCCAAGAAGAAATATTGTGATATTAGTATTATTATTGTAATTTTTATTTTAAGACTTTATTTTTATTGTTAGTTTAATATTAAACATGTTATTTTTACATGTCTTAAATTATATTATGTGTGAGTAGTTTTCATATTTAGTATAATCTACTTGAAACCATATTAGATTAGTTATTTTGAAACAAAGTTTCCATCTTTATTCTCTTATTGATTTTGTCCATGATTCTATGATAATTTACGCTTAACGTTTATGATTTTTATGTTTAATTAATTGGAGTGCATACTAATTAGTTCTATATAAATTCATGTGATAGTTTAAAGGGGTTAAGTACGTAATCGCTTGGTCTTTTAGACATAAGTATCACCCTAGTTAATCATGGATGGCTCATACCCATATCTTTTAATTAGGAAATTATCATAGATCCTTTTTAAATCAATTTGCTAGTAGATTGATTAATAGATGTTAGATGATATATTTCTAATACTTAATAATCTAATTTGATTAAATTCTAGTGCTAGTGCTAGGGTTATCAATATTAGTAGGGTTTATATTAGGGTTAGGTCTAAATAACTAATAATTAAAGAAAAACGGAGAAGATCCGCTAGTGGTTGTCTTCTACAGTTTAGCTCATGAATAAATCAATTTGTGTGTTAATAATAATAATAATAAATTGCATGGTGGATATAGATTATACTACGTGTTTTTATAAATTTGATATCTTTGATAATTTTTATTTGCTTTTTAGTTTCTTTTAGTTGGTCAATTTTTATTTATAAATTTATAGTCTTTTATTAATTTTGTTATCCCCCTCTAAATATCCATAGTTTAGGTTAATTTTAGTAATTTTATTTTAATTTAATTTTGAGTCTTTATATATTTTAATTTTTAGAATATTTTTCGTCGGTTTTCATTATTTTTAAGGCGATCTGTTAAAAATTAGTTTTAAAATAGTTTCTTTTATTATTTTTCATGGTTTATCTGTTTTTAGGTTTTAGGCAGAGTCCTAGTTTATGATTAAATTTTAGAATTTTTAGAACTGATTTGATAAATTTTCATATTTAATTCTTGAATATAATTACTTCGGTATTTAGTTAAATTTATTCGTAATTTTCGTTTTATATTTTCAGGGTTTGTTTAGGTATAGAAAATTAGTGTTAATATTCTAGGTAATTTTAGTATTTATTTTTCATAATTATTTAATGCAAAATTTTAGTTATTTAATCTTCCAATTTATATTTTCTATTTTGATTTTAGGAGTAATAAATTTAATTAGATTAAAGCTTGCATGTTGTCATATCTTCCCTTGTGGATTCGATCCCTACTTTCGTATCTTATAATGTTAATTAGAAGCCTAAGTAGTATTTTAATTTGTACCTTTACGATAAGCTAACAATTTCTCCACTTATTTTGTAATTTTATGTATATTTTATCTTTTATTGTTTGCATTAGTTTTAAAGAATCTTGATATATAGGCTAGATCAAACCAAATTTTAAGTTCAATAATTACTTAAGATTGATTCAGTTGATATCTCGCAGTTGCAAAAACAATATGCATATATTGTATGTTTGACGTATCACTCGATCGATTCTCTGTACATGCATAATGACAACCCATCTTATTTTTCTTTTTCAATTTCTTGGTTTTTTATTCTTAATTTATAATTTAATTCTTCATTCATAATATGTTTCAACTAAATAATAGACATATATAACCAACTCTGCGAAATATGGAACACGCATAAAGTATTCAATATTATAGAATATAACCCTATTGTTTGGTTTGGGGTTGGAGGGAAGATATTGGAAATAAATAGTGAGCAGGTAAGATGAAACAATTGATGGAGATTAATTCGTATTCCGAAATGTCAATAGAACATGGAACCCATACTTGGTTTGAGTTTGTTCCCAATATTAACACATAAATATTTTCTTAAGTAAGATATGTATTTCTTTTTTATGTCGATTTTTTACTCTTTATTTTGAAAATATAACTTTCGGTTAAAGTTCTCCTGGACTCGTAATTTTAATTTTCGTTGAGTCCATCTTCTCAAAAGTTTCATTTGGTACTTTCTCACTATATCCGTAGGGGAACGAGAAGATGGTTAGGTCAATTAAACAAAGTGTGCTATGACAAAGGTCTAATTTAATATGTACTTATTTTCAATTTTTTATTTTTAATATATAAATTTTTGTTTAATTTAGTAATTTGGATCGTGATTTTCTCTATTTCTCCACTTATTTTCTTAATTTTATATATACTTTATCTTTTATTGTTTACATTAGTTTTAAACAATCATGACATATAGGCTAGAACAAACCAAATTTTAAGTTCAATAATTGCTCAAGATTGATTCAGTTGATATCTAAAAATTACAAAAAACAATATGCATGTATTGTATATTTGACTTATCAATCAGTCGATTCTCTCGTACATTCATAATGACACCCTATCTTATTTTTCTTTTTTATTTTCTTAATTTTTTTATTCTTAATCTTCAATTTAATTCTTCATTCATAATATGTTTCCACTAAATAATAGACATATATAACCAACTCGAGAAATATACAACATGCGAGAAAGTATTCAATATTATAGAATATGACCATGTTGTGTGGTTTGGGGGTGAAGGGAAGATATTGAAAAGAAATAGTGAGCATGTAAGATGAAACAATTGATGGAGATTATTAATTCGTGTTCCGAAATGTGCATAGAACATGGAACCCACATTTGGTTTGAGTTTGTTCTGAATATTAACTCTTTAATATTTGCTTATGTAAGATATGTATTTCTTTTTATGGCGATTTTTTACTCTTTATTTTGAACATAAAACATTTTATAATTTGTGATAACACTATTTTAATTATATTCGGTTAAAGTTATCTTGGAATCCTAATTTGAATTTCGTTGAGTCCATCTTCTCAAAAGTTTCATTTGGTACTTCCTCAATGTATCGAAGGGGGAACAGAAGATGGCTAGGTCAATTAAAGGAAGTTTGCTACGACAAAGGTCTAATTTAATAAGTACTTATTTTCAATTTTTTATTTTTATTATATAAATTTTTGTTTAATGTAGTAAATTGGATCGTGATTTTCTCTATTTCTCTACTTATTTTCTTAATTTTATATATATTTTCTCTTTTATTGTTTAGATTAGTTTTAAAGAATGTTGGCATATAGGCTAGATCAAACCAAATTTGAAGTTCAATAATTGCTCAAGATTGATTCGGTTGATATCTCGCAGTTGAAAAAGAAATATGCATATATATTGTATGTTTTACTTATCACTCAGTTAGATTCTATGTACATTCATAATGACACCCCATCTTATTTTTCTTTTTCATTTTCTTGGTTTTTTTATTCTTAATTTTTAATTTAATTCTTCATTCACAATATGTTTCCATTAAATAATAGACATATATAACCAATTCGAGAAATATGCAACATGTAGAAAGTATTAAATATTATAGAATATAATCCTGTTGTTTGGTTTCGGGGTGGAGAGAAGATAATGGAAAGAAATAGTGAGCATGTAAGATGAAACAATTGATGGCGATTAATTCGTTTTCCGAAATGCCAATGTTCCATGGAACCCATATTTGGTTTGAGTTTGTTCTCAATATTAACTTGTTAATATTTGCTTATGTAAGATAAGTATTTCTTTTTTGTGTCCGTTTTTAACTCTTCATTTTGAGATATAACATTTTATCATTTGTGCTAGAACTCTTTTAATTATATTTGGTTAAAGTTATCTTGGACTCGAAATTTGAATTTTCGTTTAGTCCATCTTCTCAAAAGTTTCATTTGGTACTTCCTCACTATATTTGTAGGGGAACAGAAGATGGTTAGGTCAATTAAACGAAGTGTGCTATGACTAAGGCCTAATTTATAAAGTACTTATTTTTTATTTTTTATTTTTAATATGTAAATTTTTGCGTAAATTAGTAAATTGGATCATGATTTTATCGATTTCTCCACTTATTTTCTTAATTTTATATATACTTTATCTTTTATTGTTTACATTAGTTTTAAAGAATCATGACATATCGACTAGATCAAACTAAATTTAAAGTTCAATAATTGCTCAAGATTGATTCAGTTGATATCTCACAATTACAAAAACAATATGCATATATTTTATATTTGACTTATCAATCAGTCACATTCTCTATACATTCGTAATTACACCTTATCTTATTTTTTATTTTTATTTTCTTGGTTTTTTTATTCTTAATTTTCAATTTAATTCTTCATTCATAATATGTTTCCACTAAATAATAGACATATATAACCAACTCGAGAAATATGCAACATGTTGAAAGTATTCAATAATATAGAATATAACCCCGTTGTTTGGTTTGAGGTCTGGAGGGAAGATAATGGAAAGAAATAGTGAGCATGTAAGATGAAACAATGGATGGCGATTAATTCGTTTTCCGAAATGTCAATAGAACATGGAACCCATATTTGGTTTGAGTTTGTTCTCAATATTTAACTCTTTAATATTTGCTTATGTAAGATATGTATTTCTTTTTTGTGTCCATTTTTTACTCTTTATATTGAGATATAACATTTTATCATTTGTGATGACACTCTTTTAACTATATTCGGTTCAAGTTAGCTTGGACTCGTAATTCGAATTTTCGTTGAGTCCGTATTCTTAAAAGTTTCATTTGGTACTTCCTCACTATATTTGCGGGGGAACGAGAAGATGGTTAGGTCAATTAAAAAAGTTTGCTATTACAAAGGTCTAATTTAATAAGTACTTATTTTCAATTTTTTTTTTTAGTATGTAAATTTTTGTTTAATGTAGTAAATTGGATCGTGATTTTCCCTATTTCTCCACTCATTTTCTTAATTTTATATATACTTTATCTTTTATTGTTTACATTAGTTTTAAAGAATGTTGACATATAGGTTAGATCAAACCAAATTTGAAGTTCAATAGTTGCTCAAGATTGATTCGAGTTGATATCTCGCAGATTGCAAAAAAACAAGATGCATATATTGTATGTTTGACTTATCACTCGGTCAGATTCTATGTACATTCACAATGACACCCCGTCTTATTTTTCTCGTTTCATTTTCTTGGTTTTTTTAATCGTAATTTTTAATTTAATTCTTCATTCATAATATGTTTCCACTAAATAATAGACATATATAACCAGCTCGAGAAATACGCAACATGCGGAAAGTATTCAATATAATAGAATATGACCCTGTTGTTTGGTTTGGGGGTGAAGGGAAGATATTGGAAAGAAATAGTGAGCAGGTAAGATGAAACAATTGATGGAGATTAATTCGTGATTCGAAATGTCAATAGAATATGGAACCCATATTTGGTTTGAGTTTGTTCTCAATAGTAACTATTTAATATTTTCTTATGTAAGATATGTATTTCCTTTTTGTGTTGATTTTTTACTCGTTATTTTTAAGATATAACATTTTATCGGTTGTAATGACACTATTTTAATTATATTCGGTTAAAGTTAGCTTGGACTCGTAATTTAATTTGGTACTTCCTCACTATATAAGCAGAGGGAATAGAAGATGGTTAGGTCAATTAAACGAAGTTTGCTATGACAAAGGTCTAATTTAATAAGTACTTATTTTAAATTTTTTATTTTTAGTATGAAAATTTTTGTTTAATGTAGTAAATTGGATTGTGAATTTCTCTATTTCTCCACTTATTTTCTTAATTTTATATATACTTTATCTTTTATTCTTTACATTAGTTTTAAAGAATCATGACATATAGGCTAGATAAAACTCAATTTGAAGTTCACTAATTGCTCAAGATTGATTGAGTTGATATCTCACAATTGCAAAAACAATATGTATATATTGTACGTTTGACTTATTACTCGGTCAGATTCGCTATACATTCGTAAGTACACCATATCTTATTTTTCTTTTTCATTTTCTTCCAGTTTTTATTCTTAATTTTCAATTCAATTCTTCATTCATAATATGTTTCCACTAAATAATAGACATATATAACCAATTCGAGAAATATGCAACATGCGGAAAGTATTCAATATTGTAGAATGTAACCCTATTGTTTGGTTTGGGGGTGGAGGGAAGATATTGGAAACAAATAGTGAGCAGGTAAGATGAAATAATTGATCGAGATTAATTCGTATTCTGAAATGTCGGTAGAATATGGAACCCATATTTGGTTTGAGTTTGTTCTCAATATTAACTCTTTAGTATTTGCTTATGTACGATATTTATTTCCTTTTTGTGTCCATTTTTTACTCTTTATTTTTAAGATATAACATTTTATCATTTGTGCTTGATACTTGTTTTAATTATATTCGGTTAAAGTTAGCTTGGACTCCTAATTTGAATTTTCGTTGAGTCCGTATTTTCAAAAGTTTCATTTGGTACTTTCTTACTATATCGGCAGGGGAACGAGAAGATGGTTAGGTCAATTCAACAAAGTTGCCTATGACAAAGGTCTACTTTAATAAGTACTTATTTTTAATTTTTAATTTTTAGTATGTAAATTTTTTTTTAATGTAGTAAATTGGATTGTGATTTTCTCTATTTCTCCGCTAATTTTCTTAATTTTATATATACTTTATCTTTTATTGTTTACATTAGTTTTAATGAATGTTGACATATAGACTAGATCAAACCAAATTTTAAGTTCAATAATTGCTCAAGATTGATTCAATTGATATCTCGCAGTTGCAAAAAACAAGATGCATATATTATATGTATGACTTATCACTTAGTCGGAATCTATGTACATTCACAATGACACCCCATCTTATTTTTCTTTATCATTTTCTTGGTTTTTTATTGTTAATTTCTAATTTTGTTCTTCATTCATAATATGTTTCCACCAAATAATAGACATATATAACCAACTCGAGAAATATGGAACATGCAGAAAGTATTCAATATTATAGAATATGACCTCGTTGTTTGGTTTGGGGGTGGAGGAAAGATATTGGAAAGAAATAGTGAGCAGGTAAGATGAAACAATTGATGGAGATTAATTCATATTCGAAATGTCAATAGAATATGGAACCCATATTTGGTTTGAGTTTGTTCTAAATATTAACTCTTTAATATTTGCTTATGTAAGATATGTATTTCCTTTTTGTGTCGATGTTTTACTCTTTATTTTTAGGATATAACATTTTATCATTTGTGATGACACTTGTTTAATTATATTCGGTTAAAGTTAGCTTGGACTCGTAATTGGAAATTTCGTTGAGTCCGTATTTTCAAAAGTTTCATTTGGTACTTCCTCACTATATCTGCAGGGGAACGAGAAGATGGTTAGATCTATTAAACGAAGTTTTACGTGGCAAATGTCTAATTTAATAAGTACTTATTTTCATTTTTTCATTTTTAGTATGTAAATTTTTGTTTAATGTAGCAAATTGGATCGTGATTTTCTCTATTTCTCCACTTATTTTCTTAATTTTATATATACTTTAACTTTTATTGTTTACCTTAGTTTTAAAGAATGTTGAGATACGAGGCTAGATCAAACCAAATTTTAAGTTCAATAATTGCTCAAGATTAATTCAGTTGATATCTCGCAGTTGCAAAAAACAAGATGCATATATTGTATGTTTGACTTATTACTCGGTCGATTCTATGTGCATTCACACTGACACTCCATCTTATTTTTCTTTTTTATTTTCTTGGTTTTTTTAATCTTAATTTTTAATTTAATTCTTGATTCATAATATGTTTCCACTAAATAATAGACATATATAACCAACTCTAAGAAATATGCAACATGGAGAAAGTATTTAATACTATAGAATATGACTTTATTGTTCGGTTTACGGGTGGAGGGAAGATATTGGAAAGAAATAGTGAGCAGGTAAGATGAAACAATTGATGGAGATTAATTCGTGATTCGAAATGTCAATAGAATATGGAACCCATATTTGGTTTGAGTGGGTTCTCAATATTAACTCTTTAATATTTGCTTATGTAAGATATGTATTTCCTTTTTGTGTCGATTTTTTACTCTTTATTTTTAAGATATCACATTTTATCAATTATGGTGACACTTGTTTTAATTATATTCGGTTAAAGTTAGCCTGGACTAGTAATTTGAATTTTCGTTGAGTCTCGTATTCTCAAAAGTTTCATTTTGTACTTCCTCGCTATATCAGCAGGGGGAACGAGAAGATGGTTAGGTGAATTAAACAAAGTTTGCTATGACAAAGGTCTAATTTAATAAGTAGTTATTTTCAATTTTTCATTTTTAGTATGTAATTTATGTTTCATGTAGTAAATTGGATCGTGATTTTCTCTATTTCTCCACATATTTTCTTAATTTTATATATACTTTAACTTTTATTGTTTACATTAGTTTTAAAGAATGTTGACATATAGGCTAGATCAAACGAAATTTTAAGTTCAATAATTGCTCAAGATTGATTTAGGTTATATCTCATCGTTGCAAAAAACAAGATGCATATATTGTATGTTTGACTTATCACTCGGTCAGATTCTATGTACATTCACAATGACACCCCATCTTATTTTTCTTTTTCATTTTCTTGGTTTTCTTATTCTTAAGTTTTAATTTAATTCTTCATTCATAATATGTTTCCACTAAATAATAGACATATATAACCAACTCGAGAAATATGCAACATGCGAAAGTATTCAATATTATAGAATATGACCCTGTTGTTTGGTTTGGGGGTGGAGGGAAGATATTGGAAAGAAGTAGTGAGCGAGTAAGATGAAACAATTGATGGAGATTAATTTGTATTCTGAAATGTCAATAGAATATGGAACCCATATTGTGTTTGAGTTTGTTCTCAATATTAACTCTTTAATATTTGCTTATGTAAGATATGTATTTCCTTTTTGTGTGGATTTTTTAATCTTTATTTTTAAGATATAACATTTTATCATTTGTGACGACAATGTTTTAATTATATTCAGTTAAGTTAGCTTGGACACATAATTTGAATTTTCGTTGAGTCTCGTATTCTTAAAAGTTTGATTTAGTACTTCCTCACTATATCTGCAGGGGGAATAGAAGATGGCTAGGTCATTTAAACAAAGTTTGCTATGACAAAGGTCTAATTTAATAACTACTTATTTTCAACTTTTTCTTTTTAGTATGTAAATTTTTGTTTAATGTAGTAAAATGGATCATGATTTTCTCTATTTCTCCACTTATTTTCTTAATTTTATATATACATTATCTTTTATTGCTTACATTAGTTTTAAACAATGTTGACATATAGGCTTGATCAAACCAAATTTTCAGTTCAATAATTGCTCAAGATTGATTCGGTTGATATCTTGCAGTTGCAAGAAATAATATGCGTATATTGTATGTTTGACTTATCACTCAGTCAGATTCTAGGGTCCATTCACAATGACATCCATCTTATTTTTCTTTTTCATTTTCTTTGTTTTTTTATTCTTAATTTTTACTTTAATTCTTTATACATAATATGTTTCCACTAAATAATAGATATATATAACCAACTCGAGAAATATGCAACATGCAGAAAGTATTCAATATTATAGAATATGACCTTGTTGTTTGGTT
Organism: Talinum fruticosum; assembly: GCA_021018815.1. Lineage (NCBI taxonomy): Eukaryota > Viridiplantae > Streptophyta > Magnoliopsida > Caryophyllales > Talinaceae > Talinum > Talinum fruticosum. Next base: position 615,782 of record JAITYX010000121.1, on the reverse strand, counting down.
TGGGGGTGGAGGGAAGATATTGGAAAGAAGTAGTGAGCAGGTAAGATGAAACAATTGATGGAGATTAATTTGTATTCTGAAATGTCAATAGAATATGGAACCCATATTGTGTTTGAGTTTGTTCTCAATATTAACTCTTTAGTATTTGCTTATGTAAGATATGTATTTCCTTTTTGTGTGGATTTTTTAATCTTTATTTTTAAGATATAACATTTTATCATTTGTGACGACACTTGTTTTAATTATATTCGGTTAAGTTAGCTTGGACACATAATTTGAATTTTCGTTGAGTCTCGTATTCTTAAAAGTTTGATTTAGTACTTCCTCACTATATCTGCAGGGGAATAGAAGATGGCTAGGTCATTTAAACAAAGTTTGCTATGACAAAGGTCTAATTTAATAACTACTTATTTTCAACTTTTTCTTTTTAGTATGTAAATTTTTGTTTAATGTAGTAAATTGGATCATGATTTTCTCTATTTCTCCACTTATTTTCTTAATTTTATACATACATTATCTTTTATTGTTTACATTAGTTTTAAACAATGTTGACATATAGGCTTGATCAAACCAAATTTTAAGTTCAATAAGTGCTCAAGATTGATTCAGTTGATATCTCGCAGCTTGCAAAAAATAATATGCGTATATTGTATGTTTGACTTATCACCAGATTCTAGGGTCCATTCACAATGACATCCCATCTTATTTTTCTTTTTCATTTTCTTTGTTTTTTTATTCTTAATTTTTACTTTAATTCTTTATACATAATATGTTTCCACTAAATAATAGATATATATAACCAACTCGAGAAATATGCAACATGCAGAAAGTATTCAATATTATAGAATGTGACCCTGTTGTTTGGTTTGGGGGTGGAGGGAAGATATTAGAAAGTAATAATGAGTAGGTAAGATGAAACAATTGATGGAGATTAATACGTTTTCTAAAATGTCAATAGAATGTGGAACCTATATTTGGTTTGAGTTTGTTCTAAATATTAACTGTTTAATATTTGCATATGTAAGATATGTATTTCCTTTTTGTGTGATTTTTTACTCTTTATTTTTAAGATATAACATTTTATCATTTGTGATGACACTTGTTTTAATTATATTTGGTTAAAGTTAGCTTGGACTCGAAATTTGAATTTTCGTTGAGTCCGTATTCTTAAAAGTTTCATTTGGTACTTCCTTACTATATCAGCAGGGGGAACAGAAGATGGTTAGGTCAATTAAACGAAGTTTGCTATAACAAATGTCTAATTTAATAAGTACTTATTTTCAATTTATTATTTTTAGTATGTAAATTTTTGTTTAATGTGGTAAATTGGATCGTGATTTTCTCTATTTCTCCACTTATTTTCTTAATTTTATATATACTTTATCTTTTATTATTTACATTAGTTTTAAAGAATGTTGACATATAGGCTAGATCAAACCAAATTTTAAGTTCAATAATTGCTCAAGATTGATTCAGTTGATATCTCGCAGTTGCAAAAAACAATATGCATATATTGTATGTTTGACTTATCACTCAGTCGGATTCTATGTACATTCACAATGACACCCCATCTTATTTTTCTTTTTTATTTTCTTGTTTTTTGTAATCTTAATTTTTAATTTAATTCTTCATTCACAATATGTTTCCACTAAATAATAGACATATATAACCAACTCGAGAAATATGCAACATGCAGAAAGTATTCAATATTAAAGAATATGACCATATTGTTTGGTTTGGGGGTGGAGGGAAGATATTGGAAAGAATTAGTGAGCAGGTAAGATGAAGCAATTGATGGAGATTACTTCGTATTCTGAAATGTCAATAGAATATGTAACCCATATTTGATTTGAGTTTGTTCTCAATATTAACTCTTTAATATTTGCTTATGTAAGATATGTATTTCCTTTTTGTGTCGATTTTTTACTCTTTATTTTGAGATATAACATTTTATCATTTGTGATGAAACTCTTTTAATTATATTTGGTTAAAGTTATCTTGAACTCGGAATTTGAATTTTCGTTGAGTCCATCTTCTCAAAAGTTTCATTTGGTACTTCGTCACTATATCTGCAGGGGGAACAAAAGATGGTTAGGTCAATTAAACGAAGTGTGCTATGACTAAAGTCTAATTTATTAAGTACTTATTTTCTATTCTTTATTTTTAATATGTAAATTTTTGCATAATTTAGTAAGTTGGATCTTGCTTTTCTCTATTTCTCCACTTATTTTCTTAATTTTATATATACTTTATCTTTTACTTGTTTACATTAGTTTTAAAGAATCATGACATATAGGCCGGATCAAACTAAATTTGATGTTCAATAATTGCTCAAGATTGATTCAGTTGATATCTCGTAGTTGCAAAAAACAAGATGCATATATTGTATGTTTGACTTATCACTCGGTCGGATTCTATGTACATTCATAATGACACCACATCTTATTTTTCTTTTTCATTTTCTTGGTTTTTTTATTCTTAATTTTCAATTTAATTCTTCATTCATAATATGTTTCCACTAAATAATAGACATTGAACACTCGAGACATCTGCTCAACATATTTCGAATTGTATCGAAGGAATCAGGTATAAGAACCTCTTAAGTATAGAGTTTTGATACCAAGGCATTCTCAACATTTTAGAAACTTTTCTGAGTGATATAGTATATTTTCTAAGTGATATAGCTTTTACTTCACGTATTCTCGCTTGTTTCTTAGTGACTCGGAAAACAGTTTTGCTTGTCTCACTCGGTTCCGAGTCCCTCATCACTTAGATATATCGCATGTTGAATTGACTAGCACCGCACTCAGGTCCGACTTCGTGTTATAAGTTCTATTGTGTTGGAGTCAATGCTTCTAGTATGAATCATGCTTAGTCTAGATGAAGTTTGTCTCACTTTGATATTCGTTGTATAACTTGATTCTTGCTTAGACTAACTCGGATGGAATTTTGAGTTTCATGGATATTAGACTCGGAAAATGCCATTCCTTTTCGACTCGGATAATTACCGACTTAATTATCTTAATTATTTTATTATCTCGTGTCTAATCGTCGACCAAAGTATTTTATACATTGAGAACCAAAATTGATTTACTTTTGTAGGTTATTCAAACGAGGATACACTTTTGAAATACAAAAGTAACCTAGGCTTCAAAACGTCAAATCACCAGCAGACATGGCTTTTCCGCTTCTCTGTCCCGAGTCCCGAAGATTGTGTCGGGGCATGTCTGTTTCCAAATCTGGAAAACTGAAACGGCAAGCTTAACGGTGGCTTCCACCTTATCCTTTAAGACACCGCCAGTGGTTTTGGGACTTCCAAGAGAGTTAAGAACCGTTGCCCAATGTTCATATCACAACGGATACTTTCCGAGTGACTCGAAAGCGTTTATCAACAATCACAAAGGACTTCTCGTCGGTAGTTGAAGATAACAGCTATGCTGCTTGGTCATCTATAAATAGAAGCCAACTCTCAAGACTTGAAGATTGCCGAACCTATTGTTAATACACGTACTTGAGCAAAGTCATTGTATTCATTCTCAATCTTCTACTTACAACTACCACTCTGTAATTCATTACTTTACGAGTTGTAAGGTCTTGTACTTAGTTACAAACACTTTCTTACTTTATGAGTAAGGTCCCTTGACTAGGTCTGTAAAGGTTAACTCAGCTTAGTTGTACCTAACTGTAAGGGCTATCTCAGCTAGGAAGTACTAAATCGGATAAGGGAATTTTTGACTCTAGGAAAACTTGTAAAGAGTTGTTTAAGGGAGCAACTTAGGTTCGGTCAGTCTACTGTATTTTGTGGACTCAAAATAGTGGATTTGACTTTGTGCTTGGAATTGCACAGTCCGTGGTTTTCTGCCCCAAGAGGGTTTCCACGTAATTCCTGTGTCTTTACTTTCTAAGTTCATTCTAGACTCGAGACAATCTCAAAGCTTCTACTTAATCTGGTTTATTACTCTTTACTGCAATTCCGAGTTCATACTTTTCGACTCTGCTCTTGACTCGAGAATCCATTTGCGTTTCTACTTTGGCAAAAGAGTTTGCTTTTTAACGAAAATCTTCAATCACCCTATTCACCCCCTCTAGGGTGACTCGGACTCTCCCAGAGCAAACCTTCAATTGGTATCGAGCCTAGCCTTTTAAAAAGGATCTAACCATCCAAAGGTCTAAAGATCAAATGGCTCGGAACAACGGAGAGTTCAATGAAGCAAGATCTTCCAGCAGACCGCCAAAATTCAAAGGATCAAATTTTGTGCACTTGCAAGAAGCTCATGGAATGTTTCCTCTTGGATCATGATGAAGATGTATGGGAAATCATACAACAAGGAAACTACATTCCAATGAAGAAGAAGAATTCAGAATCATTCCCAAGACTAAGGTCGAGTTTACTCCGAGCGAAGCGAGAAGTTCGAAAGAACTTCAAGGTTATGAACATTATGATGTGCGCCATCGGCTCGGAGGAATATAATCGAGTATCTGCACTGTGATTCAGCCAAAGAAGTGTGGGACACACTCGGTCAACACTTATGAAGGCACAAGCCGGGTCGGACAAGCGAAGATTAGTCAATATCTTCATAAGTATGAGCTATTCAAGATGGAGCCGGAAGAGAACATTACTCGGATGTTCATTCGATTTCTTGAGATTACCAACAATCTTAAGTCTCTGGGTAAGAAGATTTCACACGAAGAAATGTGCCGAAAGATACTTAGAAGCCTACCAAAGAGAAGGTGGGGTTCTAAGGTGACTGCCATAGAGGAGGCTCGGAACCTATCACTTCTAAAGCCAAACGAGCTCATCGGGAAGCTTCTCACTCATGAAATCCACCTGGAAGAGGAGGATGCTGAGGGCAGCACCAAAAAGAACATAGCGCTAAAGGCCTCGGAAACCAGAGAAGCAAATCTGAGTTCCTCCGACTCGGAAGAGGATCCCATGGCACTTATTGCTAGAGGTTTCAAGAGAATGATGAAGCACAAAAGATGGGACAAAAGGCCAAAAGAAGAATTCTACAAGAAAGATAAGAGGGACAGAAAAGGTAAGTACTCTTCCCCTTCAAAGTTATCTTTAACTAAAAATTCTAGATGTTTTGAGTGTGGCAGCAAAGACCACATAGTCAAAGACTGTCCAAAGAGAAAAAGGGACGAGAAAGAAGAAAAAGGCTATGATGGCAACATGGAGCGATGAAGACTCATCGGAAGATGATGAGGAGTCGGATGGCTCAAAATGTCCGATGGCCATCTCCGACTCGAAGCGAAAGAGAGTCGGACTCGGACTTAGACAATGAGGAAACAAATGCTCAAGAGGTAATTGAATACTTCCTCAAATTCTCCAAAGTTGATTTAGCTAAATACATTTTTACTTTGGAAGAAAAGTCCAATTCCGATTCTTCTCGTTTCAAAGAACAACTTGAGTCAATTTCATCCGAGAGCATTTCTTTGAAAAATGAATTGGAAAAGCTGAGACTCACACTCGAGAGAACTCAAGACTAGTGCTCAATCCAATGAGACTAAGTCCGAGTTACTCAGAAAAGAAAATGAGCGACTAAAGCGAAGCTCATTGAGTCTTTAGATTTGGTTTAAAAATTTACTCAAGGTTAGAAAAACCTTGACATGCTCTTAGGATCTCAATGTGTCTCCTTCAGAAAAGAAGGTCTTGGTTTCAACAAAGAGGAGGAATCCAATTCCTACTCGGAACTATTCAAAAGGATTCCGGAAGCTGTAAAGTTCGGGAAAGTTGAGCATGGTCCCATTCACAAAAATGAAGGGACGACTAAGCCCGAAGCAGTTTACAAAAGGAAACCATTCTCTTCAGTTTCCAAAGGAAAGGTTTTCAAAAAGAAAGAGACACGGACTCAATTCTCTAAAGAAAAGACTCGAGAATCGGACTAAACCCAAAGTTATTCAAATCGGGTTCCGAAAAACCTTCTTCCTCGAGAAAGGACCACGAGTAAAGAATGTTACTTGGGTTCGTTAGAGGAAGTGAGAAGGGTTAGATTCTCTCTGTTTTGCGGGTAACTCGGAAGAGATCAAAAGGACACTGGTAACTTGACGGTGGATGTTCACGTCACATGTCGGAGACGCGAGGACTCTTTTTCGAGTTAGAAAAACATAAAGGAGGAAAGGTCACTTTTGGAGATGATAGCAAAGGCAAGATAGTTGGGATAGGCAAGATTGGAAAAGGATGCAATCTGGTCAGTCCAGGTTTATCTTGTCAAAGGATTAAAGTACAATCTGCTCGAGCATCTCTCAGTCGTGCGATAAAGGTCAAGAGGTAAGATTCACTCGGACCAATTGTTACAACTCGATGTTACCATCAAGGAGATCAAACTTTCAGGTAAAAGATCAGGTAACACTTACATTATTCCTCTTTCGACCCAAGTTAGAATTTATCTTGCTTGAAAGCATCTCTTCACGATGATCGATGGACATGGCATCGAAGATTAGGCCATATTAGCATGTATTCTATCAAAAAATTGGTATCTCTTGGTTTGGTTAAGGGTTTACCTAAGCGTGCTTTTGAGAAAGATAAAGTTTGTGAAGCATGCACGAGAGGGAAACAAGTCAAATCATCATTCAAATCTCTGAAGACAGTTTCCACATCCAAAGTGCTTGAGCTGCTGCATATGGACTTATGTGGTGAAATCCTCGTTAAGAGCCTCGGAGGTAAATCATATATATTTGTTATTATTGATGATTATTCACGATTTACCTAGGTGTGTTTTCTTAAGCACAAAAATGAAGCATTCAAGGAGTTCAGCAAGCTCCGTAGAAAAATTCAAGTTGAGTCTCGGACTCGGATCTAGAGAATTCGAACCGACCATGGAAGGGAGTTCGACTACTCGGAATTCTCGAGTTTTGTGACAAAAATGACATCTCTCACAACTTCTCAATACCAAGAACTCCTCAACAAAATGGAGTAGTGGAGAGAAAGAACAGAACCCTTGAAGAAATAGCAAGGACGATGATGATTGAGCACAACTTACCTTACTATTTCGAGGTCGAGGCGATCAACACAGACCAACTACACTCCGAATAGATGCCTCATCGGACCCATTCGAAGAAAACACCTTATGAGCTCTACAAAGGGAAGAAACCAAATATTTCCTATTTCGAGACCATTTGGATGTAAGTGCTTCGTTCACAACAATGGTAAGGATCACCTAACCAAGTTTGATGCTCGGTCGAGATGAAGGTATTTTTACGGGTTATTCTTCTCACGACAAAGCTTATCGCATTTTCAATAAGAAAACTAACAAAGTGGAAGAAAGCATCCACGTTGTTTTTGATGAGCTTGAACAGGAAAAACCAAGTGAGTCTTCATAGTAAGACTTGAAGCTCAGCAGAGAAGATGATGAAGCCGAGTCTACAAAGATTCAAACTCAGCCGGCTCGGAATGAAGTCACTCGAACGAAGTGACTCGGAATGAGATAACTCAAGAGCCCGCTTAGAACGAACAAGCTAATGAAGAAGCTCACTCAGAACAAGCTTCGAAGATCAGGTAGCTCAGCCCACAAATCTTGTGAATCGGAGAACGAGTAAAGCATTCAAGTTCACTTCTAGTCACCCACTAGAAAACATAATATACGATATCAACGGTGGGGTAAGAACTCGTTCCTCTCTTCAAAATCTATGTGCATTCACTGCATTCATTTCATTAACTGAACCCAAAAATGCACTAAAGGCCCTAAATGAACCTGAATGGGTAGAGGCCATGCAAGAGGAACTCAATCAATTCGAAAGAAACCAAGTCCGGACTCGACCAACCGACCTTCGACCACCCAGTCATAGGAACAAAATGGGTTTTCAAGAACAAAGCTGGATGAAGGAGGGGTGGTAGTCGGAACCAAGGCTAGACTTGTGGCTCAACGTTACAATCAAGAAGAAGGAATTGATTGTGGGGAAACCTTAGCACTTGTTGCCGAAACAAAGCTATTAGAATATTGTCGGCATTTGCATCCAACATGCATATTAAATTATATCAAATGGATGTTAAGTGTGCATTTCTCAATGGTTTTATTGAAGAGGAAGTCTATGTTGAGCAGACCTCCTGGTTTTGAAAACTCGGAATTTCCGGATCATGTTTTCAAACTTCAAAAGGCTCTCTATGGTCTTAAACAAGCTCCCAGAGCTTGGTATGAAAAACTGAGCGAGTTTCAAAATGATTTTAAAAGAGGTCAGATTGACAAGACTCTCTTTATAAAAACCAAGGGAAAGATTTCCTTATTGTTCAAATCTATGTTGATGATATTATCTTCGAGCTACTAATGAATATACTGTGCCAAGAACTTTCGAGTTGATGAGTCGGGAATTCCAAATGAGTATGATGGGAGAACTCAATTTCTTCCTTGGTTTACAAATCAAACAAAACAAAGATGGGATCTACATCCATCAATCGAAGTATACCAAGGAGCTGCTGAAGAAATACAAACTTCAAGATGCAAAGCACGCATCTACACCCATGAGCGACAATATAAAGCTTAACTCGGACGAGAAAGGTAAAGCAATAGATCGAAACTCTATCGAGGTATGATTGGATCTTTGCTATATCTTACTTCCAGCAGACCAAATATAATGTTCGGTGTTTGTTTATGCGCAAGATTCCAAGCTAATCCAAAAGAATCACATCTCACTTTGCGGTGAAGAGAATATTCGAGATACCTTGTAGGAACTCGGAACTTAGGTCTATGGTACTCAAGAGACTCGGAAGCCGACCCTCACTTGGATACTCGGATGCGGACTACGCTGGATACAAAGTTGATCGAAAAAGCACTTCGGAGCTTGTTAATTTCTTGGTCAATCCCTAATATCTTGGCACTCAAAGAAGCAGAACTCGGTGGCTTTATCAGCTGCTGAAGCTGAGCATATTGCAGTTGGAGCGTGTTGCTCGGATTTTATGGATAAAGCAACACTTGAAAGATCTTGGACTTTCTTTCAAATCGGTTCCAATCAAGTGTGACAATCGAGTGCAATCAGCATCACCAAGAATCCAGTCCGGAACTCAAAGACAAAGCATATTGAGGTCGGATATCATTTCCTACGAGACCATTCGAGAAAGGTGATATTGAGCTTGAATTCATTCCTACTAATCTTCAATTAGCTGATATCTTTACTAAGCCTCTTGGTGAAGATCGGTTTTGTTTTATTCGGAATGAGCTAGGTATGTTAAATGCATAATTATGTGCTATCTTGTGAAAATCTCATTGCATGATTATGTGTTATGTGTTTTCAAACTATTAATAGCCATTAGCTCGGTGATATTGGGTTAGTAGTTGTTAATTATTTCTAGTTTCGAGTTACTCGAAACCAATCTGAAGTCGAGACTCGGACGTCGAGAAAAATTGGACTTCAAATTTTCCGGAATTATCTCTAGATGAGTGGAAAATTTCAGAATATGTTTTTCAAATTTTTTTCTCTCTCCCGCTCTCTCGCGATCTGTGATGAAACGCTAGCCGAAGGATTTCAAACTGCGCTGAATCCTAACCGTCGAAGAAGAGAACCATCACACCGGTCAAAGATGGTCGATGGACAAGCCGAGTCGAACGGAAAGTTAACGGACGTTCTTCTTTCTATATATAGCGCCTATTCATCTTTGTCTCATTACTTCACATTCCATTCTCTCTTTCTTTCGTACGTAAAACTTCTCGCGGAAGCTTTCTATGTCTACAGTGCTCTTTGAAGTTCTTCAAGCGATGTAAAGGCAATCTCAAGTAAGTTCGATTGCTCTCATCTTTTTCTTCTACTCCTTTTCTTTTGCTCTCGTCTACCTATTCTCTTCTTCTCTTCCTCAAAAGTTTCATCTTTCTTTCCTCATTCTCAAAAATGCCTAAGAGAGGTAATCATCCCGACTTTCGAGCTCTTCCGTTAAAAAGCCTCGCACTAAAAACCCGAAAGCTCAACCCCTCTAAGCCCATTGTCACCTAGCATCTCGTGCTTGGATGACAAGTTCTTCCCAACCATCAAATTTTCTTAGTTGGCTCATATTCAAACCACCGGAGTGTATAATTTTACGTGTTTCAGCGAGTTCATTTACCACGAACTCGTTTATGAGTTTTACACTCACCTCACTCACTCGAAGGTGTCCTAACCTCTAGAGTTCGAGAATGTGACTGTCTCGAATAAACACCTCTCTCCTCCACTTGCCTGTTCAAGGTTTCCTCCCTTTTCTTGAACAGCAACCCCATTCCTTTCACTTGAAGTCGCCGACGACTTCTTTGAAAAATTCGCCAAAGAATTCCCTGAGTCACGAAATTTTTTTCGGTGACTCGGTTGAAGTCGAAGCATGCCTTCTATGCTTCTTGCTGATGAGAACCTTTTTCTCTCAGCATTCCAGCAAGGAGAACCCCAACTCCAAGCACCTAAAAGCTCTTTTTGACATTCTTAAGGGCTACGAAGTAGACCTCTTCCCCTCAATAATTGAGCGGATGGCAGCTGTGCTAGCTCAACTCCAAAATAGGAAGAACACCCCTCTTCTCTTCGGTGCTCGTCTCACCCTTGTTTTTAAAAAATTCAAGGTTCTTCTCCCCTCGGACCTCAATGCTGTGTGCGAGGCTGCCGTTGTTGTCGGCAAGAAGGAACTCCGAGGGTACGGATACCAGGAAACACAACTTGGTGTCCGGGTGCACAACTCAGAGTTGAGGCCTCCTTCTCCGCCTCGGACTCGGAAAACAACCCCTCTCTCTCTCCCTGCCCCACTGTTGGTGCTTCCACCTCAGGTGCCTCCAAATCTCTCTCCGCTATTTTGTCCCCGTTTTCATGGACAAAATCGGTGTGTCCTCCGAATTAAAGGACTCGCTCGGCTCTTTCAAGACTGTATATCAGTCTTTGTTCATCTACCAAAAACCGCCCAATCCCAAATCCGAGACCAGCAAACAATGGTTCTTGAGATGAGGGAGTTGGTGAAGGAGCGAAGGGGCTGGTCGAGCTTCTCCGAGAGAGAAGGTCTAAGGCGGCTTAGGACCAGTGGTGACTCGGACGCTTCGAAGCGTCTTCGAGCCCAAGTCCGACCTCCTCGGACAGCGGGGAGGAAGAAGAAGCGAGAGGAAGAAGAAGTAGACGCCGAGGAGCCTGCAGGCTGAGGCGGCTCCATCCGGGCAAGGGTGGAACACAAAGAAGAAGCGGCGGAAGCTGCCGAGGGTCGACTCGCTCTTCAAGCTCCGGTGGCGGTACTCGGCTCGAGACAGTGAGTCCGAGTGGGTCGAAGGCCCGGTTGTGCTACGACAACATGCGGCGGGTCGAGCAGAGCGGCCCCTCCAACTACCGAGGTCCACGGGGAAGAAGCCCTAGATCCTCTCGTTCGGGTCGGCCACTCGGAGCTGAGCCCTTAACGGCGATCCCGGTTCTCCCTCCGCCACTCTCAAGCACATCGTCAAGATCCTACCGGTGCCAGGCGTACCTCTCATCCCTCCGCTTCTACTCGGGCATCCCCTCTCCCACGTAGGCACCATGCACTGAGTCACAATTCCACAGTCTACCAGATTCTTCTTCTTTACGAGAGATTTCTACTTATTTCTTTTGTCCGGACATCAAATTTGTACTAACTGCTTGTATTCTTTCCTTTTTGTTGTCGTTTTTCTTTGAAAGGCAAGGGGAGAATATAGATAGAAAACTTGTTGTCTTGTTTAGGGGAGTTTCTTCATCTGTGTACTTTCTTTATCTTCAATGAACTAATGGATTCTCTCTCATTTTTCTGAGTTCATTGTCTTAAGCACGTTTTTACGAGTCTATATTCTTTTCATTAACAATTATTGTGTATCTATAAGAATGTTTTATTCGTTCTACTGTCTGCGCAACGCTCATAAAAACAGTTCGTTTTCACTAACAAAGTTTCGTCTAATATGGAATGCCTTTCATAAAAAGGGGAGATTAAAGACTCGGACACTACTCAACACATTTCGAGTTGTATCGAAGGAATCGGGTATAAGAACCTCCTAAGTATAGAGTTTTGATTCCAAGGCATTCTCAGCACTTTAGAAACTTTTCTGAGTGATATAGTATATTTTCTAAGTGATATAGCTTTTACTTCACGTATTCCTGCTTGTTTCTTAGTGACTCGGAAAACAGCTTTGCTTGTCTCACTCGGATCCGAGTCCCTCATTACTTAGATATATCGCATGCTAAATTGACTAGCATTTCACTTTACCGGACTCGAGTCCGACTTCGTGTTATAAGTTCTATTGTGTTGGAGTCACCGCTTCTAGTATGAATCATGCTTAGTCAAGATCAAGTTTGTCTCACTCGATATTCATTGTATAACTTGATTCTTGCTTAGACTAACTCGGATGGAATTTTGAGTTTCATGGATATTAGACTCGGAAAATTCCATTCCTTTTCTGACTTAGATAATTACTGACTTAATTATCTTAATTATTTTATTATCTCGTGTCTAATCGTGGACCAAAGTATTTTATACATTGAGAACCAAAATTGATTTACTTTTGTAGGTTATTCAAACGAGGATACACTTTTTGAAATACAAAAGTAACCGAGCTTCAAAACGTCAAATCACCGAGCAGACATGGCTTTTCCTCTTCTCTGTCCCAGTCCTAGAAGATTGTGTCCGGGCTGTCTGTTTCCAAATTTGGAAAACTGAAACGCTAAGCTTAACGGTGGTTTCCACCTTATCCTTTAAGACACCGCCAGGTGGTTTTGGGACTTCCAAGAGAGTTAAGAACCGTTGCCCAACGTTCATATCACAACGGATACTTTCTAAGTGACTCGGAAAACCTTTATCAATGGTCACAAAGGACTTCTCGTCGGTAGTTGGAGATAACGGCTATGCTTGCTTGGTCATCTATAAATAGAAGCCAACTCTCAAGACTTGAAGATTGCCGAACCTATTGTTAATACACGTACTTGAGCAAAGTCATTGTATTCATTCTCAATCTTCTACTTACAACTCCCACTCTGTAATTCATTACTTTCGAGTTGTAAGGTCTTGTACTTAGTTACAAACACTTTCTTACTTTCCGAGTAAGGTCCCTTGACTAGGCTGTAAAGGTTAACTCAGCTTAGTTGTACCTAGCTGTAAGGGCTATCTCAGCTAGGAAGTACTAGATCGGATAAGGGAATTTCGAGTCTAGGAAACTTGTAAAGAGTTGTTTAAGGGAGCAACTTGGGTTCGGTCAGTCTACTGTATTTTGTGGACTCAAAATAGTGGATTTGACTTCGTGCTTGGAATAGCACGGCCCATGGTTTTCTGCCCCAGGAGGGTTTCCACGTAATTCCTATGTCTTTACTTTCTAAGTTCATTCTAGACTCGGACAGTCTCAAAACTTCGCTTAATCTGCTTCATTACTTTTTACTACAATTCGAGTTCATACTTTTCCGACTCTGCTCTTGACTTATAATCCATTTGCGTTTCTACTTTGGCAAAAGAGTTTGCTTTTTAATGAAAATCTTACATCACCCTATTCACCCCCTCTAGGGTGACTCGAGACTCTCCCGAGCAAACCTTCGAAATATATAACCAATTCGAGAAATATGCAACATGTAGAAAGTATTTAATATTATAGAATATAACCTTGTTGTTTGGTTTGGGGGTGGAGGGAAGATAATGGAAAGAAATAGTGAACATGTAAGATGAAACAATTGATGGCGATTAATTCATTTTCCGAAATGTCAATAGAATATGGAACCCATATTTGGTTTGAGTTTGTTCTCAATATTAACTCTTTAATATTTGTTTATGTATGATATGTATTTCTTTTTTTGTGTCGATTTTTACTCTTTATTTTAGATATAACATTTTATCATTTGTGATGACACTCTTTTAATTATATTAAGTTTAGGTCTGAAGTTGAGCTTTTATGAATGGAGTAACCCATGTTGGGAGAGTCATGCCCCTTTTGGGTCGATCAATGACTCCAACCATACTAACGAGAAAAAAAAAAGAAAAAAAAAGTGTTAACTCCAACACCTCTATTTGGGTAAGTGTGAGACAGAGAGTGTTATATTTTTAAGACCTTATAAGGGCCTCGAATATGTGCTTGATGAATGGAGTTAGAAAAAAAAAAAGAAAAAGAAAATAAGTTGGAATAAAAGTTTGCAAGACAAGTTTGTTATCGGTTTTTAATGAGTTATCCGTTGATTCAGCTTCTCTATAACCATACTACACCTTAATTATTCCTATGCTAAAACTTTTTACACATCTTGACCAGTATGTACATGTTTGAATAAGATGGATAATTTTTTTATTGTTACTTAATGCAAAGAGATATTGTGAGGCTAATGAATAAACTCTCTGGTGACATTTCAATGTTTGAGTTTTTCACTTGCTTGGGAAAGACAGACTTTTCACCAAACTGTTTTTGAAGTAAGGCAAACCTAAATTTCATGTATTGCCTGGTGAGGACCCATATTGTCATATCAATGAGTTTATTATTACATGTTCCATCATGTAACTTGAGGGAATCACCCAAGATCAAATTAAGTTGAGATCCTTTCCCTTTGCACTTTAGGATAAGGCTAAAGATTGGTTCTATTACCTACCCCTTGAAACATTCTCTACATAGACTCAAGTTCATAAAGCATTTCTAGAGAAATTTTTCCTGCATCTAGGATTGCGTCCATTAGAAAGGAAATTTGTGGCATTAAAGAGATGACTGAAGAGATATTTTATGAATATTGTGAACATTTTAATAAATTATGTGCTAGTTGTCCCCAGACATCAAATTTCTAAGCATTTATTGATTCAATATTTTTATGAAGGTTTATTGCCAATAGATACAAATATGGTAGATATTGCTAGTGGAGGGGCCTATTTAATAAGACTCCAACTCAAGCCAGATAACTCTTTAATATTATGGACCAAAATACTCAACAATTCATAATTGGAGATATCCAGTTTAGGAGAATTAATGAATTCAGTTTAGGTCCATTTGTAGAGACCTAATTGTCCCAAATTACTATTATACTCAACAAATTAGTCAATAAAGGAGAAACATTAGTTTGTAGTATTTTATGTTTAGAGGGTCATGTTGCCGATGTATGTCCCACACAACAATGGGGGCATGTGAATGCTATTTATTCCAACCAAGGTCAAATGAACTATAACCCATTCTCCAACACTTATGAAAAATGGAGGGACTATCAGAACCTTAGGTATGGATTTGAAGAAAACCCCCT
The DNA here is from genome assembly GCA_021018815.1 of Talinum fruticosum. Lineage (NCBI taxonomy): Eukaryota > Viridiplantae > Streptophyta > Magnoliopsida > Caryophyllales > Talinaceae > Talinum > Talinum fruticosum. The sequence continues at coordinate 600,659 of JAITYX010000121.1, read as the reverse complement.
AGAATTTGATCAATCTGTTGCTCAAGATAGAACTAATTATCTCTTCGAGCAAGTCATTAAAAAATAGATGATCGAAAAAGGAGACTGACCTTAGGTTCCAAAGCTTAGAGATGACTATTAAACAGGTTCAAGAGAGATAAATTGTCAATGATACAATAATTAGCAACCTGCAAACCCAAATACAATCTAAACCTTTTCAGGATCCAAAAGAAAATGTGTGTATCATAACATTTAATAGTGGAAAAGAGCTAGAGGAAACTAGGAAAAACATAGAGGGAGAGCCAGAACTAGAGGTAAAGGAATTTGAACTTGACCAAAATAAAGATAAGGCCTCTAATGCTAAGGAAATAGGTGAAAATAAGAAAGATCTTTACAAGCCTATCCTACCTTTTCCTAGTAGACTAATAAGCACAACTCCTACAAATAGGTGAGGAAATTGAAGATATCATAGAAATATCTAGGAAGACAGAAACAAACATTCCTCTTCTAGATACCATGAAATGGGAATCTCATTATGTTAAGTTCCTTAAAGATCTATTCATGAACAAATCAAAATTGAAAAGGAACAAAAAGATAAGTGTGCGGGAGAATACATCTGTTGTTTTCCAAAAGAAATTTCCTACTAATTGCAAGTATGCAGGAGACTAGATCTGTTTAGT